>CM026401.1:46346053-46367620 GCA_014843695.1 Archivesica marissinica | reverse complement strand
CAAACGAAGTTACATGGCTGCCGGGAGGATCTGAGGAGGACGGCCCATTTCGTGTTTGTTGCCGGCTTGTCCATGTGATTCGCGAACGACAAGAAGAAGAAATAATTATTAAATTACTAAATCTCGACAGATATCCCACAGCCTATCCAATGGATACTTTACTGTAGAAATTGATCATAAATTAATTAACATGCTTTTGATGAAATCCCATTTATCATACCGCAACATCTGGTTAGGGAACACCAATAAAACAAAGGTTTCCAACTAAAAGGACCAATACATATATCGGGTTAAATCGGACTTTATCTGTCAAGGGAGGTAATCGAAAACCCAGTAATGTCTTTCATTGGAGAAGCATCTTCTTTATCTTGCCTCATCCTCTGATATACTTCTGGAGGCGTCGCCCCCAAGTAACCCGGTGACGACGATAAATATATCGTGTACAATACAACCATACTCCATGATGTCCGCCTCGAAGTCGAGAGGTTCTGAGTTCGAACCCAGTAACTATACGCTGGTGGCGTCCTTACGCAAGACGCTTACATCCACATTCACATTGCCTCTTCTCTCTCCGCCATGACCATAGATTCCACCAAGAATAATTCAAACTAATGTTGAACTAAGTTGCTTCGCAATCCAGCTATAATATATTGGTATACATGTAAACTAAGCAAAACTCCACAGCCTGAAACAAAAACAAACCCGGATGGAACATTTGAACAACGCATTGACCGTATATAGCTGTCACACGGGAATGTTAAAACAATAACAAAGTCTGATGGAACATTTGAACAACGCATTGACCGTATATAGCTGTCACACGGGAATGTTAAAACAATAACAAAGTCTGATGGAACATTTGAACAACGCATTGACCGTATATAGCTGTCACACGGGAATGTTAAAACAATAACAAAGTCTGATGGAACATTTGAACAACGCATTGACCGTATATAGCTGTCACACGGGAATGTTAAAACAATAACAAAGTCTGATGGAACATTTGAACAACGCATTGACCGTATATAGCTGTCACACGGGAATGTTAAAACAATAACAAAGTCTGATGGAACATTTGAACAACGCATTGACCGTATATAGCTGTCACACGGGAATGTTAAAACAATAACAAAGTCTGATGGAACATTTGAACAACGCATTGACCGTATATAGCTGTCACACGGGAATGTTAAAACAATAACAAAGTCTGATGAACTGGCCGTTTTTGACTGATATACTCATATGGGCGTCAAACATTGCACAACCAGTTTCTCTATAATACTCGTTACAGCCACAGGGATTCGGCACGTTTGGGGGTACTAGTATATATATTTAAGTACTTAAATATATATACTAGAGTGCTTAAATATATATACTAGTACCCCCAAACGTGCCGAATCCCTATATATACTAGAGTACTTAAATATATATACTAGAGTGCTTAAATATATATACTAGTACCCCCAAACGTGCCGAATCCCTATATATACTAGAGTACTTAAATATATATACTAGTACCCCCAAACGTGCCGAATCCCTGTGGTTACAGCATGCATGCTCGTGGCATACATGTATATGTAAATATACTTGAATTTATAAACGTATATCTTCGTAACGGAAGACAAAATAGAGATGTTTTTGTTTTTGTTGTTCTAGAGATATATATATAGTATATATTATATATTCTGTGCTTTCAAAGTAAAGTAATAACTGTTGTAAACAAACATTCGATACACTATTGCATAGGTAAGTCAGGTATAACCTATTAAACAATAAATCACAGTACCTGTAAGCTATCGTATATTGCCTTACCTATACAGTAGTGTAATATTCCAACGTTATTATTACTTTACTTTGAAAGCACAATACATTTAGCTCACTAAAAAAAAGTTATAACGAAATAATCCATGCGGTTTCTTTTGTCGGTCTGACGTAAATATTTCCGACGGTTCACGGCGACAATGGCGACTCAGTGCTGGACACAGACGAGAATTGCGAGTTTCTCGAATAAGACCGCTTCCTAAATGGACTTCCATACAAGGATCTCGGGGTAACAGCCGCGCTGTTGTATCCGGAACTGAACACGGGGGAACCAGGCCTCCCTTCCAATTCCGTGTTAATCCCGGCCAGCTGGCTGATGAAAATCACCATTTTACGATGGCTCTTTATCTTCAGATCCGAACAGTAGTACCCCATGACGGACCACGGCATGATTGTAGACGTGATCTCATACCGGAACTGAGGCGACGCGGACGCTATCGTCTTTTCCAGAAGAAATAGAATGCCAGGTAGCACCTGCGCAGAGTTTAGTGACTTGAGAGGCACTAGTGCGCAATTTCCGTTTTCGCAGCAGTGGAGAGATAGGAAAATATGCAGGAGATCTCGGAGGTCCTGTTCGTTTTCGCATTTGGCGATGAATGTTGACACTAGTTCATATGTTTGAAACATGTCCTTGCAGACCATTGGACATTCCGTATGAATTACGTCTGTTATGTTCACGTGATTCGTTGCCAAGTCCAGCGCGCGCTTAACTTTGTCATGCAGTCGTTCAAATATCAACCAGACGAGATACGTTCTTAGTGACCAGACGAACAGTCCTGCTAATGTTTCCCGCCAGGTGGCGCCCCTGTACCGACACGGAAGACTTGTGCTGACGTCACGAATAGCTGTGATTGTAGGTCGTTTCTTGGAGTGGTTGTTTACCGGAATAATCTTACACATTGGCCACGGATCATCCTCCAGCATAAATTCGACCTCATGACGCCATTTCCGGCCTGCAAAGTTGAAGCAGACACGCAGATAGTGGATCTCCACTTCCACTTCGCCGTCCGCGTTATCAGAACTCTTGACCATGTGCACGGGGCCACCAGGCTTGAACATGTCATATTTCTCGAATTCCTCGTGCACTGTCTTTGTTATTAATAGTCTTGACACTGATTTATCCTCCGCTGGATAATCCAAGACCTCAATAAAGTAAATATTCATGTTTGTAAATAAACTCTCTTTCTCGTCACGTGACAGCGAAATCGCAAGTTTGATATTACCAAGGGTCGTCTGCTCGTCTGGACCGAGACGCTCCTCTAGGTCGGGTTTAAACCACAGTCCTTGGATCATATGATAGTCCCTTAGAACGCTGTAATCGTCCGTAGGCATCAATGTTGTACTCTGATTCGTGAAAATCGGTACAGCGTCGTCGAATGTAAGAACGCTAGTGACGCAGTCAAATTTCGTGTAGAACGTCTGAAGAATCGGCGACAGGTAGTCGTTTCTCAAACTTCCGGAAATGAGATAATATTGCCGTGCATCGTGGGACGGCAGCCATAGTGTAAGCGTGTCATCTTCCATGTATATATCCTTCATTTTGAGGTGTGGGGGTACCTTTCTCTGTGGCTCCTGCAATCACAGGAACAATAGATCAGTAACTTAACATCAGGTATAAACATGCACAAGAAATAATCCCCCCCCCCAATAATCATAATGAGCAGCGTATGTAATGTATAGGGGAGGTGTGTGTGTGGGGGGGGGGGGAGGGTTGTTGATTTCAAATCACACACCCAGTACAGCTGTGAATTCCAATCTCGAATTATTTTTATTGTGAGAAGGCTTTTTAGCTGGCTTGCAGAAGGTCGGTGATTCTACCCGGGAGTGATGGGGGGGGGGGGGAATTATGTTACTTGTAGAGTGGTGGAACCTATGCTCGGCGTATTCCTATGCTCGGCGTATTTTCCATTTTCATCCGTATTTAAAATATTTATATAGTTCTAGGCTAATTTCGCTGACAAAGCTGAAGCATGGTTCAATAGCATTCCGTTGAGGCTAATGCAACTGTCACGTGACTGATCCAGCAGACGAATATAAACAAGCAAATCATTGAGAGAATATTTCCACTGAAACTGATACGGTGTATGAGCAATTCAGGTAGCTATCCGAATTAAAAAAATATACACCTAACCCGAAAACTAGTTTCTATACCATTTCTGATTAAGACCAATAAGTGTTTTTATTCAATGCTGTACTATATCAAAATAAGATATTCAACAAGTTATGGTGGGTAAATAAAAAATAACAAGTACGCCGTGCATAGGTGCCTGAAGTCTTCAGTTCCGCATACAAACGGGTGCCGACCGACACTTGCGATAGCTGTATTGAGTAGCACGGTCACGTGATGAAGCTAAAACTGTCAACACGAGTGATTTGAATGTTGTTTTCAGGACTTATGAAAATAATAATATACGGCAAGTGCAATTAACATTTTATACTGGTCATTATATGTGGGATTTACGCCGAGCATAGCACACCACTCTATATATAATCAGAAGTAATATTAATATTTCTTGTAGCTAGACGAAAAATCTTAACAGTAGCCGCTGTTGATAAAGTTACATTACAAGGGGGAACAATCAATGAGTTGGACTGATTTTGTTATTGGGGGAACTATCTCCCCTGTCTTATAGTCAGTTTGTTTTTGGACATAAAATGAAATAAATTAGGGTATTATTTGATTGAGTATTTATCTTAGTGATAAATGAAAATGGTACTAATAATTTACTTAAGTTATAAGGTTAATTATCTATTTACAAAAAGAAACAGTGTAAAATAATCAACATACATGTATCATGTAGCTAGTTTGATATGTGTAAGAAATCTAGACCTTCTTGAACAGTAATCCGGTGTGGTCTAGTGGTTAGGATTCCTGGTTTTCACCCAGGCGGCCCGGGTTCGATTCCCGGCACCGGAAATATTTTTTTACAGATTTTATCTACAGTTGCAAGTCAGATATGTTAACTCTCCGGTTAATCTGGGCGACGCCTCCATAGACATATCAGTCATTTTATTTTTTGGAAAATGGGGTGCAAGATACAGAAGACACTTTTCCAGAAGCATTCTTTAACATGCTTGGTGTATATACATGTAACACTATACTACAGGAATGTATAGAACTGATGCAGCTCTGGCATATATGTACGCGCAACCTAGTCCACTCGACGTACATGTTCGAAGTTGATGGACTTGCAAAATCTATACTACTCGTGTGGAATATATATAGCGACTGTTCCTCGGTTTTAATATGCAAATATAATAATATGTCGGTAGACTGTGATAGTTTGATTATCTGTGATTAGATTAGTCTCTTATATTCTTTTTATAATGAATGGTGTTGTAGGCCTACTGTGCCACGGTAATTAGTTATGTATATTTTATGTATTGTACAACAACGATGAGACTGATGAAATAAAGAATACATATGTGTTATCGTCGCTACCGGTTGCCCATATGAGCGACGTCTCCTGAAGATATTAATCATTTTAGATTTTGGAGGATAGTGCAATGATATAGACATAGACCCATTCCGGAGTAGCCTCTGGTTCTTTTGCGTGCGCGGTGTACAGTACCGACACGAGGCCTCGGCTTAAAGTCCCATCTGAAAGACTGCTGATAGACGAGGGATCAAACATGCGATCCATGGATTCGCAGCCCAACGTGGTTACCACTGGATTCTGATCCGTCCAAATAATACGTGTACGGTGTACAGTACCGACACGAGACCTTGTTTTAAAATCCCATCTGTTAATTGTATTAGGGTCAGACGGGGGATCGAACCTGCGATCACTGAATTACCAGTCCAGCGTGTTACCACTGTACTACAGATCCGTCTGTAAATATGACATATAACATAAATCAGTTATTTGTAATCTGCTTTCATGGTTAATGGAATATTTGAAAATTAGTTTATATACTGATACATTCAACTTTTATTTAACCATATTTTATTGCAAATCAATAGTATACTAGAGGATGTGGGCGAAGTGAGCAGTGTACTGCTGGCAGTGAGCAGTGTACTGCTGGCAGTGAGCAGTGTACTGCTGGCAGTGAGCAGTGTACTGCCCGTGTACTGCTGGCAGTGAGCAGTGTACTGCTGGCAGTGAGCAGTGTACTGACCGTGTACTGCTGGCGTGAGCGTGTACTGTCCGTGTTGCTGCAGTAGCAGTGTGCTGAGGGGGTGTACTGCGTGTACTGTGCAGGGCAGTGTCTGGCATGGGTGTACTGTGGCAGTGGCAGTGTGTGGCTGAGCGTGTACTGTGGCAGGAGCAGTGTACTGTGGCAGTGAGCAGTGTACTGCTGGCAGTGAGCAGTGTACTGCCCGTGTACTGCTGGCAGTGAGCAGTGTACTGCTGGCAGTGAGCAGTGTACTGGTGTTGCTGGCAGTGAGCAGTGTACTGCTGGCAGTGAGCAGTGTACTGTCCGTGTACTGCTGGCAGTGAGCAGTGTACTGCTGTACTAGCAGTGAGCAGTGAGTAGTGTAATCCAGCAGTGAGTTGTGTATTCTAGTAGTGAATGATGTGTAAATGCCAATTTTTCATGTAAAACACACTTATCCGCGTGTGCGTGCGTGCGCGTGCGTGTGCGTATATATATATATACCGTGTATATACATACACATAAAAGATACAATACATAGCATAGGCTACATTCAACTGAAGCCAACATTAAGTGTAGGATATGGAATCCACCGTGTGTCTACAAAAATAATCGGAAATCGGTTCACGGTTTGTTTGTATTCGATTCATCATGGGGAGGGCTGTAAATAATGTTGTTATAACTTGTAGCCCAACCCATTTACCTTCCCCCCTGATTAAAAATCCTATACAGCAAATACTAATAAATCATAATTTGTTTTCAGTACCGTAGCCAGAGGTAAATTTCAAAAGAGGAAATCTAGGGGGGGGGGTCCGGTGGCATGTCCCCACATTAAACTAATTGTGGTATAGAAGCGATTTCCTGCGTTTTCTGATTTAATGAGTTTAGACGTATAATTATGTACTGACCTTTCAACTCTCTAGCAGTCAACATTTTATACAGCAAAGGGATATTTTTTCATTTTATTTATTTAATTGTTCATTTTGTTTGCTTTGGAAATTTTAACCGAGGCTGTTGCCTCGGTGTGCCTCAGTGTGGCTACGGGCCTGGATTTCCACGTATTTCATTGTATGTATACTTGTAATGTAATGTATGAAAAAAATACAATAAAATATTAGTAAAGGGTAACCACTATAGACGGGCAGATTGTAATATAAATCAACAACACATTAGTTTACATACGTTATACAGATTTAATGAAATATACAACATTTAATATACAAAATATACTATACAAAACTATAATAATAATAGATCAATTGAGCTGAGACATCATGTATTGTGTGATATTGATACATGTACATAATTATAGACTTAACAAAACCAACGTCCATTTCACAAGAATTATTTGCAGAGAAAAATGCAATGATGGATTAACCCTTTCAACACTACATACCTCTAAATAGGCTTACACAAAGTGTGGATCCAGATGAGCCGGCTCCTGATGAGCCGTCTCATTAGGAGTTGCACTTTTTGCCAGTAATATTACTATTTTAAGACAAAATTCATGTCCATGTCACTTACTTAGTGTTGAATGGGTTAAATTAAAAATTATGCAATAAAATAGATACATATTTAACACAAAATTGAAAAAATACAAAATATAATGTATAATATTGTTGCAGAATTTCAACTACGTAAATAGATTAACCGCCATTTCTGGATTCCAGCTCAAGCCTGTATTTATATGCAAACACCAGTGAAAGCTTGGAACGAGTTCCCTGAAAACAATTGAACAATTTTAATACCTATAATACGAATACATAGCAGGAATTCTTATCACATAAATTCCCACTCGTCCAGAAAAATAGTTCTGGTATAATTGTCCAAGTTAGTTTTTGTCTGCTGTAAAAATTGAAAACGACAGAAAACTGAAATTCAGTAGAACCAACTGTTTTACTGTTTATGCTTGTCAGAAAATAGCTAAATTGCAAACGTACTTGGAACCGCGGAGGAATACGAAACAAACAGTTGAAAAGAAAATGCCATCTAATCTTCCACTGCGTCAAAACAGTGAACTATGCCATTTTCTTTGTGCCAGTAACATTGCCAGCATCGCTTTCCAGATTAATGCTAGAAATCACTTGAAAAGTTCATCTGAACAGGAATATGGATGAAGATAGCATATTTCTAGTTGTTGTTGAATCAATCGATTTCATCTTTAGTTGCATCAACCATTTAAAGTAATGACTATTTCGTGTGTCGTGTAGCAGATGGTGCATTTGTTGTTGCTATGACAATCATTGTAAGAACAGGTAGATACTCTACATACTAGTACGACTGTCAGGTTTGTTCCTAAAAATCCAACAGGCATTTAAAGAATTGTCAGTTCTTGCCCTCTACATGTAAACTCAATCTCATTTCTGCTCATGTTCACATTTCAGCGTCAGAGTTCTTCAATAGGCCTGTAGAAATGACCAGCTGTATATACAGATGGTAACCGGACGACAGAATGATGACGTAATGTCCATAATGCTATTTTATTCACCCTGTGTCATAATCACTACCGTGTGAATCTTCGAACAATATTCTTTGGGTTTCTTCTTCTGAAAGTTCATCAGAAGTATAATATGTCGATGTTTTAGATTTCAAAAACAAAACCCTGTTGTACGCATGCTCTGTAAACTCCAGCAATCTCATTTCCGTCGCGAGGTCATGGGCTAGCTGTGCATGCTCAAAAGCGCGTACGAAGTTGTTCCGTCTAAACTGGAAGTCGCACTTTGCCAACCGGAAGTGCATATCCACGATTTTCGATATTACAATGTCCGAGTCCTCCAAATGACGTAGGTACTGATCAGCTGTGTGGATGTCGTCTGCTGACGGCCGGATGCTGCTCATTGTGAGACCATTGTCGCCGCATCGCAGTAGCAATATGACAAGCCGACACAGAGCGTATCCGAAACCAAACGGCCCATCTTTCCCACCATCTCGTTTGAAGTTTGTCATGGATCTCTGGAAGCTCGTACGGGCATCTACAAATAACCGTTCGTAGATTTGGAGAGAGTTAGGTTTGCTGAGATTCAAGCATGAAAGTTGAGCGGTCTTGTTGCGAGCATTATTGATGTACAGCCACCCAGCTGCCCTGCCTGTGCATCCAAGCGGATCGGTCTCCAGGATCATCATCGCCTCGTCAAGTGTCCGCTGCAGCTTTTCCAGTTTCTTCCTGGTGATGTACATCCTGGTTTTGGCCGTGTATAGTTCCAGCAAAAAATATCGAGGGTTGCTCGTTTTTGGAACAACAGCCATTGTGGCATCAATATGAGATTTTGCAGAATCAAAGTTCGTCAGAAATAATTCCCGACTTGCGTGGAGATATCCAATAATACACATTAGGTCATAGTTCGTGGGAAAACGGCTTTGTAACTTTGACGATACGCTTTCAAATTTCATAAAGTCACCTTGATTAATCAGAGTACTCAAATAGTTGAAGGTCACAGTCAGACGTTTACTTGGTTGTTCGCCGTGTATTGAAGTGACTTGTTTGGGTACAAGTTCTTTGTGTATTTCATTCACTTGTTCTTGTACTTGCAGCTCTCCGCAACAGGTGTTCTGAATAACATTTATTTTGTACGTGCTATGTTCATCTGTCGCTTCTTTGATCGCTGTCTGGATATCAGAAGTCATTGTAATAATAGTCGTTTGTTCCGCATCAGCGGTAACACCATTCTTCTTCCTTTGCAACGTTAAAGCATCCATCTCTTCTGCTGTAAGGCCTTCTTCTTTACCAGAAGGTCTTCTGGTTACGCGTGTCTGTGCAGAAGCAGGTGCCATCTCTTTAATTGCTTCGGAGACCATCATATCGTCTTTGTATATGTTGTTTTCGTTGAGCATAGTATGACCTTCTGTAATTGCACAACTTACAGAAATACCCACACAAGCGCCATCTACTGTGTCAAATCCATCATCGGCTTCTTTCAAGTTAGTGTTATTGTCATGGACAGCTTTTACTCTGGTGATTTTATTACATCCAGTTTCCTCTTTGCACGTGGCTGTATTCGATATATTTATATTTCTTTCTTTTGTGAAGTCACTGCCTTCATCTCCTGGTTCATTGAATGTGCTCGCATATCGTTCTTCCACCTCTCTCGGAGCTTTCTGAAGTAACTGAGCTTCCTTCTGGAATGTTTCACAGATATTGTCTTTTTTCCGCAGCAGCTGAATTTCTTGTGTGTCACGTGTATTGTCGATGGTGCCATAAGAATGCTCTTCAGGTTCTTTAATCACTCTGGCTTTCTGAAGAAATTGGACATCGGATATGGAATGTTCCCTGGTCTTTTCTGCATCAGTTTGTCTTTTAAATACACTCGATGGTTGGTTCTCCCGGGTTTTTCTTAGCAGTTGCAGACTGTTAAAATCATTTGATATTTTCTTGACGATGTATGAGTATTTCTTATTCAGTGCCAACTTCAAACTTTCTGCTACGCTATTTCCTGTTGTGGCTAGCAGAAGTTCGAACAGTGCTTCACATCGATCTCTACGAGTGACACGTGCTGTTATTCTGTCGATATCATCTGCAGTCAGCACATGATCCTGAAATAGTTGATCTATTATATCTTTCGGCTCAATATTGTCCAATAATATACAACACTGTAACGAGACTACCTTCGAAATGGTATTGTTTCGAATAGTTAGTTTATTTTGCATCTTTTGAAGAAATATGTTGCATTGTTTGCACGTAGTCGAATTTGCAACGTTGGACCTTCCGTACATTGAATCTTCATTGACAGATTGATTCGCAACAATTTCTTTTCTTCCAGTATTCATCTGATCTAATAGGAAATCATAATTTCCGACCTGAAGCGCCCTCTGGAATGATCCATATGCTACGGGTCCTCTGGTGGGCAGTATCGCCAAGAGCAACTGGCAACGCTCTTTTCTAGTTTTAGCAGACGATACAAGTTCAATGTCATTATCAGTCAGAATTCCATCCTCAAACAGACTGTCCAGTATCTTTCCTCTCGGTTCAAGATCATTCACTATCCCCACTCGGTGGTTGCGCAAGACTGTCGTCTGCTGTTCGTCCATTCTGCAGCTAATATTAGCCTAATATTAGCAGATTTATTCTGCAATTACAAGACACAACATAAATTAGTGTGGTGAAAATGTAGCTACATGTTAATGTTAAACGTCCGTATATAAAGAGATATTGTAATATGAATGTCGGAAATTATTAGCTGTGTGTTATAAAATGACGGATTGTTTGTCATAAAATGCATACACTTATACACGTACACATACTATAGTTTATGAAATCATTCTAACAAATTATTAGCCTTTTCTCTCTGCTCAGATATATAACGGAATGTGTACAACTGAACTATATTAGGTCTAACTGGCCCAAGAGACCACTATCAATATACCCACATTTTCCGGTCCCACTTGTACCGGAAATGAACAAATTATGACTTGTGCCGTAAATGAAAAAATTATGACCTGTGTCGTAAATGAACAAATTATGACTTGTGCCGTAAATGAACACATTATGACTTGTGCCGTAATGAACACATTATGACTTGTGCCGTAAATGAACAAATTATGACTTGTGCCGTAAATGAACAAATTATGACTTTTGCCGAAAATTAACTAATTATGACTTGTGCCGTAAATGAACAAATTATGACTTGTGCCGAAAATTAACTAATTATGATTTGTGCCGTAAATGAACAAATTATGACTTGTGCCGTAAATGAACAAATTATGACTTTTGCCGAAAATTAACTAATTATGACTTGTGCCGTAAATGAACAAATTATGACTTGTGCCGAAAATTAACTAATTATGACTTGTGCCGTAAATGAACAAATTATGACTTGTGCCGTAATGAACAAATTATGACTTGTGCCGTAATGAACACATTATGACTTGTGTCGTAAATGAACACATTATGACTTGTGCCGTAATGAACAAATTATGACTTGTGCCGTAAATGAACAAATTATGACTTGTGCCGTAATGAACAAATTATGACTTGTGCCGTAAATGAACAAATTATGACTTGTGCCGTAAATGAACAAATTATGACTTGTGCCGTAAATGAACAAATTATGACTTGTGCCGTAAATGAACAAATTATGACTTGTGCCGTAAATGAACAAATTATGACGTGTGCCGACAATTAAATCAATATACCCACATTTTCCGGTCCCACTTGTACCGGAAATGAACAAATTATGACTTGTGCCGTAAATGAAAAAATTATGACCTGTTTCGTAAATGAACACATTATGACTTGTGCCGTAATGAACAAATTATGACTTGTGCCGTAAATGAACAAATTATGACTTGTGCCGTAATGAACAAATTATGACTTGTGCCGTAAATGAACAAATTATGACTTGTGCCGTAAATGAATAAATTATGATTTGTGCCGTAATGAACAAATTATGACTTGTGCCGTAAATGAACAAATTTTGAGCGAATCCTGCGTCCTCAGAATATAGACAACCTTGGAATGTGAGGCTACCTGCAAGACGAACCTCCACTTTTAAATATTATTAATATGGTTTGCATGAATGCATATAATAAACCGCGGAAATACTAGACACCGCAATGCATTTCAATGACCTTGGAGCTGTGATCTACAAAATGCTTGTTTGTTTTGTGAGTTTAAAGTCGCAAAACAGCTTATGTAATTTGGCGACTCTCCAGCAATTATTAGCGGAGAAGACCCGTATAAAAAGTACATAAGCCGTACAATAAACTAACATTTTGATCCCGATGCAAGTTCGGAATTCAAGTGGATCTGAGACTTGTGTGTATGAATCACTGCTGGGAATCCAGGGATCACAAGTTCGACCCCGTCTGACCATAATAAAATTAACAGTCTTTCAGATGGGACGTTAAACCGAGGTCTCGTGTCGGTGCTGTACACCGTGCACGTAAAAGAACCAGAGGAGACTCTGGAATGGGTCTCTGTCTGTATCATTGCACTATCCTCCAAAAATCTAAAATGACTAATATCTTCAGGAGGCGTCGCTCATATGGGCAACCGGTAGCGACGATAAATAAACGTAAAACACACACAATGACAACGATTTTCGCTCGCCCATATGGTTCGCCGGAGGCGAGGGTAAATAAGCTCTATCATCATCTAACTACAACGAGATTGAGACATATCTGGTGACGATTATGTTGACTGGGATATTGTTGAGGATTGTAAATATTAAATAATCTGCTTAGACAACTTGATGGTGTTAATTAATATATAAATACGATGTTATTGGACGTGTTGCACATACAACCAACACAACCTCATATTTAAAGATGTAAACATTTACTTACCTTTATAAACCTCCATTCAAAATATTTAGATGCAAATTCTACGCTGTTCTATCGAGAACGCATGATTATACACTGTTCCACAACTATCCCAGTAGTTCGTTGTGCATGAATCATAGGAAAAACCACAACTCCATAAATAAATAACAAGCTCATAACAAGCTCATTATACCGATCATTGACTGCCGCGTTGCTGTTTACAATTAACTTCATTTGTCTTGTGTTTGGAATAACTTGTATACGTTTATTTTTGACGACATCGTCATTATTTATTTTGGTTCATTTACATGACTGGAACAGCGCTCCGATACATTAAACCTCGGGTTGTAGTCTCATCTGAAAGAAAATTAAGATCAGACGTGGGCTCAAATGTGCGACCCATGTCCACTGACCCATGAATCAAATTGTGGAAGTCGTGATAGCTCAGTGGTAGCGCGTTCGCTTCAGATGCGAAAGGCCAGGAGTTCGAGCCGCACTGGAGCCGTTACGATTGTGCTCTTAGGCAAGGCATTTAAATTCCACATTGCCTCTTCTTTCTCCCTCGTTGCGATGGATTCCATCAGGAATGAGGTCTCGAGAGTGATTAATATAAGTTATAAGAACTTGTTTCGCAATCGAGCTAAAATAAATTTGTATAAACTAATCAAATTGCAACGCGGCAACGCACATTGCTAGTCTGACAGCTACCCCCTCTACTAGGTTAGTAGATATATCGTACCAGGCTCTTCTTCTCACAGTTCGTACCCATTTTATAGTGATCGGCAACACGAACGAGACTGTACGTTCTCTGTCTTGTTGGTTTCTATATAATTTATGTTTGCTGTGGGATTGACGAATATCCGCTCGCCCACATGGTTCGCCGGCGGCGAGGGTAAATAAGATCAATCATAAAGGGCGTGACCTTGAACTCATGTATTGTATTGATTGTAATGCCTCATTTATTCATGTATGTCAGGAAATGAGAGAATAAAATATATTTGACATGAACGGCAAATGGCGTAACCGTAGCCGAGTTCTAAAGAGTTACCAACATAAAGATTTGTCACATGTTCTAAAGAGTTACCAACAATAAGATTTGTCACATGTTCTAAAGAGTTACCAACATAAGATTTGTCACATGTTCTAAAGAGTTACCAACATAAGATTTGTCACATGTTCTAAAGAGTTACCAACATAAGATTTGTCACATGTTCTAAAGAGTTACCAACATAAGATTTGTCACATGTTCTAAAGAGTTACCAACATAAGACTTGTCACATGTTCTAAAGAGTTACCAACATAAGAGTTGTCGCATGTTCTAAAGAGTTACCAACTTAAGATTTGTCACATGTTCTAAAGAGTTACAAACATAAGATGTGTCACATGTTCCTCTATCTATCCTTTCCCCTATCTCATGAGTCAATCTCAATTTCAACTTTCTAATTTAATTACTATGTGTATTTCTATCACCTTAATAATCTCGTTATATTATTGAGATTATAGTTTACAGTTCGTGGTTAATATATACTTATCTTTTTTCAAATTGTAATTAATAGTTCAGAAACGATTAAAACGCTGTCATACCGTAATTACAATATGCATCTAATTATAGGAGAAGACCTCTATAAGCTATAGCTTTCGGTTCTAATCCTTTTTCATACAGGTATGTAAATATTTGTGCAAATTGTACATTTGTATATGTTATATCATTGTTTGAAGTAAACTATGTTTAAATTAAGATGTGTCACCTTACCTACGAACAAAGTACCTCTAGTTTCATCCGAATAGGGAAGGGTTTCTAATGAACTTAGCACAGCTCGCTCAAAAGGTTCGCATGCGGCGAGTGTAGCTTTAGTTTATAGAAATATATTTTAACTCGATTGCGAAATAAGTTTTACAACATTTGATTAATCGCTTTGGATACCTCATTCCAGGTGGAATCCATCGTCATGAGGAAGAGGGGAAGAGGCAATGTGGACTTAAGTGTCTTGCCTAAGGACACCACCATGCGGGTACTGACATGGCTCGAACTCACAACCTCTCGGCTACAAGGCGGGCATTACACCACGTAGGCTCCACGTAAATACACGTACTCAAAAAGAAGAAGAAGAACAACAACAACAAACTATGACTACTATCCCCGCCATTTACCGTGGCAATTAACTAACGCAAAGGTAAATTATCACGTTGAGATGTCAATCTATTTTTCTGAAAGTGGATTATTTGGACATATCGAAATACATGTAAGCACTCGGGTATGATTCCGAAGATAAATAAATGTATATACATGCTGAACTATGACTTAACAATTTGAATTGAAGGGTAAACAAATCAAAACTTACTTTCCAAATGGTATAGACGAAAACTTTTGGAATATGTAATACCTCCATTCGTCATTGTAATCTTTTATATTTCGTTTACAGATTTGTAATACATGTAATAAAGAACTCATTATTATAATAATAATAATAATAATAATAAAGACTTTATTTAACGAGAGTGCTCATTTAACAAAAGTTAATCTACCATGAGGCCCTCAAAATGAACAATGACCTAATCCAGTATAGTGTTGAAGATTGCAACACAGTCCAGAAAAAAAGCATAACGAGGCTTTAAGAATACTGCGTGACTACCTCCGTATTATACATTCTTCTGTGGCTCATTTCAAGTTAATGCACATTAAAGCTTCAAAGTAAATGCACAAAACCGGTTCAATCTATGCCTAAATCAATTACAGATTTGTAAGTCGACCAATGCTGCACAACAATACGTAATACCCCAGACCAATCATCTAATGATTTTTCAATTAACGATATATACGTATGTATACAATTATTTAAAAAAAAAGAAGATAAGATAAGATACGTTTATAAAGTCTCGTAAATGCACCAACACAAGATATAGCATACATTCTACCATGGGGTGTCGCAATATTTCATGTGAGGAAGCAATACAGCTGACTTCCGGTAGGTCGATGGTTCTACCCGGGTGTGCGTCCGTGCATGCAATATTGCTTGGATTGACATCCGATGTCTTCCTACACCAATACTAGCTGGAGAGTCGCTGTATGACCTTTTTTTTGGTTTTTTATACGTTTATTTATCGTCGCTACCGGTTACCCATATGAGCGACGCCTCCTGAAGAGATTAGTCATTTTAGAGTTTGGAGGATAGTGCAATGATACAGAAAGAGACCCAATCCAGAGCCTCCTCTGGTTCTTTTACGTGCACGGTGTAAAGCACCGACACGAGACCTCGGTTTAACGTCCCATCTGAAAGACTGTTAATTTTATTAGGTTCAGACGGGGGATCGAACCTGCGATCCCTGGATTACCAGTCCAGCGTGTTACCACTGGACTACAGATCCGTCTGTATGACCTAAGCTATTGGTGTGGCTTTAACCCTTTCAACACTACATGAGGTGTAGAAAAGATGTTGTTTACGAATTCAGGCCATTGCAAACTGAAGGTTGGTATACTGTATTGTTTGGCGGAGGAATACAGTGTGTAAACACAGTGACGTTATTCACCGGTGAGTACTTGATACGGAAAACATAATAATTAGAAGAGTTTTGCTATTTTAGAGTTTCATTTGAATACCTCTTCACGGTGGATGTGGTATCAGAAGAAATGAAAGATTGGAAATATAAATGAACAGACTGTATGTTTTTACTTTTTACTATGTATTTAATAGGCAATTTATTTGTTATTTTACAACCACCACACTACCTGTGAACATAGGACGTAACGTAAGCTAAAGTAACTCAGCGAGATTGTAACAACATTCAAGCGCACGGCTTTCATTGGTATCTGAGCGAGGGAATTCTGTATGGTAGATATTGAGTGTTTTACGTTTATTTATCGTCGCTACCGGTTGCCCATATGAGCGACGCCTCCTGAAGAGAGTAGTCATTTGAGATTTTTGGAGGATAGTGCAATGATACAGAGAGCGAGAGAAAGAGAGAGAGAGAGAGAGAGAGAGAGAGAGAGAGAGAGAGAGAGAGAGAGAGAGAGACCCATTCCAGAGTCTCCTGTGGTTCTTTTACGTGCACGGGGTAAAGCACCGATACGAGACCTCGGTTTAACGTCCCATCTGAAAGACTGTTAATTTTGTTAGGGTCAGACATGGTAGACCGGTAGATGTTGAGCGATATCAGTGTTTTATGTTATTAATAAGGGGGGGGGGGTTCCACTAAATATCTAATAATAAATTACTATACCATAAATACATGTATGTATCTACGTGCGGTATGTGGCCTTGGTAATCTTGTCCTGCGCTGAACTATTAGCACGAGCGCCTATAATCGTTCCGTAGTTCACAGATTAATGTTTAAACTTGGCGCCATTTCCATTAAGTCTGTTCACTGCACACGTCAGACTGTTACAATTAGTATTAACTTTAAATAAATACCGTGAGAATATGTTTCCCAAAGCAATTAGCAATGTCCAATTTAGTGCGATACGCAATGAGAAATTGCGTATTTATATTTGCTGTTATTATATCAATATATTCATTACTTATTTAAAAAAAAAGGTTTACACTTTATTTATTTTACAACGATTGCGAAGCAAGTTCTAACAACTTATATTAATCACTCTCGTTGGCGCGGATGAAAGAGTATAATTTATGTGGTCATTCGTGTGGGAGGAAACCGGAGTACCTGGAGAAAACCCACCTGTCCGATCTGGCGACCACCGTACCAGCTTACATACTTCCCGATCCGAGGATCGAACCCGGGTTGCATTGGTGAGAAGCGAGCGTTATGCCACTGTTATGTCAGCTTAAAGTCATATTCCTGATTTAGTATGCGAGTGCCCTATTTATTTATGTCAGTAATATGTGTGGACGTCGTGATAGCGTAGTAGATGCGCGCTCGCTTCAGGTGCGAAATGCTCGGAGTTCGAGCCCCGCTGGAACCGTTACGATTGTGGCATTAGGCAAGGCATTTAAATTCCACGTTGCCTCAACTCTCTCCCTCGTGGCGATGGATTCCATCAGGAATGAGGTCTCGAGAACGATAACTTGTTTCGCAATCGAGCCCAAAATAAATGTGTATACATTATAGCTGTAGTAAAATCCATAATTCTAATAGTTGTAACGAAAAGGTAACGCTCAATATAAACGTGCACATGTATTTAGTTAAGTATACATGTATATCCAAACCAAAATTAATCTTTTGACATTTTATTGTCAATAATTATTTTATAATATAAATAAACTTTAATAAAGTCAAAATGTTATCTAAACGAAGATTACATTTTTAATAATCGATCACATATAATTACCATAAAGCAGACGAGATTGCTACGATCAATTTCATTAAATCAAGGATTTATCTTTTATCTTCCAATCTATCAGTCGCCAAACATAATTATATATTATATATGTAAATCATACGCCATGGTGAACGGGGAAATACATGACAGCACTCCATCTTAAAGCCCAGGTCCTCACTTTGCTTAGACAGCGGTCCAGTGGTCTAGTTGGTAGCAAGCTAAAGTCCAGGGATAACATGTTCGATCCACCGTTATTGCCATACTAAAATGACTAATATGTTCGTCTTTCGGATGAATTTATAAACCGAGGTCTCGTGTCGGTGGTTTACACCGTGAAAACAAAGTCTTTATTATTATTATTATTATTATTATAAAACCAGGGGAGCTTCTGGAATGAGGCTCTGTCTGTACGACTACATTACCCTCCGCAATCCAAGCAGACATATCTCTGCAGGGGGTGTAAGGAGAGGATGACGACGACGACGACGACGACGACGACGACGACGACGACAACAACAACAACAACAACAACATATATGCATTATCAGCTTACAACAACAACAACAACAACATATATGCATTATCAGCTTACAACAACAACAACAACATATATGCATTATCAGCTTACAACAACAACAACATATGTGCATTATCAGCTTACAACAACAACAACAACAACAACATATATGCATTATCAGCTTACAACAACAACAACAACATATATGCATTATCAGCTTACAACAACAACACCATATATGCATTATCAGCTTACAACAACAACAACATATATGCATTATCAGCTTACAACAACAACAACAACATATATGCATTATCAGCTTACAACAACAACAACAACATATATGCATTATCAGCTTACAACAACAACACCATATATGCATTATCAGCTTACAACAACAACACCATATATGCATTATCAGCTTACAACAACAACAACATATATGCATTATCAGCTTACAACAACAACAACAACATATATGCATTATCAGCTTACAACAACAACAACAACATATATGCATTATCAGCTTACAACAACAACACCATATATGCATTATCAGCTTACAACAACAACAACATATATGCATTATCAGCTTACAACAACAACAACAACATATATGCATTATCAGCTTACAACAACAACAACAACATATATGCATTATCAGCTTACAACAACAACAACAACATATATGCATTATCAGCTTACAACAACAACACCATATATGCATTATCAGCTTACAACAACAACAACATATATGCATTATCAGCTTACAACAACAACAACAACATATATGCATTATCAGCTTCTCTATTTATAACAGTTTCTCGATAACACTAACCTCTCTACAAAAGGTAGACAGACATCTTCCCACTGTGCAAAACCCCAATTTGCACGAAATATTTATTTATTGTTATATATAAATAATAATGTATTATATAAATACATTAAACTGTTTCTATATATGGCCAAATGTTTACCATGTAATATATATATATTTGTTTTATGCATAATCGTCTGCTATTATTTTCGCGCCTAAAATTATCAATCTCGCTTCGCGCGGGAAATGACTTAAGATGTTAGGCCTAATCTCAGTTTATCAAGGCCGTGGTTGCAGGTGTCCAGTTATGTAATACAAAGGCACCGAACTGGTTTGATGGTGTAATATTAGATAACAGGCCGTGGTTGCAGGTGTCCAGTTATGTAATACAAAGGCACCGAACTGGTTTGATGGTGTAATATTAGATAACATAACAGATGTTTAGGAATAACAGATGTTTTAGGAATTGTTATATCATATATACACTGATTCAATTATGTATATAAGAAATGGATTTTATTAACATAAATGAGACACACTAGAGCCTAACTCCAGGAGCGAGAAAGGTCGTGATCTCAATCTAGTATATAGAACTTATAAACTGTATTTATGATACTTAGATATTATGGACATTATAAGAAATATAACTTATAAAGATTTGTCGAATAATTAAATTGTTCAGCCATAGAAGAAACAGAGTTTCGGCGAACCACCAGAAGGTGATTAAAAGTTAATCTAATCAGAAACAGTGATTAGATTATAGTGATATTGAGTAATGACGGATTAGAAAGATTGGATGTTAAATATATTGTGTAAGCGCATAGTCGGCTCACACAAATGGATTGTTAAATAAGCTTTTAATGATACGATGTATATATATATCGATCACTGATTATATATATATGGATATTTCTGATGCCAATTTAAACAAGATATTATATAGAAGAAATGTAATACTGTGTTGAGTTATCATTAATACATATAATAACGAAGAAACCCCCTAGACAACTCCAGCGAGTCTACAATAGGATAGACCCTGGTAAGAGCCGTAGCAACCGAGACATATTATTACGAGAAGAAAAAGGAGAGTTTGCGACAATTGGGACGCTCGTCCGGGATCGGAAATAAAGAAGAAATGACATATCGTGACATATTGTGAAGGACACTAGAATTTATATATGGAATATTGTGAAGGACACTAGGATTTATACATGAAGAATACAAGGGACTATTAATTAACGTGGGAAAACAGAAGTGCATGCGAGACAGTGTTAGAATTTGGAAATAAGTGAAAGACGTCAACGAATTATTAAATTAATGAAATGGATTAAATTATTGGAAATTGGAAATGTGCAAACTTTGAATATGTGATAAATTATATATTGGATTAACGAACGAGACAGACTTCGGTAAGTACCAGTTTTCTTTTCATAGAGGCTTAATATTATCATTAAAATTATATTAGTGATTTACTTCCTTTTATTGAACTCAATTCTATAATACATTTGGAGATACATTCTGGGGATTAAAAATTTTGGGAAATAAAAAAAAATAAAATGGCTACAACTAGGAGTGCTAATAAGGAAACTGAGGGGCCGGTTCACCCCGACTTGCAGACAACAGGTGATGAGATATGGGACAAATTAATGAGACTTCCCTTCTTTAATCAGGCAAATCTGGAACGTCAGGGTGAGATTTATGAGAGAGAAAGAGAGAGGGAAGAAGTAAAACAAAGAGAAGAAAGAGAGAGAGACAGAGAGAGGGAAGAAGTAAAACAAAGAG
>CM026401.1:46265935-46345053 GCA_014843695.1 Archivesica marissinica | reverse complement strand
CTCGGATATAATACTTTGAACAGCTTGTATGAAACGGCTGTCTACTTTTATAATATCGTGCAGCTTGAGGCTTGATTTAATATTTACATTTGTAATTCATTTTCTGCGTTCTATAATGTTAATATGCAAAGTTATGAATATATTAACACATAGCCACGCATGCACATGTTCACTTAAATAGCTTTCTCTCTATCTTCCTCTCCCTCATCTCTCCCCCTCTCTTTCACTATCCCTCTCTCTCTCCCCCTCTCTCTTTCACTATCTCTCTCCCATTCTCCCTATCTCCCCCTCTTCCCTCTCTCACACTATCTCTCCCCCCCTACCACTCTCTCCCTCACTATATCTCTCCCTCCCGCTCCCTCTCTCTCTCTCTCTGTTTTGGAGTCCAACGTCACACCGACAGCTTAGGTCACATGGCGGCTCTCCAGTTGTTAGTTTATAAAAAATATTTTAGCTCGATTGCGAAACAAGATCTTACAACTTATATTAATCACTCTCGAGACTCATTCCTGATGAAATCCATCGCTACGAGAGAGAGAGAGAGAGAGAGAGAGAGAGAGAGAAAGGAGAGAAAAGAGACTAGAGGAGAGAGCGAGAGAGGAGAGAGCGGAGAGAGAATGAGAGGAGAGAGCGAGAGAGATAGATAGAGAACAGGAGAGATAGAGAGAGAGAGGAGAGAGAGAGAGGAGAGAGAGAGAGGAGAGAGAGGAGATAGCGAGAGAGATAGAGAACAGGAGAGATAGAGAGAGAGGAGAGAGAGAGAGAGGAGAGAGAGCGAGAGAGAGAAGAGAGAGAGCGAGAGAGAGAGAAGATGGAGAGAGGAGAGAGAAGAGAGAAGAGAGAAGAGAGAGAGACGAGAGAGAGAGAGAGAGAGAGAGAGAGAGAGAGAGCCAGACAGCCAGACAGACAGAGAGGGCACAGTCGTAACGGCTCCAATGAGCGCGAACTCCGGCACCGATAGCACCACAAGATGGATAGCTTCCTACCATGAAATAATTCGACCACCAAGTGGTGTTCGAACATACAGAGGCGAGGGACAAGTGATTTGAAATCAACGACCTTAACAATGCCTGCCACCGATGCTTATGTCATTGAATAAATAGTGTCGGTAGGGGAGACTATGTTTCGAAATAATTTCAGGCACACACGCCTGACCCTAATAAAATTAACAGTCTTTCAGATGGGACATTAAACCGAGGTCTCGTGTCGGTGCTTTACACCGTGCACGTAAAAGAACCAGAGGAGACTCTGTAATGGGTCTCTGTCTGTATCATGTACTATCCTCCAAAATCTAAAATTACTAATCTCTTCAGGAGGCGTCGCTCATATGGGCAACCGGTAGCGACGATAAATAAACGTAAAACACACAGGCACGCATGTATACTGACACCAAAAAGAAACTATGCACTTGCCTTAAAGGTAAAATGATCCTTTTTAGAAAAAAATATAGACAAATTAGGTATCAAAATGTGCGAAATATTGAGTAAATTATTGCATGTGTGAAGGATTATTTTCTTCACTCATAATAGTAAAATCTATAATTCTAAAATTTGTAACAAAAAAGTAACGCTCAAAATAAACGTGCACAGTTTTTTTTAATGGTGTCAGTATAGTGTTTGTTTATTATAGTGTCACCCCTATTGAAAGGGCCAGCCATCTCCGACTTATGAGACACCCTTTTTTTATGAACATCAGGACTTCCCGAATCCTATGCTTGTATGACAGGCGTCAGGCTGGTAGGCAATCGGTAACCATTATTCAACTAGCTGGCGGCTCACCAACCGGCCATATCAGAACGAGCCCCTGACGAGGTTCGAACATTCAACCTACCGCTCCGTAGGCTTCCACATTAACCACTAGGCCAGGGAGACGGTATATATATATAGGTTGTATGCTTTGTTCTGTTGTGTTGCGGTACATATATGAATACAAGTTTCAATTAAGGGGCACATCATTTTGGCTGGTGTTGCTAAATACATTGCCGGTCCGGAGTTCGAGCCCCGCTGGAGCCGTTACGATTGTGCCCTTAGGCAAGGCATTTAAATTCCACGTTGCCTTTTCTCTCTCCCTCGTAGCGATGGATTCCATCAGGAATGAGGTCTCGAGAGTGATTAATATAAGTTGAAATAACTTGTTTCGCAATCGAGCTAAAATAAATCTGTATAAACTAAATACATTGCCAACGACCCAGCACCTTACATGCTTGTTTTCACGCCAGATCAGTACACGCCAACAGTAACAGTATCTATGGACAATTTCAAATAGACGTTGAACGTTATCTGACTCAGTTCCAACATATCACGGGATAATTATCAACGTGCGTGATATATTTAAGGTGTATGTCAGTAACACATAAATTAAAAATGTCCTTTGCGAAAAATGTCGCCAAATGCTGCCAAATCAAACAAATATTGTTGAAATATAATTGATAGTTTTACTGAGCTAGCTAAAAAAATATAGCATGTTCAGCACACTTAACGGTATTAAAGTGTTAGAGTAGTGGAACCTATGCTCGGCGTATTCTATGCTAGGCGTATTCTTGGAACCTATGCTCGGCGTATTCTATGCTCGGCGTATTCTATGCTCGCGTATTCCGCGCATTCCTATGCTCGGCGTATTCCTATGCTCGGCGTATTTTCCCCCATTTACATCCGTATTTAAAATATTTATATAGTTTCGCTGACAGAGGTGAAGCATGGTTCAATAGCATTCCGTTGTGCGTACTGGTAGCCTAATGCAGCTGTCACCTGACTGGTTCAGTAGCAGAATATAAACAACTTGTTGGGAGATTTTTCCCCCACCGAAATGATGCGGTTTATGAGCATTTCAGGTGGCTATCCGAATTGGGGGGAAATGTACAAATAACCAGAAAAAAGTTTCTTATGAGTTGTAATATTGTTAGTTATTGATGTTACTAAATCAAAATAATATATTCAGCATTTACCCGTGCATAAATAAAAACAATTCATGTACGCCGTGCATAGGTGCCCTAAAGTATCTAGTTCCCCATGGAAACAGGTGCCGTTGCGATAGCTGTATTGAGGCGCATGGTAACGTAATGATGCTAAACATTTTAAAACAATTTTTTGAAAGTTGTATTTACAACTTAAGAAAATAATGATATACGGCAAGTGCATTTAACTTTTTATACTGGTCATTATATGTGGGATTTATGCCGAGCATAGGTTCCATCTCTCTATATTAGTTTTTGTTAAGATTTGGAATGTACTTTTAAATATGTATTGTATTGTGAATGGTGAACATTGATGCGACTTGAATTCAGAATAAAATCTAGTAGCTCGACCCTATACTTTACACCCCAACGTAGCACGACGACGACGACGACGACGACGACGACGACGACGACGACGACGACGACGACGACGATGACGACGACGACGACGACTACGACGACGACGACGACGACGACGGACGACGACGACGAACGACGACGACGACGACCACCACACACCACCACACCACCACACCACCACCACACCACCACCACCACCAACATATAGCAACAACAACACAGACGATAACAAACCGCAGCAGAAGCAGCAGCAGCCGCAGCAGCAGCAGCAGCAGCAGCAGCAGCAGCAGCAGCAGCAGCAGCAGCAGCAGCAGCAGCAGCAGCAGCAGCAGCAGCAGCAGCAGCAGCAGCAGCAGCAGCAGCAGCAGCAGCAGCAGCAGCAACAAAACACACCAGGCGAGTTGTCTCCCTGGGCGACGTTATAAAAACTCATTAAAACCGGCTTTAAACTCGCAGACGGATC
This sequence comes from Archivesica marissinica, assembly GCA_014843695.1. Lineage (NCBI taxonomy): Eukaryota > Metazoa > Mollusca > Bivalvia > Venerida > Vesicomyidae > Archivesica > Archivesica marissinica. Next base: position 46,341,277 of record CM026401.1, on the reverse strand, counting down.
TGTAGTCCAGTGGTAACACGCTTGACTGGTAATATATGGATCGCAGGTTCGATCCCCCGTCTGACCATAATAAAATTAACAGTCTTTCAGATGGGACTTTAAACCGAGGTCTCGTGTCGGTGCTTTACACCGTGCACGTAAAAGAACCAGAGGAGACTCTGGAATGGGTCTCTGTCTGTATCATTGCACTATCCTCCAAAATCTAAAATGACTAATCTCTTCAGGAGGCGTCGCTCATATGGACAACCGTTAGCTACAATAAATAAACGTAAAACACACACACATATATATATATGGTAGCGACGATAAATAAACGTTATTGAAAAATAGAATAAACTGGTCAGTGATCCAGTGGTTAACGTATTAGACTTATTTTATACAAATTTAGTTTAGCTCGATTGCGAAACAAGTTCTTGCAACTTATATTAATCACTCTCGAGACCTCATTCCTGATAGAATCCATCGCCACGAGGGGAGAGAGAAGAGGCAATGTGGAATTTAAATGCCTTGCCTAAGGGCACAATCGTAACGGCTTCAGTGGGGCGCGAACTCCGGACCTTTCGCACCTGAAGCGAACGCTAGCACGACTTCCACACGCGTTGGTTTGAAAAACCAGGGATATCAGGTTCAATCTACCATCTGTCCATAATAATATTAACAGTCCAGATTTGACTATATACCGTGGTCTCGTGCATCGTTGATTTACAAGGGACAAGTAAAAAGAACCAAGGATGATTCTGGATTTGGAGCGTGTTATGGTTTATTGCACTATCCTCTAAATAATAACACGACTAACATAGTTCAGGAGGTGTCGCCCCCGATTAAACCATGGGCGGCGGTAATTAACGTATCCAACAGCAACGTTGGAAAATAGAAATTCAAGTCATATCAGCGTTATGAATGCTATAGAACATCCGTGTGCACATCTATCCGATTACATAATGCACATCTATCCGATTACATAATGCGACCTAAAGACATATGAACAGTCAACACTTTAATACAAATCGGCAGCGAGATGGATTATATCAGGGCCACAGTACTATAGTTTGAATTGTAATTCTATGCCTTTCTTTGTGTAGTATTTCAAGAGTATGAACACCTTAGCTACCACACCATTACTCAACTTGTCATAACCGACTGTGCTACCGAGTCCGTGTAGAGATGTTAACATGTAGTATGTAACCTCGTAATCACTTCCTAGTATATATTCACATTTAGGTATATATATATGTGTGGGTGTGTTTTACGTTTATTTGTCGTCGCTACCGGTTGCCCATATGAGCGACGCCTCCTGAAGAGATTAGTCATTTTAGATTTTTGGAGGATAGTGCAATGATACAGACAGAGACCCATTCCAGAGTCTCCTCTGGTTCTTTTACGTGCACGGTCTAAAGCACCGACACGAGACCTCGGTTTAACGTACCATCTGAAAGACTGTTAATTTTATTAGGGCCAGGCGAGGGATCGAACCTGCGACCCCTGGATTACCAGTCCAACGTGTCACCACTGGACTACAGATCCGTCTGTATATAGAGACTTTTATTCAGCTTTATACGAATACAGTGGTCGTATGTTCGTGCCCCACCATCCCCCATCCCCCTACACCACCCACCGTCTGACTCTAATAATATTAACAGTCTTTCAGATGGTCCATTAAAGCGAGGTCTCGAGTCGGTGCTTTACATCGTGCACGTAAAAGAACCAGAGGAGACCCTTGTATGGGTCTCTGTCTGTAACATTATCCTCCAAAATATATTATGGTGGGACAGGGGGTCGAGCTCCCGACCCATGGATTCGCTGTCCAACGGGTTATCAACTGCATAAAGAGACTAGACTAGCGATAATAAATTAAGCAAATTGTTAGAATCGGAAATACCATGGAGGTAGGCACATTAGCGCGGGTGTAGACCATAGAGATAGGCACATTAGCGCGAGTGTAGACCATGGAGGTAGGCACATTAGCGCAGATGTAGACAGTGGAGGTAGGCACATTAGCGCGAGTGTAGACCATGGAGGTAGGCACATTAGCGCGGGTGTAGACAGTGGAGGTAGGCACATTAGCGCGAGTGTAGACAGTGGAGGTAGGCACATTAGCGCGGGTGTATACCATGGAGGTAGGCACATTAGCGCGGGTGTAGACCATGGAGGTAGGCACATTAGCGCGGGTGTAGACAGTGGAGGTAGGCACATTAGCGCGGGTGTAGACCATGGAGGTAGGCACATTAGCGCGGGTGTAGACCATGGATGTAGATACATTACGAGGTGTAGCCATGGAGGTAGTCACATTAGCGCGGTGTGACCATGAGGTAGTCCATTAGCGCGGTGTAGCCATGGAGGAGACACATTAGTGCGGGTGTAGACCATGATAGCACTTAGCGCGAGTGTAGACAGGGAGTGCACATTAGCGCGGGTGTGACATGGAGGTAGTCCATTAGCCGCGTGTAGACCATGGAGGTAGTCACATTAGCGCGGGTGTAGACCATCGGAGGTAGGCACATTAGCGCGGGTGTAGACCATGGAGGTAGTCACATTAGCGCGGTGTAGACCATGGAGTAGGCACATTAGCGCGGGTGTAGACCATGGATGTAGGTACATTAGCGCGGGTGTAGACCATGGAGGTAGTCACATTAGCGCGGGTGTAGACCATGGAGGTAGACACATTAGCGCGGGTGTAGACAGTGGAGGTAGGCACATTAGCGCGAGTGTAGACAGTGGAGGTAGGCACATTAGCGCGGGTGTATACCATGGAGGTAGGCACATTAGCGCGGGTGTAGACCATGGAGGTAGGCACATTAGCGCGGGTGTAGACAGTGGAGGTAGGCACATTAGCGCGGGTGTAGACCATGGAGGTAGGCACATTAGCGCGGGTGTAGACCATGGATGTAGGTACATTAGCGCGGGTGTAGACCATGGAGGTAGTCACATTAGCGCGGGTGTAGACCATGGAGGTAGTCCATTAGCGCGGGGTAGACCATGTAGGTAGTCACATTACGCGAGGTAGACCTAGAGATAGGCACATTAGCGCGGGTGTAGACCATGGAGGTAGGCACATTAGCGCGGTGTAGACCATGGAGGTAGGCACATTAGCGCGGGTGTAGACAGTGGAGATAGGCACATTAGCGCGGGTGTAGACCATGGAGGTAGGCACATTAGCGCGGGTGTAGACCATGGAGGTAGGCACATTAGCGCGGGTGTAGACAGGGGAGGTAGGCACATTAGCGCGGGTGTAGACCATGGAGGTAGGCACATTAGCGCGGGTGTAGACAGTGGAGATAGGCACATTAGCGCGGGTGTAGACCATGGAGGTAGGCACATTAGCGCGGGTGTAGACCATGGATGTATTGATTTATTGCAAACGTTTGGAGGCCATTGTAACATACAGAAGACGCTCCAATTCCAGAAGCACCCCTGGTTCTTTTACATGCCCGGTGTATAGCACCGATACACGATACCTCGGTTTTTCGTCCCATCTGAAATTCGATTAACATTATTAGGGTCAGTCGGAGTTAGCGGCGTAAAACTTAAGAAAGTGTGTTTGTGTCTTCTGTAACAACGTTGAAACCAAATATGCCGTATACAGCTCGTCTGTCCAACATGGTCGGTCTTCATGTCAAATATTCTGTTTTCATTGAAACTGTTCGTGATATGTATAACCCGTGTGACCCAAGTGTTGGCCTGTATCAGACAGCCGTGTGCTCCAATATGGACACGTTTAATAATAATAATAATAATAATAAAGACTTTATTTAACGAGAGTACTCATTTAACAAAAGTTAATCTACCATGAGGCCCTCAACATATATACAATCAAATGCAATCAAAACATAGCACTATAAGTGAGAACTGCACATTGGAATAATATAGTAATGTAAAAGCTGAAAAATAGAGAAACTATATTTAATATGTAATGGAAAATGATGATATATGGACTTGGCTAGCAGAGTAGAAAATGGGAATGAGACAATTTATGATGCTAGATCTTATCTAACAATATGCAGATTTGACTTGTAGTGGTATCTTCAAAATATGTATGAAATCAACTTAAAGACAGTCATATTTACGATTCTAATAAATATAGCAATCGCAATACACGTTTATAATAACGTTTGAATTGAAGTTACCAGGTGTGTCAACACCCGCACTAATGTCTACCTCCATGGTCTACACCCGCGCTAATGTACCTATATCTATGGTCTACACCCGCGCTAATGTGCCTACCTCCATGGGCATATTACTCGGGTAGTGGCATTTCCGATTCGAACGGTTTGTTTATTTTTTCTATAGCTAATCTAGTCTCTTTATGCAGTTGATAACACATTGGACAGCGAATCCATGGGTCGTGAGTTCGACCTTCTGTCCCACCATAATATTAACAACAATCGTTGAGATGGGTCTATACACCGATGTCTCGCGTGTATCGGTGCTATGCACAGGGCCGAGTAAAAGTTCCAGGGATATTTCTAGAATTGCAGCACCTTCTGCATTGTACCATGAACTATTCTCCAACAAATAAATTGACGAATACATTCATTGAGGTGTCACCTCGATGTGGCCGGGGTGACGATAAATAAATGTTTAATAATAATAAAATATATTAATAATAATATTATTAGTAGTAATAATAATAATAATAATAATAATAATAATAATAATAAAATAATAATAAGAATAATAATAATAACTTAGCGCTTATTCACTCGGAATATTACTATTAACACTACAGTATAATGCAACACGTTATAAACAAATAAAGCGTACTCTTTGACACCGATAAATCACTGTCATAATATTACAATATATCAATGGACTGTACAAAGTGTCACATAGACAAACGGCGTCATTCCTTACTACGAGACGCAGTTATCTTAACCCTTAACCTGCCGATCACAACTAAAGTCATTTTTTGCAAACAACATAGAGCCAGATCAAGACGGCACAGGACGTGTCGTCTATACATGCATTACGCTGTTTGCTATTCGGTTGTGGAGCTAAAACACGTGTCTCAATAGCAAACGACATAGATCATGATCAGACGCTACAGCTGATGTGGATCTAAGTTGTTTGCACGTTGCCATGGAATTTATTCGGCAAGTTGAGGGATTAGTAAACAAAATCAACGAAAGAATAAAGTAATATTTATCTACATGTAAGTGTAAATAATCTTACCAAAGCTTCATCCATCTTCGGTCTCAATTCATGAATTCAATGTATTTTATAATTCCAAAATTAAACGAATTGCACTCAACAATGTCGACACACCTCGGAACGATTACATTTCTAATTTCATGGAGGACCGAAATTCCGCGGATAGTTAAATCTATTGTTTTTGAGCCGTCAATAATTGCGGCCTGTGTAATTTGGCACCCACTCGCGTATGTTTTAACGCCAGACTGCGTGCCAACTTTTCTGTCAGTTTAACGTTGCCCTACGATTGTAAGAAAAGACACAGAGCGCTCGACCGATATTGAATATTTTACTGTTCGTAGTTGGCAGAGTTAGCTTTAATATATAGCTCATTTATAAATCAGACTTAATTGTTTGATCATCAACTGTTGATTTAGACTATGCACCTGTGGACTACAACACTACGTTCCTAAAATAAATCTGATGAAGACAAATCCATTTTTTGAATAAATTTGTGGTTATTTTAAGGTCTCAACTAAAGTTGTGGTTAGTTAAAGTCCCAATTATAATTGGATACTAACTGAGATGTGTTAAAGAGCATTGTTCACCCTTTGCAATCCGATTGACTGTCCAAGTAGCGCAGTGGTCAGCACCCCCTTCTCACCAATATTACCGGCCTGGTTCGGACCGGGAAGTATGTGAGATGGTACGGTGGTCGCCAAATCCTCCTGTTTCCGCCCACACGAATGGCCGCTTACATGAATACATGTGCACCAAACGTTTTCATATAAATGAGACACGGTCTGAGTGGAGCTCGAACCCGTGGTCATCAGTGATGATAGGTTACCGTGGTATATAAGTCAGCGACCTCAACCACTCAACCACGGAGGTGGACTCATGCGAGGAAGCTATCCGTATGGCATATGCAAAGGTCGATGCTATAACCAGGATGCCCGCCAGTACCGGAAGTAATCTGGAGGAGAATCCACTATCATCCTCCACATACAAAAACTAGCGACTGAGTCGCCATATTACCTACAGACGGATCTGTAGTCCAGTGGTAACACGCTGGACTGGTAATCCAGGGATCGCAGGTTCGATCCCCCGTCTGACCCTAATAAAATTAACAGTCTTTCAGATGGGACGTTAAACCGAGGTCTCGTGTCGGTGCTTTATACCGTGTACGTAAAAGAACCAGAGGAGACTCTGGAATGGGTCTCTCTCTGTATCATTGCACTATCCTCCAAAAATCTAAAATGACTAATCTCTGCAGGGGGCGTCGTTCATATGGGCAACCGGTAGCGACGATAAACCAACGTAAAACACACACGCCATATTACCTGATTTGCCAATGCAACGATTAATCACCCATACAAAAACTCTAGATTTGAGAGAGAGAGAGAGAGATAGAGAGAGAGAGAGGGAGAGAGAGAGAGGGAGAGAGAGAGAGAGAGGGGGAGGGAGAGACAGAGAGAGAGAGACAGAGAGAGACAGACAGAGAGACAGAGACAGAGAGAAAATGAGCATTTTGGGGCTTTAAACTAACTGGTAATGTTTGCACACCGAGGTCTTCCTTGACAAGTGAATGGGTTATACACCTGCTGTTGTCGTGCACAAACATTCCATTGTTTATTTAGGTGTACTAGGACCCTGACAGTATAGTGTGATGACCGGTTGAGAAATTATCTGATATACAGTTAGTGTGGATTCAACTGTTATAGATTAGAATAATAATAAAGACTTTATTCTACGAGAGAACGCATCTAATAAAAGTTAATCTACCATGAGGTCCTCCACATATATGTGTTTATACAAATTTATTTTAGCTGGATCGCGAAACAAGTTCTATTCATTATATTAATCACTATCGATACCTCATTACTGATGGAATCCATCGCCACGAGGGAGAGAGAAGAGGTGATGTGGAATTTAAATGTCTTGCCTAAGGACACACTCGTAACGGCTCCAGTGTGGCTCGAACTCCGGCCCTTTCGCACCTGAAGCGAACGCGCATCCACTGCGCTATCACGACATCCACATATATACAAATCAGATCAGTGTCGTAGCCAGAATATGAAAATAACCGAGGCGACCCTCCCCCCGAATTATTTTGTATACGCTTGTCTGTGCATTCTGAAGGCAGTTTTATCACTTTTACCTGTCGTTACTTACCAAATTCTAACTGAGGCGAGTGCCTCATTTTCCTCAGTGTGACTACGGGCCTGCACATGCAATCAAAAGATAGGACTATAAGTGAAAACTGCACATTGGAACAATATAGTAAAGTTAAAGTTGAAAAGTAGAGAAACTATATAAAATGTGTTATGGAATAGGATGATATATGGAATTGACTAGTAGAGTAGAAAAGGGGGAATAAGATAATTAATGACAATACATCTATATAGCAGTGTGCAGATATGACCTATAGGGGTATCTTGAAAATAGTATGAACTCAGCTTAAAGACAGCCATTCATATATAGGATGTGCTAAAGAATGTGTACAATTGCACTGAGGAACTCACCTATAACATCCGCACAACTATCGAACTGTTAAGCCCTTTCTTGGATTATTCTACATATATCGTAGCTATTATATTTATATCTGCTTTGTGACAATTTGATATGCAGGTTCAATTTAGTTTAAATAATTATTAGCGAGCTCTGACAACAATGCTGGGATCAATGTTTTAATTCTCCGGGTACTCCGGTTTCCTTACACACGAATGACCACATATACGCTTTCACCCTCGCTAACGAGAGTGATTAATATAAGTTGGTAAAACTTGCTTCGTAATAGTTGTAAAATAAATAAAGTTTAACTATTGATTTGCAATAAAATATGATTAAACTAAAGAAAATAACCCTTCACACATAATTTACCCAATATTTCGCACATTTTGATATCAAATGTGCATATAATTATCTCTACGAGGATATCAATTTTACCTCTAATGTAAGTAAGTGCACAGTTTCGTTTTTGTGTCAGTATACAGGACATTAATTTCATGCCCAACTACGGCTTATCACTATCAAACTAGTGTGTTATTCTTACATGTTTTATTTATCAAGGTCCCCCTGGTTATTGTGTGTTTTACGTTTATTTATCGTCGCTACCGGTTGCCCATATGAGCGACGCCTCCTGAAGATATTAGTCATTTTAGATTTTGGAGGATAGTGCAATGATACAGACAGAGACCCATTCCAGAGTCTCCTCTGGTTCTTTTACGTGCACCGGTGTACAGCACCGTCACGAGACCTCGGTTTAACGTCCCGTCTGAAAGACTGTTAATTTTATTAGGGTCAGGCGGGGGATAGAATCTGCTATTGTCTTATTATGCCGTTAGTTTATACAAATTTATTTTTAGCTCGATTGCGAAACAAGTTATTGCAACTTATATTAATTACTCTAGAGACCTCATTCCTGGTGGAATCCATCGCCATGAGGGAGAGAGAAGAGGCAACGTGGAATTTAAATGCCTTGCCTAAGGGCACAATCGTAACGGCTAGAGCGGGGCTCGAACTCCGGACCTTTCGCACCTGAAGCGAACGCGCATCCACTGCGCTATCACGACTTCCAACATATTATGCCGTTCTTGACTTATATACTATATGACAAGCAACTACACAGCGACTGCAATTCTATGGCCAGTTATTGACACCAGCAAGCTTGTACCATCAACGTAATGGGTGGGGAGGGGGGACGGGCCTGTGCAGGACCACCAACACCTCCACTAAGATGTGTTAATCTACGGTGTTGCCATTGTTTTTTGTAGTTATGTTTCTAAATTTAACTTTAAGTAAACTTGTGGTGAAATCACTAATGTTTATTTTGTTTTCTTTTGTTACAGGTATACTCCAAGTTTAGTCGAGTAATAAATGTATAAAACCTGAAGGACTAATCTCTAAACCTAACCTCGTTTACAACAGTTTACTCGACTATACTATTCTATAGACGATACCCATCAGCTATGGATCGGTTTCTCAAGCCAAATAAATTCGACACAAATCCAAACAGTCCGACTGCAGCTAAAGAATGGTTACATTGGAAAAGGACGTTTACCAACTTATTAGTCTCGTTCAGTGGCGGCGATATAGCTCCTGATGAGCTAAAGACTCTTATTAACTTTGTATCAGCTTCAGTGTTTGAATACATTGCGAAGTGCGGAACATTCGATGAAGCGATAGATGTCCTTGAAGCCACATATGTTCGACCGAAAAATGAAATTCTCGCTCGTCATTTACTCGCAACTCGTCGACAACAGCTGGGTGAAACACTTGATCAATATCTGCAGGAATTACGCCAACTAGGAAAGGAGTGTAACTTTAAGTCGGTGACAGCTGAAGTTCATAGAGAAGAAAGTATTCGCGACGCTTTCATCAATGGGCTATCTTCCCACATTATTCGTCAGCGACTGCTTGAAAACAAAACATTAGATCTACAGACAATGTTCGATCAAGCTAGGACTATGGAATCTGCTGAGAAAAGCAACGAATTATACACTCAGCCTGTCTCTGCTGTCAATACAGCAGCTAGTGTTCCTGTGGATAATAAACATTCTCAACCAGACAATGCCGATCTTAATACACATACGTCTTACACAACTGTCGCTGCATTAACTCGCCGAAACAACAACCCCTGGCGCTCGAACACAAATCAACAGAGATGTTTCTTTTGTGGCGGAAATGGTTTCCACCAGCGTAGATTTTGTCCAGCAAGGGAAGCGACTTGTTCGAACTGTCAAAAACAGGGACATTTTGCCAAGGTTTGCCGTTCTCCAACTGTAAATTCAAAAGGAACCTCCGCATCATGTACACCTGTACTCGCAGTAGTGACAGCTGCTGCTCCACAATGTTTGGCTAAAGCAGTTATTGACGTATCAATAAACAACAGGAAGTGTAAAGCATTGGTTGACACTGGAAGTTCTCAAAGTTTCATGGACATGAAATTGGCTAAATTGTTGAATCTGACCATCATACCAGCATCTCAATGGCCTCAAGTTCGCTAACCAGTCCAATATATGGTATTTGTGATGTGTCATTGAACTATGATAATCCAGAATACAAGAATGTTCGCTTGTCTGTGCTAGATACTCTATGCTGTGACGTCATTCTCGGTCATGATTTTATGGATCGACATAAAAGTGTTTCGATCAGTTTTGGAGGTACAGGCCAACCCATCGATATCAAGAACACTGTTTGTAGCTTGGCTTCTGCTAACATTGAACCACCTCGACTTGTTGCTAATCTGTCTAATGACTGTCACCCGATTGCAACTAAATCTCGTCGATACAGCGCAGATGATAAGAAGTTCATAGAGAATGAAACAAGGCGCTTACTCAGTGAAGGAATAATTGAGCCCTGTACTTCTGCTTGGCGGGCTCATGTACTTGTGACCACCAACGAACGACACAAGAAGCGTCTTGTAATCCATTATTCGCAGACAATCAATAAATTCACAGAACTAGATGCTTATCCATTTCCAAAGATCGATGAACTTGTTTCTGATGGTGGTAAATACTGCGTGTTCAGTACTCTAGACCTCAAAAGTGCTTACCACTAAATACCGTTGCAAGAAGATGAGAAGAAGTATACAGCATTTGAAGCAAATGGCAGTCTATACCAGTTCCGTAGAGTTCCGTTCGGAGTAACTAATGGAGTTTCATGTTTCCAGAGAGTTATTGACAAAATTGTTCTGGACAACAAGCTAAAGGGAGTTTTTGTATATCTTGACAATATCACGATTGGAGGGATGGACCAAGAAGAGCATGATGAAAATCTGAGAAAATTCATGGAGGTCTCAACACGATATAATTTAACATTCAATGAGGACATATGTACATATTCTGTTCGAACCATAAACCTTCTGGGATACTCAATCAGCCACGGCTGTCTGAAGCCGGATCCAGAACGAATGAAACCACTACGAGATCTGCCGTTGCCGCAAAACGTAAAGTCGTTGAAGAGAGTGATGGGTTTGTTTTCCTATTACAGTCAATGGATACCGCGATTCTCCGATAAGATACGTCCACTAGTCAGTGTAACTAACTTTCCTTTGGACAAAGATGCAGTAGCTGCATTTAATCTACTTAAAGAGGAAGTGGAAAATTCAAGCGTTAAAGTAGTTGATGAATCTCAAACATTCGTCGTGGAAACTGATGCTTCAGATGTAGCTATTACCGGAAGTCTGAATCAAGGTGGACGTCCTGTAGCTTTCTTTTCACGCACGCTACATTCACATGAGCTGAGTCATTCTCCAGTCGAAAAGGAGGTTTGCGCTGTAATAGAATCTGTTAGGAAATGGAGGCATCTGCTGACTGGAAGTCGCTTTACCCTAGTCACAGACCAGGAAGCCGTGTCCTTCATGTTAGATATAAAAAACAGAGGAAAAATCAAGAATGATAAAATAACTCGCTGGCGTTCTGAGTTAAGTTGCTACAGTTATGATATTATATATAGACCTGGGAAAGATAATGCCACTGCTGACTGTTTGTCCCGAACAATCTACTCATCAGCAACATGTGATATGCTACAGGAGCTGCACAACTCATTGTGTCACCCTGGTGTGACTCGTCTCATGCATGTTGTCAGGTCAAAGAATCTTCCATATTCAGTGGAAGATGTGAAGCGTATTGTCAAGCAATGTCCTGTATGTGCTACGGTTAAGCCCAAATATTTTGACCAATCAACTTCTTCACTCATCAAAGCTACACAGCCATTTGAGAGACTTAGTATTGACTTTAAGGGACCTTTACCTTCATCATCAAGAAACCGTTACCTGTTGACTGTGGTAGATGAATTTTCGAGATTTCCGTTTGCCTTCCCCTGCTCTGATATGACATCAGAAACTATGATAAAGTGCCTCACTCAATTGTTTTCATTATTTGGAATGCCTTCTTACATACAATACAATACAATAAGTTTATTGCATAAAACAGACACATGTTTATAGCAATTAAACAGTAGAAACAGGCAGTGACATGGAATTTTACAAAAGAGCATAATTATAGGTTATTAGTATTCAAATACATGTATATGATATAAAAAGGTGTTAGGTTCGTTGTTTATTTCCAAAATATATAAATTTGGAAAGATCGATAGTGATTTTTTTGGGATTTGCATGACAAGAGATTAATAAATTTCTGTATAGTCGGCCAGGTATGGTAATATCTTTTAATAAATTTCGATCTTAAAGTTGCATAATGTGGGCAGATTAGTATGAAATGATATTCATTTTCCAAAATTCTCGAATTACAATAAATACATAATCTTTCGTTTCGTGGCAGCATTCAGATCGTGGACCTTCATTCATGAGTGCAGAGGTGAAGTCATTTTTGCAGGCACATAGCGTTGCATCTAGTAGAACAACTCCATATAGCCCTCAATGTAATGGACAATGTGAACGTTATAATGGAATTATATGGAAGGCAGTTACTTTGGCACTACACACTAAGGGAATGAAAGATACTCAGTGGGAATCTGTTTTGCAAGATGCACTTCATTCTATTCGCAGCCTACTATGCACTGCTACTAACTGCACACCTCATGAACGATTCTTAGGATTCCAGCGCCGTTCGTCTACTGGTCGATCAATACCCACATGGCTCATGGTACCGGGTACTGTACTGTACATGTGAGAACCAGCAAGTATGATCCGCTTGTTGATAGAGTAGAGTTATTGGAGGCAAATCCCACCTATGCACATGTTCGACTTCCAGACGGCCGCGAATCAACAGTATCCCTGAGAGATCTAGCTCCTTGTGGTGTAAATGACACTTCTACTACAAACCAAGTCAATCACACTGCACTAACAGATACGAATTATCTTTCCAATGTGGGTGATATTGTAACTCCAGAATCAGATTCAGATGATTCACAAGAATCCGGTGTTTCAGAACATTGGGTTAGACGATCAGCCAGACAATCCATACGGCCTAATCGTTTAGGTTTCAGTGACTGATCTATTACTGATTGTATTTCAGAAGAAATGTTGTATTGTGAACAATATGTTGATTAATATGTGTTATGTTCAAGCAGAACAATTTATGTGCCTATTAATATTTGTGTGATGTTCAAGCAGAACAATTGGTTGACTAACAGTTTCGATAGAGGGGGAGAATGTGGTGAAATCACTAATGTTTATTTTGTTTTCTTTTGTTACAGGTATACTCCAAGTTTAGTCGAGTAATAAATGTATAAAACCTGAAGGACTAATCTCTAAACCTAACCTCGTTTACAACAAAACTATTGCCAGATACTTTTATATTTTGATTCGTTTATTTATCCTCGCCGCCGACGAACCATGTGGGCGAGGATTCTAAGATGATTAGTGCATCGATTATTAGTGAAGTGTATGTAGAGTTGTGTAATGATGTCTTGTAGTGTGATGGTAGGCATCTTCTTCCTCTTCAGGATGACAAGTCCTGCTGGTTTTCTCTTTCTGAACGGCACTTTTTAGGGCCACACACCTCATTGTTTGTCATCCCACAGCAGTATATAAACGAATCTGATAGTTAGACATCTGGCCATCTCGGTCGCTCCAGGGTCAGTCCATACATCCACCACTTCCGATGGTAGTCAGCGATGGTGAAGCGTGTGTCCCTTGCTGCAAGGTCGACGGCCAGAAGATCCCAGTATCCTACGCTGCTGCTGCGAGATGTGCCCCGGGCACGATGTGCCCGTCATGAGGAGATCGGCCGAGATTTTGATTCGCCCAATTAGTTGTGTTATTGTATTATTAGTTGTGTAAACTATATACTATGTTTGAATGGTTCAATGAACCAATTCTGAGAACTCATGACTTGGAAATGTCAACACTCGTAATCGTTCCAAAATCAACTATGACCCGAGGTTGTTTATCACGTAATTTCTCCTTTTTGTAATAAATACACGTTCATGTCAGGCATTGATTAGTTTTTGTGACATTTGAGAAATTATATGACTTGAGAATATTTTAGACTATGCATGTCAAACCCCTTGCGGGGACCTATACATGTTTTCCTGGGCATTCTTAGCCAACCATAGCGGTTAACCAGTACTCAGCAATGTGTATGACCTTGCTCAATAACACTACATACGTGGCCTGACTGAGTATCGAACCCGAACCGTTCGATTCCAAATCCGACGCTCTACCACGGACCACGGACGCCACACACTAGGTGATGTGTAGACAATAATTGTCAACTGAAGGTGGGATACACTGTATAATGTTTCACTGAAAAATAAGTACTGTGTAAACATAGTGACGTCATTCACAGGTAAGTGCAGTGTTGCTTCAAAGCATTTAGAATGTGTTTTTACTGCTGTTTGTCAGATTTATTTGAATACCTTTACACACGTTTAAACTTTATTTATTTTACAACGATTGCGTAGCAAGTTCTAACAACTTAACACTATTAATCACTCTCGTTGGCGCGGATGAAAGCGTAAATGTGATCATTCGTGTGGGAGGAAACCGGAGTACCCGGAGAAAACCCACCTGTCCGATCTGGCGACGATCGTACCATCTCACATACTTCCCGGTCCGAGGAACGAACCCGGGTTGCATTGGTAAGAAGCGAGCGTGCTAACCACTGCGCTAATCGGATAGCCTACAACTCTACACACGTGTTGTCAGAAGAAGTGAGATATGTGAATTACAAATGAATAATACCATACTGTATGTTTTAACGTTGTAATTGTTTGTTTGATTTGTATCTTTGGGCTTAATTCATCAGCTTAGGTCATATAGCGACTCTCCAGCTGTTAATGGTGGAGGAAGACCCCGGCTCATCTGAGCAGTATTTCAGACACGGATCGACACCCGGAAGAACCACCGACACCAAGTCAGCTGTATAGCTTCCTTACATGAAATAATTCTGACACCCAGATAGAACCACCGACACCAAGCCAGCTGTATAGCTTCCTTACATGAAATAATTCTGACACCCAGGTAGAACCACCGACACCAAGCCAGCTGTATAGCTTCCTCACATGAAATAATTCTGTATCCCTAGTTAGATTCGAACCTACAGCGATGAGGGGCAAGTGATTTAAAGTTAACGACCTTAATCACTCGGCCACTGAGTCCACCTCGGTCTTACCGACCTTTGGTATGTATTTAAGGATGTATATACGTAAATAGGCAGAAGTGCATCGAATGTAGTCCCAATAACTAATATAGTTCTTTTTTTTCTTTATGGTAAACATTTATTTTCATGACATGCAGTGTATAGTTGTTGTGGTTTTTTTTGGAGAAATTATGTGACTTTAGAAAACGTATGTGAATTATTTTACTAGTAATTTGAATATTCTTGCTGTGTTCCAGGTTGGTTTGAAAACCTCTTCACAGTGGATGTGATATCAGAAGAAATGAAAGATTGGAATTATAAATGAACATACTGTATGTTTTTACTTTTTACTATGTATTTAATAGACAATTTATTTGTTGTTTTGACCTTAATATGCAACTTATGTTATGTCTTACGGCCGCAAGAACGACAACTACAACAAGCATTCCGTATAAAAATCCACTACCGAATTACCTCCCCGTCACATGAACTTTTTTCTTTAATAATTATGTGTTGAATTTTAAAATTGCATAAATTATCATTCATTTAATACACATCACTCACTATGCCATATTTAATTGAACAGCTTGTGGAAGTCGTGTTAGCGCAGTGGTAACGCGTTCGCTTCAGGTGCGAAAGGCCCGGGTTTCGAGCCCTGCTGGAGCCGTTACGAGTATGCCCTTAGGCGGCTAGGCATTTAAATTCCACGTTGCCTCTTCTCTCTCCCTCGTGGCATCCATCAGGAATGAGGTATCGAGAGTGATTAATATAAGTTTTAAGAACTTGTTTCGCAATCGAGCTAGAATAAATTAGTATACAGTCAAACCTGTCTTAAGCAGCCAGCCAAGGGAATCTCAGAAAGTGGCTGCTTAGCACAGGTGGCTGCTTAATAGAGGTCAAATGTGTAATAAAAGAGCATATTGGAAATCTGGAAACTGGCTACTTAATACAGGTTGGCTGCTTAATAGAAGTGACCACTAACACAGGTTTGACTGTAAACTAATTGAACAGCTATTGTATTCTGGAAGAGGCTGGCTTGCGGAACATCGGTGGCGTGTGTGTGTTTTACGTTTATTTATCGTCGCTACCGGTTGTCCATATGAGCGACGCCTCCTGAAGAGATTAGTCATTTTAGATTTCGGAGGATAGTGCAATGATACAGAAAGAGACCCATTCCAGAGTCTCCTCTGGTTCTTTTACGTGCACGGTGTAAAGCACCGACACGAGACCTCGGTTTAACGTCCCATCTGAAAGACTGTTAATTTTATTAGGGTCAGACGGGGGGATCGAACCTGCGATCCCTGGCATAGGTGGCTCTAGTCGGATGTCAGCCCATGTCCGAAGTACAGCCACAAAAATACTCGACCAAAAATAGATGGAGAATCGCTATATCGCTATATGACAGCTGCTTGTGCGCCTTTAAACACAAGAACAAACAAGACAGTGCGGTTAGTTGTGTTAATTCGTGATCACTCAATGAAATAACACCCTACCGTACACCAATACATACAATTCTTTTTCTTTTATGATTTTCAATGATTTTGGCTAATATAATATTTGTTTTCAAACTTTATTTATTTTAACTGCATACTAATATGGCATACATGGCTGTGCGGTTGTGTATTGTAGAGCAATGAGGCTCCCGACCCATATTATATTACCCAAAATCCTCTTTTTCTTTTATGATTTCCAATGATTTTGGCTAATTTAATATGGGTCGGGAGCCTCATTGCTCTACAATACACAACCGCACAACCATTTATGTTGGTGTGAACGCCCGTAATAAGAAATAGTTCCGGTATAATTTTCAAGTTAGTTTCTGTTTGCTGTTACATCTAAAAACTACAGACTAGACAAATTCATTAGAATATATTACTTTATAACTAACTGTTCATGCTTGTCAGAAATTCGCTTAAATACAAAGTACATCCAACCGCGGAGGAATACGAAACTCAAGCAGTGACACAGGAAATGCCATCTTTCACTGTTTCAAAGAAGTGAAAGACGGAGTTTTCTTTCACTGAGAAAACTCTATCATTAATTGGAAAACATAAACGAAAAAGTATTCTGAAATAGTTATGGGTATTTTTATTTGAGAGTATGACGTCATCGTTCTTAAAATAGTTTCATTACATGCACAGCAAACTTGGTAATGAAAAAATGCTTAAATACGTCACAGCTGACCTCGTACTTTTCATACAGAGATGTTGGAAAGCAGGCCGCCCTCTATAGGGTTCATCGTTCCCGTCACCATACTGGAATAGTCACTCAGCAGGTACATGATCGGATTCACACATTCGCTAACCTCCGCGAACCGCCCTAGAGGTGTATGTCCCTTCAGCTTGCCTGCTTTAACTGGCTCGCTCCAGAACTCTATCCCCATATCCGTGAGAGCAACGGTAGGATTAACAGAATTGACCCGAATGTTGTGCGGTCCAAGTTCCAGAGCAAACTGTTTCGTCATCATATCCAACGCCGCCTTAGACATGTTATACGCCATGCATCCACGCATTGGATTAAGCCCGTTGATACTCGAGACGTTAACAATGGCGCCCCCATTTCCCGCAGCCACCATTTTGGTCCCAATTACTTGCGTAACATTAACTGCAGCTATCACGTTCACGGTAAATGTTTGATCTATAACGTCCTTCGTAGCTTCCAGTGACGGTACCCAATCATACGAAATAGCAGCGTTATTCACTAACCCGTTCATCGGCGGAAGTTGTTCAAGCTTCTGCCGAGTTGCGTCCCAGTCCGCCAAATCTACGTGTACAGGATGAATATTGGAGCATTCCTTCTCCAAGCTGTTCAACAAGTCCACATTCCTACCTAAACCATACACGTCCGCTCCGGCATCGGATAATGTCTTTGACAGCAGACGACCAATACCACGTGATGCGCCCGTGACTAGAACTTTTTTTCCGGAGAAATCAAACGCCATTCTGGTTATACGTAAAATAATATGTATATGAGATACTCCTGTGAGGTTGTTAAAAATATTTTGTACAAAACGATATATGTCTATGCAACATATGTACTACTTAAAATATGTTATCTTGTTAAATTGAACTCGTATGTCATCCATGTACAGTACTCATATACATCGTGACGTTGTTATCTTCAATTATTCGCTATGTTAGAATCTCAACTTATGTTAGGTCTATTTTAATTGTATTAATTGCGAATTATGCAAAATTTCTTTTCTAGCCAATATAGAAGTGTCTGTTCGGTAGCCTGGGTGCCAGTCTGTCGATTTTTCACTTTTTAACTTCTGGCAAAATGACAGCCTGGGGAAACTGGATTTCCGAACGTAGCGCCATCTATTTACACCCTAGTTTATGAGGGTGTAGATTTGAAGAACGACAACTCTTCTCTACAAGATAATATCGCTAAATATAGAAACGGAATTCTATCGGAAATCGCCGAACAGGCACGATTATACACGATCATTTCCGAATATACACGAATGCTCCCGTAGACTCATTTACACTGCAAATATATAATGTCCCGTTTCTGTGTTATATCGACGAGATGGCGGATTCTAAATATTACATTTAGATGGTACTGGATCGATTTGGCGTAATTTAACTAAGGACGACTTAAATATTGAGTAAATATGTCAAATCAGACGCACATTGTACTTTTTAAAACTATTTATCGTTCCGTTGACACGTAAACAATGGCGGCCAGTTATAAAAGTTGTATGAACATTGCAGTGCCTCGCTTTCGATTCAAGTACGTCATTAATTAAGTCACATGCTAATAGGCCTATTAATAGGATTAATGCGAGTCAATAATTACACGGACAATCCCCCAATTTCCCCCATGCGTTGATATGATCAGAAACTCAATACGACCCTGGCAATTTGTTCGGGTGCATAACGTAGATATAGAAATCGAGAGTAGGGATTGAGAAATGTTTCTTCAAGCATACTAGTATACTAAAATAAACTATTGTACTGTAAAGAACCCTAAACACCGGATGTTCGATTAGTACGGCGGTTAGCACGCTCGCTTCTCACCAATGCACCAATTTCGATCCTGTAAAAAGGGACATGATTCTGTTCAATTGCGTGACAGAGTTATGGAACTTGACTTATGCAGCTTCTATTTTGATAATAAACATTTATGTAAAGTTTCAATAACACGCAAGGACTGGTTCAGGAGATAAGCCAACTTGCTAAAAACTTCAACTATATTTTCTAAGTGTAAAAGGGGAATAATTTCTGCTAAATTATGATACAGAGTTATGGAACTTGATAAGGAACAATAGCAGATGATTCAAAAGATGTATCAAACTTTAACAAAATGGCTAAGGCAATGCCGATGGAGATGCCAGAATGAGTACAATAGCCTTCCATAGAGTGGCGGAACCTATGCTCGGCGTATTCCTATCACGGCGTATTCCTATGCTCGGCGTATTGGCGTATTGCTATGTTCGGCGTATTGCTATGCTCGGCACTGCTATGCTCGGCGTATTCCTATGCTTGGCGTATTTTTTCCATTTACATCCTTATTTAAAATATTTAAATAGTTATAACCTATTTTCGCGGACAGAGGTGAAGCTTGGTTTAATAACATTCTGTTGTGCTTACCGGTAGCCTAATACAACTGTCACTTGACTGGGTAAGTAGCCGAATATAAACAGACAACTTGTTGGGAATTATTTCCCACCGAAATGTGCGGTTTATGAGCATTTCAGGTGGCTATCCGGATTGGGATAAAATGTACAAATAACCAGAAAAAAGTTTCTTATGAGTTGTAATATTGTTAGTTATTGATGTTACTAAGTCAAAATAATATATTCAACATTTACCCATGCATAAATAAAAAAATTCATGTACGCCGTGCATAGGTGCCCTAAAGTATCTAGTTCCCATGGAAACAGGTGCCGTTTCGATAGCTGTATTTAGGCACATGGTTACTTAATGAAGCTAAAATATTTCAACAACAATTTTATGAAAGTTGTGTTCACAACTTAAGAAAATAATAATATACGGCAAGTGCATTTAACTTTTATAGGCCATGATATGTAGGATTTACGCCGAACATAGGTTCCACCACTCTATATGTGGGATTTACGCCGAACATAGGTTCCACCACTCTATTGTTCGACTTGTCAAGCCAAAACCGGAAATCATTAAATGGAATATTTTCATATTTGCATCCGCGTGTTCTAGTGCGCGTCGATGCGTATGAACCGGCACTTGTCGGTATGCTGTCCATGGTGCTGTCCACAGAGTCGAATGCATTACATGGGTATACGTGTCTGTATGCTGTCCATGGTGCTGTCCACACAGTCGAATGCATTACAGGGATATACGTGTCTGTATGCTGTCCATGGTGCTGTCCACACAGTCGAATGCATTACAGGGATATACGTGTCTGTATGCTGTCCATGGTGCTGTCCACACAGTCGAATGCATTACAGGGATATACGTGTCTGTATGCTGTCCATGGTGCTGTCCACACAGTCGAATGCATTACAGGGGTATACGTGTCTGTATGCTGTCCATGGTGCTGTCCACACAGTCGAAGGCATTACAGGGTTATACGTCTGTATGCTGTCCATGGTGCTGTCCACACAGTCGAAGGCATTACAGGGATATACGTGTCTGTATGCTGTCCATGGTGCTGTCCACACAGTCGAAGGCATTACAGGGGTATACGTGTCTGTATGCTGTCCATGGTGCTGTCCACACAGTCGAAGGCATTACAGGGGTATACGTGTCTGTATGCTGTCCATGGTGCTGTCCACACAGTCGAAGGCATTACAGGGGTATACGTGTCTGTATGCTGTCCATGGTGCTGTCCACACAGTCGAAGGCATTACAGGGGTATACGTGTCTGTATGCTGTCCATGGTGCTGTCCACACAGTCGAAGGCATTACAGGGGTATACGTGTCTGTATGCTGTCCATGGTGCTGTCCACACAGTCGAAGGCATTACAGGGATATACGTGTCTGTATGCTGTCCATGGTGCTGTCCACACAGTCGAAGGCATTACAGGGGTATACGTGTCTGTATGCTGTCCATGGTGCTGTCCACACAGTCGAAGGCATTACAGGGATATACGTGTCTGTATGCTGTCCATGGTGCTGTCCACACAGTCGAAGGCATTACAGGGGTATACGTGTCTGTATGCTGTCCATGGTGCTGTCCACACAGTCGAAGGCATTACAGGGATATACGTGTCTGTATGCTGTCCATGGTGCTGTCCACACAGTCGAAGGCATTACAGGGGTATACGTGTCTGTATGCTGTCCATGGTGCTGTCCACACAGTCGAATGCATTACATGGATATACGTGTCTGTATGCTGTCCATGGTGCTGTCCACACAGTCGAAGGCATTACAGGGATATACGTGTCTGTATGCTGTCCATGGTGCTGTCCACACAGTCGAAGGCATTACAGGGATATACGTGTCTGTATGCTCTCCATGGTGCTGTCCACACAGTCGAATGCATTACAGGGATATACGTGTCTGTATGCTGTCCATGGTGCTGTCCACACAGTCGAAGGCATTACAGGGATATACGTGTCTGTATGCTGTCCATGGTGCTGTCCACACAGTCGAAGGCATTACAGGGGTATACGTGTCTGTATGCTGTCCATGGTGCTGTCCACACAGTCGAAGGCATTACAGGGGTATACGTGTCTGTATGCTGTCCATGGTGCTGTCCACACAGTCGAAGGCATTACAGGGGTATACGTGTCTGTATGCTGTCCATGGTGCTGTCCACACAGTCGAAGGCATTACAGGGGTATACGTGTCTGTATGCTGTCCATGGTGCTGTCCACACAGTCGAAGGCATTACAGGGATATACGTGTCTGTATGCTGTCCATGGTGCTGTCCACACAGTCGAAGGCATTACATGGTATACGTGTCTGTATGCTGTCCATGGTGCTGTCCACACAGTCGAAGGCATTACAGGGGTATACGTGTCTGTATGCTGTCCATGGTGCTGTCCACACAGTCGAAGGCATTACAGGGGTATACGTGTCTGTATGCTGTCCATGGTGCTGTCCACACAGTCGAAGGCATTACAGGGGTATACGTGTCTGTATGCTGTCCATGGTGCTGTCCACACAGTCGAAGGCATTACAGGGGTATACGTGTCTGTATGCTGTCCATGGTGCTGTCCACACAGTCGAAGGCATTACAGGGGAATACGTGTCTGTATGCTGTCCATGGTGCTGTCCACACAGTCGAAGGCATTACATGGATATACGTGTCTGTATGCTGTCTATTGTGCTGTCCACACAGTCGAAGGCATTACAGGGGTATACGTGTCGGTATGCTGTCCATGGTGCTGTCCACACAGTCGAATGCATTACAGGGATATACGTGTATGTATGCTGTCCATGGTGCTGTCCACACAGTCGAAGGCATTACATGGATATACGTGTCTGTATGCTGTCCATGGTGCTGTCCACACAGTCGAAGGCATTACATGGGTATAGGTGTCTGTATGCTGTCCATGGTGCTGTCCACACAGTCGAAGGCATTACAGGGGTATACGTGTCTATATGCTGTCCATGGTGCTGTCCACACAGTCGAAGGCATTACAGGGGTATACGTGTCTGTATGCTGTCCATGGTGCGGTCCACACATTCGAAGGCATTACAGGGGTATACGTGTCTGTATGCTGTCCATGGTGCTGTCCACACAGTCGAAGGCATTACAGGGATATACGTGTCTGTATGCTGTCCATGGTGCTGTCCACACAGTCGAAGGCATTACAGGGGAATACGTGTCTGTATGCTGTCCATGGTGCTGTCCACACAGTCGAAGGCATTACATGGATATACGTGTCTGTATGCTGTCTATTGTGCTGTCCACACAGTCGAAGGCATTACAGGGGTATACGTGTCGGTATGCTGTCCATGGTGCTGTCCACACAGTCGAAGGCATTACAGGGGTATACGTGTCTGTATGCTGTCCATGGTGCTGTCCACACAGTCGAAGGCATTACAGGGTATACGTGTCTGTATGCTGTCCATGGTGCTGTCCACACAGTCGAAGGCATTACAGGGGTATACGTGTCTGTATGCTGTCCATGGTGCTGTCCACACAGTCGAAGGCATTACAGGGATATACGTGTCTGTATGCTGTCCATGGTGCTGTCCACACAGTCGAAGGCATTACAGGGTATACGTGCGTCTGTATGCTGTCCATGGTGCTGTCCACACAGTCGAAGGCATTACAGGGGTACACGTGTCTGTATGCTGTCCATGGTGCTGTCCACACAGTCGAAGGCATTACAGGGATATACGTGTCTGTATGCTGTCCATGGTGCTGTCCACACAGTCGAAGGCATTACATGGATGTACGTGTCTGTATGCTGTCCATGGTGCTGTCCATACAGTCGAAGGCATTACAGGAATATACGTGTCTGTATGATGTCCATGGTGCTGTCCACACAGTCGAATGCATTACATGGATATACGTGTCTGTATGCTGTCCATGGTGCTGTCCACACAGTCGAAGGCATTACATGGGTATAGGTGTCTGTATGCTGTCCATGGTGCTGTCCACACAGTCGAAGGCATTACAGGAGTATACGTGTCTATATGCTGTCCATGGTGCTGTCCACACAGTCGATGGCATTACAGGGGTATACGTGTCTGTATGCTATCCATGGTGCTGTCCACACAGTCGAAGGCATTACAGGGGTATACGTGTCTGTATGCTGTCCATGGTGCTGTCCACACAGTCGAAGGCATTACAGGGGAATACGTGTCTGTATGCTGTCCATGGTGCTGTCCACACAGTCGAAGGCATTACATGGATATACGTGTCTGTATGCTGTCTATTGTGCTGTCCACACAGTCGAAGGCATTACAGGGTTATACGTGTCGGTATGCTGTCCATGGTGCTGTCCACACAGTCGAATGCATTACAGGGATATACGTGTATGTATGCTGTCCATGGTGCTGTCCACACAGTCGAAGGCATTACATGGATGTACGTGTCTGTATGCTGTCCATGGTGCTGTCCATACAGTCGAAGGCATTACAGGGATATACGTGTCTGTATGATGTCCATGGTGCTGTCCACACAGTCGAATGCATTACATGGATTTACGTGTCTGTATGCTGTCCATGGTGCTGTCCACACAGTCGAAGGCATTACATGGGTATAGGTGTCTGTATGCTGTCCATGGTGCTGTCCACACAGTCGAAGGCATTACAGGGGTATACGTGTCTATATGCTGTCCATGGTGCTGTCCACACAGTCGAAGGCATTACAGGGGTATACGTGTCTGTATGCTATCCATGGTGCTGTCCACACAGTCGAAGGCATTACAGGGCTATACGTGTCTGTATGCTGTCCATGGTGCTGTCCACACAGTCGAAGGCATTACAGGGATATACGTGTCTGTATGCTGTCCATGGTGCTGTCCACCCAGTCGAAGGCATTACAGGGGAATATGTGTCTGTGTCTGTATGCTGTCCATGGTGCTGTCCACACAGTCGAAGGCATTACATGGATATACGTGTCTGTATGCTGTCTATTGTGCTGTCCACACAGTCGAAGTCATTACAGGGGTATACGTGTCGGTATGCTGTCCATGGCGCTGTCCACACAGTCGAATGCATTACATGGATGTCGGTGTCTGTATGCTGTCCATGGTGCTGTCCATACAGTCGAAGGCATTACAGGGATATACGTGTCTGTATGCTGTCCATGGTGCTGTCCACACAGTCGAAGGCATTACAGGGGTATACGTGTCTGTATGCTGTCCATGGTGCTGTCCACACAGTCGAAGGCATTACAGGGGTATACGTGTCTGTATGCTGTCCATGGTGCTGTCCACACAGTCGAAGGCATTACAGGGAAATACGTGTCTGTATGCTGTCCATGGTGCTGTCCACACAGTCGAAGGCATTACAGGGATATACGTGTCTGTATGCTGTCCATGGTGCTGTCCACACAGTCGAAGGCATTACATGGATGTACGTATCTGTATGCTGTCCATGGTGCTGTCCATACAGTCGAAAGCATTACAGGGATATACGTGTATGTATGCTGTCCATGGTGCTGTCCACACAGTCGAAGGCATTACATGGATATACGTGTCTGTATGCTGTCCATGGTGCTGTCCACACAGTCGAAGGCATTACAGGGGTATACGTGTCTGTATGCTGTCCATGGTGCTGTCCACACAGTCGAAGGCATTACAGGGGTATACGTGTCTGTATGCTGTCCATGGTGCTGTCCACACAGTCGAAGGCATTACAGGGAAATACGTGTCTGTATGCTGTCCATGGTGCTGTCCACACAGTCGAAGGCATTACAGGGGTATACGTGTCTGTATGTTGTCCATGGTGCTGTCCACACAGTCGAATGCATTATATGGATATACGTGTCTGTATGCTGTCCATGGTGCTGTCCACACAGTCGAAGGCATTACAGGGATATACGTGTCTGTATGCTGTCCATGGTGCTGTCCACACAGTCGAAGGCATTACAGGGATATACGTGTCTGTATGCTGTCCATGGTGCTGTCCACACAGTCGAAGGCATTACAGGGATATACGTGTCTGTATGCTGTCCATGGTGCTGTCCACACAGTCGAAGGCATTACAGGGGTATACGTGTCTGTATGCTGTCCATGGTGCTGTCCACACAGTCGAAGGCATTACAGGGGTATACGTGTCTGTATGCTGTCCATGGTGCTGTCCACACAGTCGAAGGCATTACAGGGGTATACGTGTCTGTATGCTGTCCATGGTGCTGTCCACACAGTCGAAGGCATTACAGGGGTATACGTGTCTGTATGCTGTCCATGGTGCTGTCCACACAGTCGAAGGCATTACAGGGGTATACGTGTCTGTATGCTGTCCATGGTGCTGTCCACACAGTCGAAGGCATTACAGGGGTATACGTGTCTGTATGCTGTCCATGGTGCTGTCCACACAGTCGAAGGCATTACAGGGGTATACGTGTCTGTATGCTGTCCATGGTGCTGTCCACACAGTCGAAGGCATTACAGGGGTATACGTGTCTGTATGCTGTCCATGGTGCTGTCCACACAGTCGAAGGCATTACAGGGGTATACGTGTCTGTATGCTGTCCATGGTGCTGTCCACACAGTCGAAGGCATTACAGGGGTATACGTGTCTGTATGCTGTCCATGGTGCTGTCCACACAGTCGAAGGCATTACAGGGATATACGTGTCTGTATGCTGTCCATGGTGCTGTCCACACAGTCGAAGGCATTACAGGGATATACGTGTCTGTATGCTGTCCATGGTGCTGTCCACACAGTCGAATGCATTACAGGGATATACGTGTCTGTATGCTGTCCATGGTGCTGTCCACACAGTCGAAGGCATTACAGGGATATACGTGTCTGTATGCTGTCCATGGTGCTGTCCACACAGTCGAAGGCATTACAGGGGTATACGTGTCTGTATGCTGTCCATGGTGCTGTCCACACAGTCGAAGGCATTACAGGGATATACGTGTCTGTATGCTGTCCATGGTGCTGTCCACACAGTCGAAGGCATTACAGGGGTATACGTGTCTGTATGCTGTCCATGGTGCTGTCCACACAGTCGAAGGCATTACAGGGGTATACGTGTCTGTATGCTGTCCATGGTGCTGTCCACACAGTCGAAGGCATTACAGGGGTATACGTGTCTGTATGCTGTCCATGGTGCTGTCCACACAGTCGAAGGCATTACAGGGGTATACGTGTCTGTATGCTGTCCATGGTGCTGTCCACACAGTCGAAGGCATTACAGGGGTATACGTGTCTGTATGCTGTCCATGGTGCTGTCCACACAGTCGAAGGCATTACAGGGGTATACGTGTCTGTATGCTGTCCATGGTGCTGTCCACACAGTCGAAGGCATTACAGGGGTATACGTGTCTGTATGCTGTCCATTGTGCTGTCCACACAGTCGAAGGCATTACAGGGGTATACGTGTCTGTATGCTGTCCATGGTGCTGTCCACACAGTCGAAGGCATTACAGGGGTATACGTGTCTGTATGCTGTCCATGGTGCTGTCCACACAGTCGAAGGCATTACAGGGGTATACGTGTCTGTATGCTGTCCATGGTGCTGTCCACACAGTCGAAGGCATTACAGGGGTATACGTGTCTGTATGCTGTCCATGGTGCTGTCCACACAGTCGAAGGCATTACAGGGGTATACGTGTCTGTATGCTGTCCATGGTGCTGTCCACACAGTCGAAGGCATTACAGGGGTATACGTGTCTGTATGCTGTCCATGGTGCTGTCCACACAGTCGAATGCATTACAGGGATATACGTGTCTGTATGCTGTCCATGGTGCTGTCCACACAGTCGAGGGCATTACATGGATGTACGTGTCTGTATGCTGTCCATGGTGCTGTCCATACAGTCGAAGGCATTACAGGGATATACGTGTCTGTATGATGTCCATGGTGCTGTCCATACAGTCGAATGCATTACAGGGATATACGTGTATGTATGCTGTCCATGGTGCTGTCCACACAGTCGAAGGCATTACATGGATATACGTGTCTGTATGCTGTCCATGGTGCTGTCCACACTCGAAGGCATTACATGGGTATAGGTGTATGTATGCTGTCCATGGTGCTGTCCACACAGTCGAAGGCATTACAGGGGTATACGTGTCTATATGCTGTCCATGGTGCTGTCCACACAGTCGAAGGCATTACAGGGGTATACGTGTCTGTATGCTGTCCATGGTGCTGTCCACACAGTCGAAGGCATTACAGGGGTATACGTGTCTGTATGCTGTCCATGGTGCTGTCCACACAGTCGAAGGCATTACAGGGATATACGTGTCTGTATGCTGTCCATGGTGCTGTCCACACAATCGAAGGCATTACAGGGGTATACGTGTCTATATGCTGTCCATGGTGCTGTCCACACAGTCGAAGGCATTACAGGGGCATACGTGTCTGTATGCTGTCCATGGTGCTGTCCACACAGTCGAAGGCATTACAGGGGTATACGTGTCTGTATGCTGTCCATGGTGCTGTCCACACAGTCCAAGGCATTACAGGGATATACGTGTCTGTATGCTGTCCATGGTGCTGTCCACACAGTCGAAGGCATTACAGGGGAATACGTGTCTGTATGCTGTCCATGGTGCTGTCCACACAGTCGAAGGCATTACATGGATATACGTGTCTGTATGATGTCTATTGTGCTGTCCACACAGTCGAAGGCATTACAGGGGTATACGTGTCGGTATGCTGTCCATGGTGCTGTCCACACAGTCGAAGGCATTACAGGGGTATAAGTGTCTGTATGCTGTCCATGGTACTGTCCACACAGTCGAAGGCATTACAGGGATAGGATCTTCCAGTCGCATGTGGCGGTCGATGTGACAAGTGTCCTTCCGAGCATTGAATCAGATATACTAGTAGAGGGCGTGTATTCATGTAGTGGGCGTGTATTCATGTAGAGGACCTGTATCCCTGTACAAGACCTGTATCCATGTAGAGGACCTGTATCCATGTAGAGGACGTGTATCCATGTAGAGGACGTGTATCCATGTAGAGGGCATGTATCCATGTAGAGGACGTGTATCCATGTAGAGGACGTGTATCCATGTAGAGGACGTGTATCCATGTATAGGACATGTATCCATGTATAGGGCATGTATCCATGTAGAGGACGTGTATCCATGTAGAGGATGTGTATCCATGTAGAGGACGTGTATCCATGTATAGGACATGTATCCATGTATAGGGCATGTATCCATGTAGAGGACGTGTATCCATGTATAGGACGTGTATCCATGTAGAGGGCATGTATCCATGTAGAGGACGTGTATCCATGTAGAGGGCGTGTATCCATGTAGAGGACGTGTATTCATGTAGAGGACGTGTATCCATGTAGAGGGCGTGTATCCATGTAGAGGACGTGTATCCATGTATAGGACGTGTATCCATGTAGAGGACGTGTATCCATGTAGAGGACGTGTATCCATGTAGAGGACGTGTATCCATGTAGACGACGTGTATCCATGTAGAGGGCGTGTATCCATGTAGAGGGTGTGTATCCATGTAGAGGGCGTGTATCCATGTAGAGGGTGTGTATTCATGTAGAGGACGTGTATCCATGTAGAGGACGTGTATCCATGTAGAGGGTGTGTATCCATGTAGAGGACGTGTATCCATGTAGAGGACGTGTATCCATGTAGAGGACGTGTATCCATGTATAGGACGTGTATCCATGTAGAGGGCGTGTATCCATGTAGAGGACGTGTATCGATGTAGAGGACGTGTATCCATGTAGAGGACGTGTATCCATGCAGAGGACGTGTATCCATGTAGAGGACGTGTATCCATGTAGAGGACGTGTATCCATGTATAGGACATGTATCCATGTATAGGACGTGTATCCATGTAGAGGACGTGTATCCATGTAGAGGACGTGTATCCATGTAGAGGGCGTGTATCCATGTAGAGGGTGTGTATCCATGTATAGGGCGTGTATCCATGTAGAGGACGTGTATCCATGTAGAGGGCGTGTATCCATGTATAGGGTGTGTATCCATGTATAGGGCGTGTATCCATGTAGAGGACGTGTATCCATGTAGAGGGCGTGTATCCATGTAGAGGACGTGTATCCATGTAGAGGGCGTGTATCCATGTAGAGGACGTGTATCCATGTAGAGGACGAGTATCCATGTAGAGGACGTGTATCCATGTAGAGGACGTGTATCCATGTAGAGGACGTGTATCCATGTATAGGACATGTATCCATGTATAGGATGTGTATCCATGTAGAGGACGTGTATTCATGTATAGGACGTGTATCCATGTAGAGGGCGTGTATCCATGTATAGGGTGTGTATCCATGTAGAGGACGTGTATCCATGTAGAGGGCGTGTATCCATGTATAGGACATGTATCCATGTAGAGGACGTGTATCCATGTATAGGGCGTGTATCCATGTATAGGACATGTATCCATGTAGAGGACGTGTATCCATGTAGAGGACGTGTATCCATGTAGATGACGTGTATCCATGTATAGGACGTGTATCCATGTAGAGGGCGTGTATCCATGTATAGGGTGTGTATCCATGTAGAGGACGTGTATCCATGTAGAGGGCGTGTATCCATGTATAGGACATGTATCCATGTAGAGGACGTGTATCCATGTATAGGGCGTGTATCCATGTATAGGACGTGTATCCATGTAGAGGGCGTGTATCCATGTATAGGGCGTGTATCCATGTAGAGGATGTGTATCCATGTATAGGACGTGTATCCATGTAGAGGACGTGTATCCATGTAGAGGACGTGTATCCATGTAGAGGACGTGTATCCATGTAGAGGGTGTGTATCCATGTAGAGGACGTGTATCCATGTATAGGACGTGTATCCATGTAGAGGACGTGTATCCATGTAGAGGACGTGTATCCATGTATAGGACATGTATCCATGTAGAGGACGTGTATCCATGTAGAGGACGTGTATCCATGTATAGGACGTGTATCCATGTAGAGGGTGTGTATCCATGTATAGGGCGTGTATCCATGTATAGGACATGTATCCATGTATAGGACGTGTATCCATGTAGAGGGCGTGTATCCATGTAGAGGACGTGTATCCATGTATAGGACATGTATCCATGTAGAGGACGTGTATCCATGTATAGGACGTGTATCCATGTAGAGGACTAGTATCCATGTAGAGGGTGTGTATCCCTGTAGAGGACGTGCATCCATGTAGAGGACGTGTATCCATGTATAGGACGTGTATCCATGTAGAGGGCGTGTATCCATGTATAGGACGTGTATCCATGTAGAGGGCCTGTATCCATGTATAGGACGTGTATCCATGTAGAGGGCCTGTATCCATGTAGAGGGCGTGTATCCATGTAGAGGAGGTGTATCCATGTAGAGGGTATGTATCCATGTAGAGGACGTGTATCCATGTAGAGGGTATGTATCCATGTAGAGGACGTGTATCTATGTAGAGGGCGTGTATCCATGTAGAGGACATGTATCCATGTAGAGGACGTGTATCCATGTAGAGGACGTGTATCCATGTAGAGGGCATGTATCCATGTAGAGGACGTGTATCTATGTAGAGGACGTGTATCCATGTAGAGGACGTGTATCCATGTATAGGGCGTGTATCCATGTAGAGGGCGTGTATCCATGTAGAGGACGTGTATCCATGTAGAGGACGTGTATCCATGTAGAGGGTGTGTATCCATGTAGAGGACGTGTATCCATGTATAGAGCGTGTATCCATTGTATCCATGTATAGGGTGTGTATCCATGTAGAGGACGTGTATCCATGTATAGGGCGTTTATCCATGTATAGGGCGTGTATCCATGTATAGGACATGTATCCATGTAGAGGACGTGTATCCATGTATAGGGCGTGTATCCATGTATAGGGCGTGTATCCATGTATAGGGCGTGTAACCATGTATAGGGCGTGTATCCATGTATAGGGCGTGTATCCATGTAGAGGACGTGTATCCATGTAGAGGGTGTGTATCCATGTAGAGGGCGTGTATCCATGTAGAGGGCGTGTATCCATGTAGAGGGCGTGTATCCATGTAGAGGGCGTGTATCCATGTAGAGGGTGTGTATCCATGTAGAGGACGTGTATCCATGTATAGGGCGTGTATCCATGTATAGGACATGTATCCATGTAGAGGACGTGTATCCATGTAGAGGACGTGTATCCATGTAGAGGACTAGTATCCATGTAGAGGGTGTGTATCCATGTAGAGGACGTGCATCCATGTAGAGGACGTGTATCCATGTATAGGACGTGTATCCATGTAGAGGGCATGTATCCATGTAGAGGACGTGTATCCATGTATAGGACGTGTATCCATGTAGAGGGCCTGTATCCATGTAGAGGGCGTGTATCCATGTAGAGGAGGTGTATCCATGTAGAGGGTATGTATCCATGTAGAGGACGTGTATCCATGTAGATGGTATGTATCCATGTAGAGGACGTGTATCCATGTAGAGGGCGTGTATCCATGTAGAGGACATGTATCCATGTAGAGGACGTGTATCCATGTAGAGGACGTGTATACATGTAGAGGGCATGTATCCATGTAGAGGACGTGTATCCATGTAGAGGACGTGTATCCATGTAGAGGACGTGTATCCATGTATAGGGCGTGTATCCATGTAGAGGGCGTGTATCCATGTAGAGGACGTGTATCCATGTAGAGGACGCGTATCCATGTAGAGGGTGTGTATCCATGTAGAGGACGTGTATCCATGTATAGAGCGTGTATCCATTGTATCCATGTATAGGGTGTGTATCCATGTAGAGGACGTGTATCCATGTATAGGACATGTATCCATGTAGAGGACGTGTATCCATGTATAGGGCGTGTATCCATGTATAGGGCGTGTATCCATGTATAGGGCGTGTATCCATGTATAGTGCGTGTATCCATGTATAGGGCGTGTATCCATGTAGAGGACGTGTATCCATGTAGAGGTGTGTATCCATGTAGAGGGCGTGTATCCATGTAGAGGGCGTGTATCCATGTATAGGGCGTGTATCCATGTAGAGGACGTGTATCCATGTAGAGGGCGTGTATTCATGTAGAGGGCGTGTATCCATGTAGAGGACGTGTATCCATGTAGAGGACGTGTATCCATGTATAGGGCGTGTATCCATGTAGAGGATGTGTATCCATGTATAGGACGTGTATCCATGTAGAGGATGTGTATCCATGTAGAGGATGTGTATCCATGTAGAGGGCGTGTATCCATGTAGAGGACGTGTATCCATGTAGAGGACGTGTATCCATGTAGAGGACGTGTATCCATGTAGAGGACGTGTATCCATGTATAGGGCGTGTATCCATGTAGAGGATGTGTATCCATGTAGAGGACGTGTATCCATGTAGAGGACGTGTATCCATGTAGAGGGCGTGTATCCATGTAGAGGGTGTGTATCCATGTAGAGGACGTGTATCCATGTGGTGTGTATCCATGTAGAGGACGTGTATCCATGTAGAGGATGTGTATCCATGTAGAGGACGTGTATCCATGTAGAGGGTGTGTATCCATGTAGAGGGCGTGTATCCATGTAGAGGGCATGTATCCATGTATAGGACGTGTATCCATGTAGAGGGCGTGTATCCATGTAGAGGGCGTGTATCCATGTAGAGGGCGTGTATCCATGTATATGTGTGTATCCATGTAGAGGACGTGTATCCATGTATAGGGTGTGTATCCATGTAGAGGACGTGTATCCATGTAGAGGACGTGTATCCATGTATAGGGTGTGTATCCATGTAGAGGGCGTGTATCCATGTAGAGGACGTGTATCCATGTAGAGGACGTGTATCCATGTAGAGGGCGTGTATCCATGTAGAGGACGTGTATCCATGTAGAGGGCGTGTATCCATGTAGAGGACGTGTATCCATGTATAGGGCGTGTATCCATGTAGAGGGCGTGTATCCATGTATAGGGTGTGTATCCATGTATAGGGTGTGTATCCATGTAGAGGACGTGTATCCATGTAGAGGGTGTGTATCCATGTAGAGGGCGTTTATCCATGTAGAGGGTGTGTATCCATGTATAGGGTGTGTATCCATGTAGAGGACGTGTATCCATGTAGAGGACGTGTATCCATGTAGAGGACGTGTATCCATGTATAGGACGTGTATCCATGTATAGGGTGTGTATCCATGTAGAGGACGTATATCCATGTAGAGGACGTGTATCCATGTATAGGGTGTGTATCCATGTAGAGGACGTGTATCCATGTAGAGGGCGTGTATCCATGTATAGGACGTGTATCCATGTAGAGGACATGTATCCATGTAGAGGACGTGTATCCATGTAGAGGACGTGTATCCATGTAGAGGACATGTATCCATGTAGAGGACATGTATCCATGTAGAGGACGTGTATCCATGTAGAGGACGTGTATCCATGTAGAGGACGTGTATCCATGTAGAGGGCATGTATCCATGTATAGGGTGTGTATCCATGTAGAGGACGTGTATCCATGTAGAGGGCATGTATCCATGTATAGGACGTGTATCCATGTAGAGGGTGTGTATCCATGTAGAGGACGTGTATCCATGTAGAGGACGTGTATCCATGTATTGGACGTGTATCCATGTAGAGGACGTGTATCCATGTAGAGGACGTGTATCCATGTATAGGACGTGTATCCATGTATAAGACGTGTATCCATGTATAGGGTGTGTATCCATGTAGAGGACGTATATCCATGTAGAGGACGTGTATCCATGTAGAGGACGTGTATCCATGTATAGGACGTGTATCCATGTATAGGACGTGTATCCATGTATAGGACGTGTATCCATGTAGAGGGCGTGTATCCATGTAGAGGACGTGTATCCGTGTAGAGGACGTGTATCCATGTAGAGGACGTGTATCCATGTAGAGGACGTGTATCCATGTATAGGACGTGTATCCATGTAGAGGACGTGTATCCATGTAGAGGACGTGTATCCATGTAGAGGACGTGTATCCATGTATAGGACGTGTATCCATGTAGAGGACGTGTATCCATGTAGAGGACGTGTATCCATGTAGAGGACGTGTATCCATGTAGAGGACGTGTATCCATGTATAGGACGTGTATCCATGTAGATGTAGAGGACGTGTATCCATGTAGAGAACGTGTATCCATGTAGAGGGTGTGTATCCATGTATAGGACGTGTATCCATGTAGAGGGCGTGTATCCATGTAGAGGGCGTGTATCCATGTATAGGACGTGTATCCATGTAGAGGGCATGTATCCATGTAGAGGGCGTGTATCCATGTAGAGGATGTGTATCCATGTAGAGGACGTGTATCCATGTAGAGGACGTGTATCCATGTAGAGGATGTGTATCCATGTAGAGGGCGTGTATCCATGTAGAGGACGTGTATCCATGTATAGGACATGTATCCATGTATAGGACGTGTATCCATGTAGAGGGCATGTATCCATGTAGAGGGCGTGTATCCATGTAGAGGACGTGTATCCATGTAGAGGGTATGTATCCATGTAGAGGACGTGTATCCATGTAGAGGGTATGTATCCATGTAGAGGACATGTATCCATGTAGAGGGCGTGTATCCATGTAGAGGACATGTATCCATGTAGAGGACGTGTATCCATGTAGAGGGCGTGTATCCATGTAGAGGACGTGTATCCATGTAGAGGGCATGTATCCATGTAGAGGACGTGTATCCATGTAGAGGACGTGTATCCATGTAGAGGACATGTATCCATGTAGAGGACATGTATCCATGTAGAGGACGTGTATCCATGTAGAGGGCATGTATCCATGTAGAGGACGTGTATCCATGTAGAGGACGTGTATCCATGTAGAGGACGTGTATTCATGTATAGGGCGTGTATCCATGTAGAGGGCGTGTATCCATGTAGAGGACGTGTATCCATGTATAGGACGTGTATCCATGTAGAGGGTGTGTATCCATGTAGAGGACGTGTATCCATGTATAGGGCGTGTATCCATTGTATCCATGTATAGGGTGTGTATCCATGTAGAGGACGTGTATCCATGTATAGGGCGTGTATCCATGTATAGGGCGTGTATCCATGTATAGGGCGTGTATCCATGTATAGGACATGTATCCATGTAGAGGACGTGTATCCATGTATAGGGCGTGTATCCATGTATAGGGCGTGTATCCATGTATAGGGCGTGTATCCATGTATAGGGCGTGTATCCATGTATAGGGCGTGTATCCATGTAGAGGACGTGTATCCATGTATAGGGTGTGTATCCATGTAGAGGGCGTGTATCCATGTAGAGGGCGTGTATCCATGTAGAGGGCGTGTATCCATGTATAGGGGCGTGTATCCATGTAGAGGGTGTGTATCCATGTAGAGGACGTGTATCCATGTATAGGGCGTGTATCCATGTAGAGGACGTGTATCCATGTAGAGGGCGTGTATCCATGTAGAGGGCGTGTATCCATGTAGAGGACGTGTATCCATGTATAGGGCGTGTATCCATGTAGAGGACGTGTATCCATGTATAGGACGTGTATCCATGTAGAGGATGTGTATCCATGTAGAGGACGTGTATCCATGTAGAGGACGTGTATCCATGTATAGGGCGTGTATCCATGTAGAGGATGTGTATCCATGTAGAGGACGTGTATCCATGTAGAGGACGTGTATCCATGTAGAGGGCGTGTATCCATGTAGAGGGTGTGTATCCATGTAGAGGACGTGTATCCATGTAGAGGACGTGTATCCATGTAGAGGACGTGTATCCATGTAGAGGGTGTGTATCCATGTAGAGGGCGTGTATCCATGTAGAGGGCATGTATCCATGTATAGGACGTGTATCCATGTAGAGGGCGTGTATCCATGTAGAGGGCGTGTATCCATGTAGAGGGCGTGTATCCATGTATATGGTGTGTATCCATGTAGAGGACGTGTATCCATGTATAGGGTGTGTATCCATGTAGAGGACGTGTATCCATGTAGAGGGCGTGTATCCATGTATATGGTGTGTATCCATGTAGAGGACGTGTATCCATGTAGAGGGCATGTATCCATGTAGAGGACGTGTATCCATGTAGAGGACGTGTATCCATGTAGAGGACGTGTATTCATGTATAGGGCGTGTATCCATGTAGAGGGCGTGTATCCATGTAGAGGACGTGTATCCATGTAGAGGACGTGTATCCATGTAGAGGGTGTGTATCCATGTAGAGGACGTATATCCATGTATAGGGTGTGTATCCATTGTATCCATGTATAGGGTGTGTATCCATGTAGAGGACGTGTATCCATGTATAGGGCGTGTATCCATGTATAGGGCGTGTATCCATGTATAGGGCGTGTATCCATGTATAGGACATGTATCCATGTAGAGGACGTGTATCCATGTATAGGGCGTGTATCCATGTATAGGGCGTGTATCCATGTATAGGGCGTGTATCCATGTATAGGGCGTGTATCCATGTATAGGGCGTGTATCCATGTAGAGGACGTGTATCCATGTATAGGGTGTGTATCCATGTAGAGGGCGTGTATCCATGTAGAGGGCGTGTATCCATGTAGAGGGCGTGTATCCATGTATAGGGCGTGTATCCATGTAGAGGACGTGTATCCATGTATAGGGCGTGTATCCATGTAGCGGACGTGTATCCATGTAGAGGACGTGTATCCATGTATAGGGCGTGTATCCATGTATAGGGCGTGTATCCATGTATAGGGCGTGTATCCATGTATAGGGCGTGTATCCATGTATAGGGCGTGTATCCATGTAGAGGACGTGTATCCATGTATAGGGTGTGTATCCATGTAGAGGGCGTGTATCCATGTAGAGGGCGTGTATCCATGTAGAGGGCGTGTATCCATGTATAGGGCGTGTATCCATGTAGAGGACGTGTATCCATGTATAGGGCGTGTATCCATGTAGAGGACGTGTATCCATGTAGAGGGCGTGTATCCATGTTAGGGCGTGTATCCATGTAGAGGGCGTGTATCCATGTATAGGACGTGTATCCATGTAGAGGGCGTGTATCCATGTATAGGGCGTGTATCCATGTATAGGGCGTGTATCCATGTAGAGGACGTGTATCCATGTATAGGGCGTGTATCCATGTAGAGGACGTGTATCCATGTATAGGGCGTGTATCCATGTAGAGGACGTGTATCCATGTAGAGGGCGTGTATCCATGTATAGGGCGTGTATCCATGTAGAGGGCGTGTATCCATGTATAGGGCGTGTATCCATGTATAGGGCGTGTATCCATGTAGAGGACGTGTATCCATGTATAGGGCGTGTATCCATGTAGAGGACGTGTATCCATGTATAGGACGTGTATCCATGTAGAGGATGTGTATCCATGTAGAGGGCGTGTATCCATGTAGAGGATGTGTATCCATGTAGAGGACGTGTATCCATGTAGAGGACGTGTATCCATGTAGAGGGTGTGTATCCATGTAAAGGGTGTGTATCCATGTAGAGGACGTGTATCCATGTAGAGGACGTGTATCCATGTAGAGGACGTGTATCCATGTATAGGACGTGTATCCATGTATAGGGTGTGTATCCATGTAGAGGACGTGTATCCATGTAGAGGACGTGTATCCATGTATAGGGTGTGTATCCATGTAGAGGACGTGTATCCATGTAGAGGGCGTGTATCCATGTATTGGACGTGTATCCATGTAGAGGACATGTATCCATGTATAGGACGTGTATCCATGTAGAGGACGTGTATCCATGTAGAGGACATGTATCCATGTAGAGGGCGTGTATCCAAGTAGAGGACGTGTATCCATGTAGAGGACGTGTATCCATGTAGAGGACGTGTATCCATGTAGAGGGCATGTATCCATGTATAGGGTGTGTATCCATGTAGAGGGCGTGTATCCATGTAGAGGACGTGTATCCATGTAGAGGACGTGTATCCATGTAGAGGACGTGTGTAGAGGGCATGTATCCATGTAGAGGACGTGTATCCATGTAGAGGACGTGTATCCATGTAGAGGGCGTGTATCCATGTATAGGGCGTGTATCCATGTACAGGGCGTGTATCCAGGTAGAGGACGTGTATCCATGTAGAGGCCGTGTATCCATGTAGAGGACGTGTATCCATGTAGAGGACGTGTATCCATTTAGAGGACGTGTATCCATGTAGAGGACGTGTATCCATGTAGAGGGCGTGTATCCATGTAGAGGGCGTGTATCCATGTAGAGGGCGTGTATCCATGTATAGGGCGTGTATACATTGTATCCATGTATAGGGTGTGTATCCATGTAGAGGACGTGTATCCATGTATAGGGCGTGTATCCATGTATAGGGCGTGTATCCATGTATAGGGCCTGTATCCATGTATAGGACATGTATCCATGTAGAGGACGTGTATCCATGTATAGGGCGTGTATCCATGTAGAGGACGTGTATCCATGTATAGGGCGTGTATCCATGTAGAGGACGTGTATCCATGTATAGGGCGTGTATCCATGTAGAGGACGTGTATCCATGTAGAGGGCGTGTATCCATGTATAGGGCGTGTATCCATGTAGAGGGCGTGTATCCATGTATAGGGCGTGTATCCATGTATAGGGCGTGTATCCATGTAGAGGACGTGTATCCATGTATAGGGCGTGTATCCATGTAGAGGACGTGTATCCATGTATAGGACGTGTATCCATGTAGAGGATGTGTATCCATGTAGAGGGCGTGTATCCATGTAGAGGATGTGTATCCATGTAGAGGACGTGTATCCATGTAGAGGACGTGTATCCATGTAGAGGGTGTGTATCCATGTAAAGGGTGTGTATCCATGTAGAGGACGTGTATCCATGTAGAGGACGTGTATCCATGTAGAGGACGTGTATCCATGTATAGGACGTGTATCCATGTATAGGGTGTGTATCCATGTAGAGGACGTGTATCCATGTAGAGGACGTGTATCCATGTATAGGGTGTGTATCCATGTAGAGGACGTGTATCCATGTAGAGGGCGTGTATCCATGTATTGGACGTGTATCCATGTAGAGGACATGTATCCATGTATAGGACGTGTATCCATGTAGAGGACGTGTATCCATGTAGAGGACATGTATCCATGTAGAGGGCGTGTATCCAAGTAGAGGACGTGTATCCATGTAGAGGACGTGTATCCATGTAGAGGACGTGTATCCATGTAGAGGGCATGTATCCATGTATAGGGTGTGTATCCATGTAGAGGGCGTGTATCCATGTAGAGGACGTGTATCCATGTAGAGGGCGTGTATCCATGTAGAGGACGTGTGTAGAGGGCATGTATCCATGTAGAGGACGTGTATCCATGTAGAGGACGTGTATCCATGTAGAGGGCGTGTATCCATGTATAGGGCGTGTATCCATGTAGAGGGCGTGTATCCAGGTAGAGGACGTGTATCCATGTAGAGGCCGTGTATCCATGTAGAGGACGTGTATCCATGTAGAGGACGTGTATCCATGTAGAGGACGTGTATCCATTTAGAGGACGTGTATCCATGTAGAGGACGTGTATCCATGTAGAGGGCGTGTATCCATGTAGAGGGCGTGTATCCATGTAGAGGGCGTGTATCCATGTATAGGGCGTGTATACATTGTATCCATGTATAGGGTGTGTATCCATGTAGAGGACGTGTATCCATGTATAGGGCGTGTATCCATGTATAGGGCGTGTATCCATGTATAGGGCCTGTATCCATGTATAGGACATGTATCCATGTAGAGGACGTGTATCCATGTATAGGGCGGGTATCCATGTATAGCGCGTGTATCCATGTATAGGGCGTGTATCCATGTATAGGGCGTGTATCCATGTATAGGGCGTGTATCCATGTAGAGGACGTGTATCCATGTATAGGACGTGTATCCATGTATAGGGTGTGTATCCATATAGAGGACGTGTATCCATGTAGAGGACGTGTATCCATGTAGATGGCGTGTATCCATGTAGAGGACGTGTATCCATGTAGAGGGCGTGTATCCATGTAGAGGACGTGTATCCATGTATAGGGCGTGTATCCATGTATAGGGCGTGTATCCATGTAGAGGACGTGTATCCATGTATAGGGTTTGTATCCATGTAGAGGGCGTGTATCCATGTATAGGGCGTGTATCCATGTAGAGGGCGTGTATCCATGTATAGGGCGTGTATCCATGTAGAGGGTGTGTATCCATGTAGAGGACGTGTATCCATGTAGAGGGCGTGTATCCATGTATAGGACGTGTATCCATGTAGAGGACATGTATCCATGTAGAGGACGTGTATCCATGTAGAGGACGTGTATCCATGTAGAGGACGTGTATCCATGTAGAGGGCATGTATCCATGTATAGGGTGTGTATCCATGTAGAGGACGTGTATCCATGTAGAGGGCATGTATCCATGTAGAGGGCGTGTATCCATGTATAGGACGTGTATCCATGTAGAGGACGTGTATCCATGTAGAGGGTGTGTATCCATGTATAGGGTGTGTATCCATGTAGAGGGCGTGTATCCATGTAGAGGACGTGTATCCATGTAGAGGACGTGTATCCATGTAGAGGACGTGTGTAGTGGGCATGTATCCATGTAGAGGACGTGTATCCATGTAGAGGACGTGTATCCATGTAGAGGGCGTGTATCCATGTATAGGGCGTGTATCCATGTAGAGGGCGTGTATCCAGGTAGAGGACGTGTATCCATGTAGAGGCCGTGTATCCATGTAGAGGACGTGTATCCATGTAGAGGACGTGTATCCATGTAGAGGACGTGTATCCATGTAGAGGGCGTGTATCCATGTAGAGGGCGTGTATCCATGTAGAGGGCGTGTATCCATGTAGAGGGCGTGTATTCATGTAGAGGGCGTGTATCCATGTATATGTAGATGGCGTGTATCCATGTAGAGGGCGTGTATCCATGTAGAGGGCGTGTATCCATGTAGAGGGCGTGTATCCATGTATAGGACGTGTATCCATGTAGAGGGCGTGTATCCATGTAGAGGACGTGTATCCATGTATAGGACGTGTATCCATGTAGAGGACGTGTAGTCATGTAGAGGGCGTGTATCCATGTATATGTAGATGGCGTGTATCCATGTAGAGGGCGTGTATCCATGTAGAGGACGTGTATCCATGTAGAGGACGTGTATCCATGTAGAGGGCGTGTATCCATGTAGAGGACGTGTATCCATGTAGAGGACGTGTATCCATGTAGAGGGCGTGTATCCATGTAGAGGGCGTGTATTCATGTAGAGGGCGTGTATCCATGTATATGTAGATGGCGTGTATCCATGTAGAGGGCGTGTATCCATGTAGAGGACGTGTATCCATGTAGAGGACGTGTATCCATGTAGAGGACGTGTATCCATGTAGAGAACGTGTATCCATGTAGAGGACGTGTATCCATGTAGAGGACGTGTATCCATGTAGAGGACGTGTATCCATGTAGAGGACGTGTATCCATGTAGAGGGCGTGTATCCATGTAGAGGACGTGTATCCATGTAGAGGACGTGTATCCATGTAGAGGACGTGTATCCATGTAGAGGGCGTGTATCCATGTAGAGGACGTGTATCCATGTAGAGGGTGTGTATCCATGTAGAGGACGTGTATCCATGTAGAGGACGTGTATCCATATATAGGACGTGTATCCCTGTAGAGGACGTGTATCCATGTAGAGGACGTGTATCCATGTAGAGGACGTGTATCCATGTATAGGGTGTGTATCCATGTAGAGGGTGTGTATCCATGTAGAGGGTGTGTATCCATGTATAGGACGTGTATCCATGTAGAGGGTATGTATCCATGTATAGGGCATGTATCCATGTAGAGGACGTGTATCCATGTATATGACGTGTATCCATGTAGAGGGCGTGTATCCATGTATATGACGTGTATCCATGTAGAGGGCGTGTATCCATGTAGAGGATGTGTATCCATGTAGAGGGCGTGTATCCATGTAGAGGGCGTGTATCCATGTATAGGACGTGTATCCATGTAGAGGACGTGTATCCATGTAGAGGACGTGTATCCATGTAGAGGGCGTGTATCCATGTAGAGGACGTGTTACCATGTAGAGGGTGTGTATCCATGTAGAGGGTGTGTATCCATGTATAGGACGTGTATCCATGTAGAGGACGTGTATCCATGTAGAGGACGTGTATCCATGTATAGGACGTGTATCCATGTAGAGGGCGTGTATCCATGTAGAGGACGTGTATCCATGTAGAGGGCGTGTATCCATGTATAGGACGTGTATCCATGTAGAGGGCGTGTATCCATGTAGAGGACGTGTATCCATGTAGAGGGCGTGTATCCATGTAGAGGACGTGTATCCATGTAGAGGGCGTGTATCCATGTAGAGGGCGTGTATCCATGTAGAGGGCGTGTATCCATGTAGAGGGCGTGTATCCATGCAGAGGGCGTGTATCCATCCACGTAGAACCACATACTGACACGCCAGTTCGATTGCCACTTTACGTGCAAGAATCGCATGGAGAGACGAGAGCCAAGTGGGTTGAAGTCAAACACCTTAAAGGAGGCCCCTACAATTTGCCAATAAATCAAGACCACATTCATATAGCGTATTTAATCACATTGCAACATATTAACATTATTAGTTGTCTATTTGCATCCACCCGTAGCTTAATAGTTAATACACACTAACATTGTATTATACAACTGTATCCTTAGGCACGCTCGTTCCCTCATGGCGATGGATTCCACCAGGAATGAGGACTCGAGAGCGATTAATATAATGTTGCAAAAACTTGTATTGCAATTGAACTAAAATAAATGTGTATATACTATTATAGCAACATTTCAAAAAATGTGGCGATCAGTTTGAACAGGAATAAAACTTTAGAATCCACATTACCGCTTGTCTTCCATTCATTTTGATGAGTTCTGTCGAATTCCGCTAGGAATGAGGACTCGAGAGCGATTAATTTAATGTTGTAAAAACTTGTTTCGCTATCAAAGTAAAATAAGTGTGTATAAACTGTGATAGCAAATTTTTTGGAAAATGTGGCGATCATTTTGAACAGGAATATAACTTTAGAATCCACATTACCTCTTGTCTTCCATTCATTGCGAGGAGTCCTGTCGAATTCCGCCAGGAATGAGGACTCGAGAGCGATTAATCAAAGCTGGTTGCGTTTACATTGAACGTATACAATCACGTTGTTGTTAATCTTATACCTGAGTGTATTGGTTTGATTGTCTGTCTT
This sequence comes from Archivesica marissinica, assembly GCA_014843695.1. NCBI lineage: Eukaryota > Metazoa > Mollusca > Bivalvia > Venerida > Vesicomyidae > Archivesica > Archivesica marissinica. The sequence goes on along the minus strand of CM026401.1, from coordinate 46,297,422 downwards.
GAGGGTTTGAACTCGCACCAACAGATTATGTCATATAACAACCTCGGTTCCTCCCCCCTTGCAGTATTTCGGGCACTGACGGGCACCAGCTAGGAATGAGGTCTCGAGAGCGATTAATCAAAGCTGGTTGCGTTTACATTGAACGTTGATCACGTTGTTGTTAATCTTATACCTGAGTGTATTGGCTTGATTGTCTGTCTTGAGGTTTTAAACTCGCACTAACAGATATTGTCATATATCAACCACGGTTGCCCCCCTTGCAGTATTTCGGGCACTGACGGGCACCAGCTAGGAATGAGGTCTCGAGAGTGATTAATCAAACGCTGTAAATACGTATACATTGAACGTATACAATCACGTTGTTGTTAATCTTATACCTGAGTGTATTGGTTTGATTGTCTGTCTTGAGGGTTTGAACTCGCACCAACATATTATGTCATATATCAACCCCGGTTCCCCCCCCCCCTTGCAGTATTTCGGGCACTGGCGGGCACCAGCTAGGAATGAGGTCTCGAGAGTGATTAATCAAAGCTGGTTGCGTTTACATTGAACGTTGATCACGTTGTTCTTAAACTTATACCTGAGTGTATTGGTTTGATTGTCTGTCTTGAGGTTTTAAACTCGCACCAACAGATTATGTCATATAACAACCTCGGTTCCTCCCCCCTTGCAGTATTTCGGGCACTGACGGCGGGCACCAGCTAGGAATGAGGTCTCGAGAGTGATTAATCAAACGCTGTAAATACGTATACATTAAACGTATAAAATCACGTTGTTGTTAATCTGATACCTGAGGTAATTGGTTTGGTTGTCTGTCTTGAGGGTTTAAACTCGCACCAACAGATTATATCATATAACAACCTCGGTTCCTCCCCCCTTGCAGTATTTCGGGCACTGACGGCGGGCACCAGCTAGGAATGAGGTCTCGAGAGTGATTAATCAAACGCTGTAAATACGTATACATTAAACGTATAAAATCACGTTGTTGTTAATCTGATACCTGAGGTAATTGGTTTGGTTGTCTGTCTTGAGGGTTTAAACTCGCACCAACAGATTATATCATATAACAACCTCGGTTCCTCCCCCCTTGCAGTATTTCGGGCACTGACGGCGGGCACCAGCTAGGAATGAGGTCTCGAGAGTGATTAATCAAACGCTGTAAATACGTATACATTAAACGTATAAAATCACGTTGTTGTTAATCTGATACCTGAGGTAATTGGTTTGGTTGTCTGTCTTGAGGGTTTAAACTCGCACCAACAGATTATATCATATAACAACCTCGGTTCCTCCCCCCTTGCAGTATTTCGGGCACTGACGGCGGGCACCAGCTAGGAATGAGGTCTCGAGAGTGATTAATCAAACGCTGTAAATACGTATACATTAAACGTATAAAATCACGTTGTTGTTAATCTGATACCTGAAGTAATTGGTTTGGTTGTCTGTCTTGAGGGTTTAAACTCGCACCAACAGATTATATCATATATCAACCCCGGTTGCCTCCCCCACGAGCACCAGCGTAGAACCACCGATCTTCTGCCAGCCAGTTGGATAGCCTACTCACTTTTGTGATTTGTAAGAATTTGACCGCCACCCCAGTGGGATTCGAACATACAGCGGTGATGGACTAGTGGTTTGGATTTGACCGCCACTCCCATGGGGGATTCGAACATACAGCGGTGATGGACTAGTGGTTTGGATTTGAACGTCACCCCCCCAAGGGGATTCGAACATACAGCGGTGATGGACTAGTGGTTTGGATTTGACCGTCACCCCCAGTGGGATTCGAACATACAGCGGTGATGGACTAGTGGTTTGGATTTGAACGTCACCCCCCAGGGGGATTCGAACATACAGCGGTGATGGACTAATGGTTTGGATTTGACCGTCACCCCCAGTGGGATTCGAACATACAGCGGTGATGGACTAGTGGTTTGGATTTGACCGCCACCCACAGTGGGATTCGAACATACACCGGTGATGGGCTAGTGGTTTGGATTTGACCGCCACCCACAGTGGGATTCGAACATACAGCGGTGATGGACTAGTGGTTTGGATTTGACCGTCACCCCCAGTGGAATTCGAACATACAGCGGTGATGGACTAGTGGTTTGGATTTGAACGTCACCCCCCCAGGGGGATTCGAACATACAGCGGTGATGGACTAGTGGTTTGGATTTGACCGCCACCCACAGTGGGATTCGAACATACACCGGTGATGGACTAGTGGTTTGGATTTGACCGTCACCCCCAGGGGGATTCGAACATACACCGGTGATGGGCTAGTGGTTTGGATTTGACCGCCACCCACAGTGGGATTCGAACATACAGCGGTGATGGACTAGTGGTTTGGATTTGACCGTCACCCCCAGTGGAATTCGAACATACAGCGGTGATGGACTAGTGGTTTGGATTTGAACGTCACCCCCCAGGGGGATTCGAACATACAGCGGTGATGGACTAGTGGTTTGGATTTGACCGCCACCCACAGTGGGATTCGAACATACACCGGTGATGGACTAGTGGTTTGGATTTGACCGTCACCCCCAGGGGGATTCGAACATACAGCGGTGATGGACTAGTGGTTTGGATTTGACCGTCACCCCCAGTGGGATTCGAACATACAGCGGTGATGGACTAGTGGTTTGGATTTGACCGTCACCCCCAGGGGGATTCGAACATACAGCGGTGATGGACTAGTGGTTTGGATTTGACCGTCACCCCCATGGGGGATTCGAACATACAGCGGTAATGGACTAGTGGTTTGGATTTGACCGCCACCCACAGTGGGATTCGAACATACACCGGTGATGGGCTAGTGGTTTGGATTTGACCGCCACCCACAGTGGGATTCGAACATACACCGGTGATGGGCTAGTGGTTTGGATTTGACCGCCACTCACAATGGGATTCGAACATACACCGGTGATGGGCTAGTGGTTTGGATTTGACCGCCACTCACAATGGGATTCGAACATACACCGGTGATTGGCTAGTGGTTTGGATTTGACCGTCACTCACAATGGGATTCGAACATACACTGGTGATGGACTAGTGGTTTGGATTTGACCGCCACCCCCAGTGGGATTCAAACATACAGCGGTGATGGACTAGTGGTTTGGATTTGACCCCACCCACAGTGGCATTCGAACATACACCAGTGATGGGCTAGTGATTTGAAGTCAACGACCTACCTGACTCGACCACGGAGTAGCTAATAAAGTATAGACTTTATTTATTATTATATAACGATTGCGAAACAAGCTTTTAACAACTTGCATTAATCACTCCCATTGGCTCGGATGAAAGCGTCGTGCATAATGTCATTCGTATATGAGGACACTTGAGTACCCTGAAAAAACCCACCTGTCCGATCTGGCGACTACCGTACCATCTCACCTACTAGTACTTACCGGTCCGAGGATCGAACTCGGGTTGTATTGGTGAAAAGCGAGCGTGCTAACCACTGCGCACTGCGCTAACCGGACATCCTACCATAGCCTATGTAACTAGGTGATACGCGGATCATTGTGAACTTTTAAATATTGATAATATATTGATGATGATTCGCAAGTTTGCATCAGCAAAGACTACTGCACTACACCTTTGCTTCATGCATGTCGTCGTTAATCCTCTCAGCGCCGAATTCAAAGCAATGTGCGAACAACATAGAGCCAGATCAGCCGCGGCGTAACGCCAGCCTCTGATCAGGATCTATGTTGTTTGCTATTCGAACAGGTGCTTCAGCCCCGCTGTCTGAAGAGCAATCAGCATATAGCCTGATCAGACGGCACGTTCTGTTCCGTCTCATCGGGTAAGCGCCTTTTTGCAAAGGAGCTTATATACGACATTGGCGATGAACGAGTTAAAACGGGTCACTAGTACAGTGGATAATCTGCTGAACTGCGAATCCAGGGTCGCAGGAACGAGTCCACGTCTGACACTAATAATATTAACAGTTCTTCATATGGGACAAGAAACAGAGATCTCATGGCATGGATGGTATACATAAAATTCTCTACTTAAGGTGGAACTATAACAATTCAAACTAGTCGCGTACTTCTACTGTTATTATAAACGAGTATTGACATTGCTATATTTATTAGAATCGGAAAATTGCTGTCCTTAAGTTGATTTCATACATATTTTGAAGATACCACTATAAGTCAAATCTGCACATTGTTAGATAGATCTAGTATCATTAATTGTCTCATTCCCATTTTCTACTCTGCTAGCCAATTCCATATATCATCATATTCCATTACATATTAAATATAGTTTCTCTATTTTTCAGCTTTTACATTACTATATTATTCCAATGTGTAGTTCTCACTTATAGTGCTATGTTTTGATTGCATTTGATTGTATATATGTTGAGGGCCTCATGGTAGATTAACTTTTGTTAAATGAGTACTCTCGTTAAATAAAGTCTTTATTATTATTATTATATTATTATTAGAGTATGTAAAAGAACCGGGGCTGCTTCTGGAATTGTAGCGTTTTCCTTATCTTGCACTACACTCCAAAATATAAAATGACTAATATACTTCTGAAGGCGTCGCCCCGATTAACAAAGGGCGACGAAAAATAAACACATCCAAGATGAAAAATATGTAATCTTTATGTATGTAATATCTAAGGTATGCTGTACAGCATTAAGTTATTGATTGTGTCTATAAGCATGTATATAGTACTATGATAGATCTTATTCTATCTGTTTCTCGACAAAAGGTCAATTTGCAGGGTCAAAGGTCAAATGTCCTGAACCTGTTCACCCTCCTCCTCCTCTTCCTCAAGGTCAGATTTCCACAGAGTAAGATTGTCTCTAAGCAGCTGCATTATAAGAGTACTGTCTTTATACACGTCTTCTGGCAATCCATCTAAGTCAGCTATTGCCTCTTCAAACGCAGTCTTAGCCAGCTCACAAGCTTCGCTAGGACTATTCTTAACCTCATAGAAGAACACAGAATAATTGAGAGCCAGTCCAAGTCGTATTGGACTGGTAGTGGATACTTTATCCCTTGCTATAGTCATAGCATCTTGATAAGCTTGCTCGGCGTTCTTAGAGAGCTCATCCCTCTTAGAACCTTCTCCACATATTTCTACCATATAACGGTGATAATCGCCCTTCATTTTCAGGTAGAATATCTTCGCTTGGACATTTTCTGGATTTGGAATAAGATTGTCGTTCAGTAGCATCAATACGTCACCACAAAGACGATTCAGTTCTTCTTCGACACGGGTTTTCATGGCAGTTGCTATTGTGAGTTGACTCTCCTTTATATCTTCGGTGACCTTGACGCTGAGGATTCTCCACGATGATCGTCGGGAACCAACCACGTTCTTGTAAGCTACAGACAGAAGATTGCGCTCTTCTTCACTCAATGGGTCGTCCACTTTGCTTGCATCTGTAAAATATATTCAGAAGGATCGTGTCATAAAAGTGTTGAGGAATGCAAGTGTTGAGGGCAACAACTGCTTAAAGCGACACTACATCAATGAAAACGCAAATGTCTGCATAATGTAATTTGCTATTATATGGTATATTTTTCTCTCCAAATAGTTGCCTCAAAAACAGAGTATTTCAACAAATAAACAAACTTCGTATACGCGGTTTGTTGACATAACAAAATAATGTAAATCGTGTCGACATTCAACGCGTTTATCCTAAATAACACGAGGTATGGTAAATATTTACCGTGATATCTCACATGTGTGCATATGCATATTTATTTGTACATGTAGACTAATCTTACACAAACGTCATTTCAGTAGCGCGGATGACCGTTATATGAAATCCTACTTTCACTTTTGAAAGTTTGTATACCACAAAAACACTGTTTATTGATTCAATGTTAGTGTTCGAATGTATTCAGAAGAATGTGTAGTAACAATGCATTTATACGTGAAAAAATGCACTTTATTTGCTTTTTGCGATGTAATGTCGCTTTAAACCTTTGAACTATATGCGACATGGTATGAATGATATAAAACTGTTCTCCTATCTCAAACGAAGACTCAAACTTTCTCATTGGTTCAGTCGATAGCAAATCTCAAAACTCAACCAATCAAAGTACTAGAGCTTGAGCTTAAGAATGGGAGTAAAGGTATACAAGCGTTTGTCTATACAAATACGGCCATGTTGGTCGTGTTATATAAATAGTGGCTGGTCCTATTGTGTATACGACCGTCCACTGTACTTGTACCTATAAACTACAAGCGACGGCCATGTTGGTCATGTTATATAAATAGTGGCTGGTCCTATTATGTATACGACCGTCCACTGTACTTGTACCCATAAACTACAAGCAACGGCCATGTTGGTCATGTTATATAAATAGTGGCTGGTCCTATTGTGTATACGACCGTCCACTGTACTTGTACCCATAAACTACAAGCAACGGCCATGTTATATAAGTATTGGCGGATCCGAGGCATCATCCAACACACCTGCACGGGTATCTTTGGCAGAGTGGTTACGGTCGTGGCCATCAAATCACTTACCACTGTAGGTTCGAATATCACTGGGGATGTCGAATGATTTCATGTGAGGAAGCTACCCATATGACTTGCGGTAGATCAGTGGTTCTACCGGGTACCCTGCACCAATAAAAGCTGTAGTGTCGCCGTATGACCTTGGTTGTTGATGCGACTTTAAAACATTTATACACATTTATGTTAGCTCGACTGCGAAACAAGTTGTTACAACTTATATTAATCAATCTCGAGACCTCATTCCTGATGGAATCCATCGCCACGAGGGAGAGATAAGAGGCAACGTGGAATTTAAATGCCTTGCCTAAGGGCACAATCGTAACAGCTCCAGCGGGGCTCGAACTCCGGACCTTTCGCACATGAAGCGAACGTGCATCCACTGCGCTATCACGACTTCCACGACAAACTCTAACATTCGGTCGTTCAGTTACATTGCCTTTAGGTGTATCATTATAAGCTTGAATAAGGCGATTATCTATGAAAGTCATGTAGGGACATTTAAAAAATAAATATTTAATATGTATATGATATAACGATCGAATATGTAAAATATTGGACTGTGTGAGGCGCGTAACGCCGTGGACAGTACCAATATTTTACATATTGGATCCGTTTGAGGCTTATATCTTACTTAAAACACACACTTATAAAACAAGATCCTACTAATTAAAATTGTTAATTTCGTACATTTACACGTAGGATCTAATATAATACTCTGGCCTTTTCATAGCAGTCCAATATTAATCATAGTGTACTGCAAGGACAAAGGTATGACAGTGTTTTAATTATAACTAAGTATCAGACGGGTCAGTGGTACAGTGTACGGGTCAGTGATGCAGTGGACGGGTCAGTGGTGCAGTGGATGGGTCAGTGGTGCAGTGGACGGTCAGTGGTGCAGTGGGCGTGTCAGTGGTGCGATGGACGGGTCAGTGGTGCAGTGGACGGGTCAGTGGTGCAGTGGGCGTGTCAGTGGTGCGATGGACGGGTCAGTGGTGCAGTGGACGGGTCAGTGGTGCGGTGGGGCGTGTCAGTGGTGCAGTGGACGGGTCAGTGGTGCAGTGGACGTGTGAGTGGTGTAGTGGACGGGTCAGTGGTGCAGTGGGCGTGTCAGTGGTGAGGTGGACGTGTCAGTGGTGCAGTGGACGTGTCAGTGGTGCAGTGGACGGGTCAGTGGTGCGATGGACGGGCCAGTGGTGCAGTGGACGGGTCAGTGGTGCAGTGGACGTGTCAGTGGTGCAATGGACGGGCCAGTGGAGCAGTGGACGGGTTTATTGGTGCGGTGGGCGTGTCAGTGGTGCAGTGGACGTGTCAGTGGTGCAGTGGACGTGTCAGTGGTGCGGTGGGCGTGTCAGTGGACGTGTCAGTGGTGCGGTGGGCGTGTCAGTGGTGCATACAAGCTCTACATATTAAATATTAATAGGCTGTCCGATTAGCGCAGTGGTTAGCGCGCTCGCTTCTCACTAATGCAACCCGGGTTCGATCATCGGACCGGGAAGTATGTGAGATGGTAAGGTTGTCCACAGGTCGGACAGGTGGGTTTTCTCCGGGTACACCGGTTTCCTCCCACACGAATGACCACATTTACGCTTTCATCCGCGCCAACGAGAGTGATTAATATAAGTTATTAAAACTTGCTTTGCAATCGTTGCAAAATAAATAGAAGATTAAATAATTCTAAATATCCCCCAACGGCTTCCATACTTATCCGCTGCACTGCATTATTTACGCTCTGGTGAGACCAAGCGACCGTTCACTGTACCTGTACATACCTATTATATGCGACATATTCAAGTAATCGTCTGCATAAATATAATACTGTATTATCGACATGATCGTATTATATACGTGTAGGTGAACCCAACATAGCATGACAGGCGCATCTGTAGTCCAGTGGTAACACGCTGGACTGGTAATCCAGGGATCGCATGTTCGATCCCCCGTCTGACCCTAATAAAATTAACAGTCTTTCAGATGGGACGTTAAACCGAGGTCTCGTGTCGGTGCTGTACACAGTGTACGTAAAAGAACCAGAGGAGACCCTGTAATGGGTCTCTGTTTGTATCATTGCACTATCCTTCAACAATCTAAAATGACTAATCTCTTCAGGAGGCGTCGCTCATATGGACAACGGGTAGCGACGATAAATAAACACACACCAACATAACATGGAGTTTAGCTTCTGCATATATCGTAGTTTAATTCTCTATGTGTCTAGACTACGATCAATTGTGCGTGAATTTATAATGTAACAGGAACAGTATGCAAATAGTAGGGCAGTCCTTCGAACAGTATTTCAGACACCCAGGTAGAACCGGTACCACCGACCTTCCACAAGTAACCTGGATAATTTCCTCACATAAACGAATTATACACTCCAAGTGATGATTCGAACTTAGAGCGGTGAGTGGCAAGTGATTTGAAGTCAACAAACATAACCACTTTGTCACGGAAACGCAACACCACACAGATCTACATACACCACACCACACCACACCACACCACACCACCCCAGATCTACATATATCCAGACATATAGCGGGTATATAGCAAGATCATTTGACCAACATTAACAAAATTATTAACAGTCTTTCAGATGGGACGTTAAACCGAGGTATCGTGTCGGGGCTGTACACCGTGCACGTATAAGAACCAGATGTGATTCTGGAATGGGTCTCTGTCTGTATCATTGTACTATCCTCCAAAAATCTAAAATCTCTTCAGGAGGCGTCGCTCATATGGGCAACCGGTAGCGACGATAAAAGCGCGCGCGTGCGTGTGATACGTTATTTTATCGTCGCTACCGGTTGCCCATATGAGCGACGCCTCCTGGTGAGATTAGTCATTTTAGATTTTTGGAGGATAGTGCAATGACACACACCACACCACACCACCACACCACACCACACCACCACACCACACCACACCAACACCACACCACACCACACACACACCCCATACCACACCACCCCAGTTATACATATCTCCAGACATATAGCGGGTATTTAGCATGTCACGTTGCGTAGAATTAAGGGTTAGGGACCCATAGTGACGAACAATGCACTGTTCTACATATCTCCAGACATCTGACTGCGATGTAGTACCTTACGTTGTATTGTACACAGACCTACCATACGTTATCAACGTGTCAGTAGTCCAGTGGTTAACATGTTGGACTGCGAATCCTATGATCGCAGGTTCGACCCCCCCCCCCCCCGCTTGACCCTAATAATATTAACAGTCTGTTAGTAGGGACTTAAACCGGAGGTCTCGTGTCGGTGCTTTATACCGCAACGTAAAATAACCAGCAACTCTGGAATGGGTCTCTGTCTGTATCATTGCACTATCCTCCAAAAACTAAAATGATTAATCTCTATAGGAGGCGCCGTTCATATGGGCAACCGGTAGCGACGGTAAATAAACGCTAAATACACAGTAGGCCTACCAACGAAACATCAACTACAAGAGAACCATACACAGTAACCTGTAGCAGTATTTTCTAAACACCAACATACATCTATAGCTATGACCCACCTCTGATTAGTTCGAACATCTCTTTCACCATGTCTTCATATCTCTCAGCATTCTCGCACAATTTCGCCTTTAGTTTACGATCCGAGCGTGCACTTGACATGTTTATAAATAGTCGTCGTTCTCCAAGTAAATGATATACCTTACAGTATATTAAATATATTGTAAGTTATATTGTCACACTTTAATAAATCCTGAAAATCCTGTTTTTGTGTATTGCAACTGTTGAAATGATGTAAATTCCTTTCTAATGAGGCTTCGCTACATGTTTTACACCTGCTCTACCAAACATTAAACAGTTCAACACAACCGTGTTTCAGCTAGGTCACCGCGAAACAGATCGTCAATGTGTAACAAACCGTGTGCCGAAATGCTTGCGTTTTAGACGTAAGGTATAATATATGAGTGTACACACAAACACACACTAGTTTTCATTCATTATTCAAAACCCACGTTCCACATTCGCGCACACCAATTACACGAGTGTCTTAAGAGAGGAATCCGGCTATAAGCAGATTGGTTTTGTGATTGTGTACACCCGCTATTGGAATTAAATCGTGAAGAAAATACATATTAAACCGTATCTTCGATTGAATATTAATGAATAGATTTTAAAGTACTATTAGCAGGTATCTTTTGAAAGCTGATATGTTGTTTGAAACGCGGATCTATCTTAAGGTGTGTGTATACCTTGGAATGTCATGTTAAATATTTAAATGTTCATACTATATATCAGACTAGTCCGACCTTAGGAACTCAGTCTTACCAGATAGAGCAATCTCAGACCAGCCCGACCGTAGCACCTCAGGCTTGCCAGATAGAACAACCTCAGACCAGTCCGATCGTAGGAATTCATGCTTGCCAGATAGAACAACCTCAGACCAGTCCGTCCGTAGGAATGCAGGCTTGCCAGAGAGTAAATACTCAGACCAGTCCGACCGTAGTACCCCAACCTTACTAGATAGAACAACCTCAGACCAGCCCGACCGTAGCACCTCAGGCTTTCCAGATAGAACAACCTCAGACCAGCCCGACCGTAGCACCTCATGCTTGCCAGATAGAACAACCTCAGACCAGCCCGACCGTAGCACCTCAGACTTACCAGATAGAACAACCTCAGACCAGTTCGACCGTAACACCCCAGCCTTGCCAGATAGAACAACCTCAGACCAGCCCGACCGTAGCACCCCAGGCTTGCCAGATAGAACAACCTCAGACCAGCCCGACCGTAGCACCCCAGGCTTGCCAGATAGAACAACCTCAGACCAGCCCGACCGTAGCACCTCAGGCTTGCCAGATAGAACAACCTCAGACCAGCCCGACCGTAGCACCTCAGGCTTGCCAGATAGAACAACCTCAGACCAGCCCGACCGTAGCACCTCAGGCTTGCCAGATAGAACAACCTCAGACCAGCCCGACCGTAGCACCTCCGACTTACCAGATAGAACAACCTCAGACCAGTTCGACCGTAACACCCCAGCCTTGCCAGATATAACAACCTCAGACCAGCCCGACCGTAGCACCCCAGGCTTGCCAGATAGAACAACCTCAGACCAGCCCGACCGTAGCACCCCAGGCTTGCCAGATAGAACAACATCAGACCAGCTCGACCGTAGCACCCCAGGCTTGCCAGATAGAACAACCTCAGACCAGCCCGACCGTAGCACCCCAGGCTGGCCAGATAGAACAACCTCAGACCAGTCATATCGTAGGAACTCAGGCTTACCAGATAGAACAACCTCAGACCAGCTCGACCGTAGCACCCCAGGCTTGCCAGATAGAACAACCTCAGACCAGCCCGACCGTAGCACCTCAGCCTTGCCAGATAGAACAACCTCAGACCAGCCCGACCGTAGCACCTCAGCCTTGCCAGATAGAACAACCTCAGACCAGCCCGACAGTAGCATCTCAGGCTTGCCAGATAGAACAACCTCAGACCAGCCCGACCGTAGCACCTCAGCCTTGCCAGAGAGAACAACCTCAGACCAGCCCGACCGTAGCACCTCAGCCTTGCCAGATAGAACAACATCAGACCAGCCCGACCGTAACACCTCAGCCTTGCCAGATAGAACAACCTCAGACCAGCCCGACAGTAGCACCCCAGCCTTGCCAGATAGAACAACCTCAGACCAGCCCGACCGTAGCACCCCGTGCTTGCCAGATAGAACAACCTCAGACCAGCCCGACAGTAGCATCTCAGGCTTGCCAGATAGAACAACCTCAGACCAGCCCGACCGTAGCACCTCAGCCTTGCCAGAGAGAACAACCTCAGACCAGCCCGACCGTAGCACCTCAGCCTTGCCAGATAGAACAACATCAGACCAGCCCGACCGTAACACCTCAGCCTTGCCAGATAGAACAACCTCAGACCAGCCCGACAGTAGCACCCCAGCCTTGCCAGATAGAACAACCTCAGACCAGCCCGACCGTAGCACCCCGTGCTTGCCAGGTAGAACAACCTCAGACCAGTCCGACAGTAGAAATAAAGTCATGCTTGCCAGATAGAACAACCTCAGACCAGTCATATCGTAGGAACTCAGGCTTGCCAGAGAGTAAATCCTCAGACCAGACCGACCGTAGCACCTCATGCTTGCCAGAGAGTTAACCCTCAGACCAGTTCGACTGTAGCACATCATGCTTGCCAGAGAGTTAACCCTCAGACCAGTTCGACTGTAGCACATCATGCTTGCCAGAGAGTTAACCCTCAGACCAGTTCGACTGTAGCACATCATGATTGCCAGAGAGTTAACCCTCAGACCAGTTCGACTGTAGCACATCATGCTTGCCAGAGAGTTAACCCTCAGACCAGTTCGACTGTAGCACATCATGCTTGCCAGAGAGTTAAACCCTCAGACCAGTTCGACTGTAGCACATCATGCTTGCCAGAGAGTTAACCCTCAGACAAGCATGGTCGCAGGAACTCAGGCTTGCATTATGTTCGCAAACCTAGATGTTAGATGACAGTCCCGAGCATGTTAACACACAATAGTACCTCTAGCTATAGATGGGCCAGTAGTCCAGTGGTTAACACGTTGGACTGTAAATCCAGGCATCACAGGTTCGATTCCCCGTCTGACTCTAATAATATTAGACATTAAACCAGGGTCTCGTGTCTGTGCTTTACACTGTACACGTACAAGAACCAGAGGAGACTCTGTAATGGGTCGCTGTCTGTATCATTGCATTATCCAAATCTAAAAATGATTAATCTCCTCAGGAGACGTCGCTCATATGTGCAACCGGTAGCGACGATAAATAAACGTAAAACACACACAGACTCACATGTGAATGCTAGTCAAGTGGTGACCTTCATTAACGCACGTTTGATTAATGATACGCAGTCTGGAGTGATATGGTAATTGCCGTTGACAGGTTAATGCACGTGACAACATTTTTAAAGCGGAATTACATCGGTGAAAAGGCAAATTTCTACAGAATATAATTTCCTACATTATTTTATTTTTTTCCCTAAATAGTTGCCATATATAGAATTTGAATATTTTAACTAATAATAAACAAATATCGTATACGACGTTTATTGACATAACCAAATAATGGCCAACATACACGTGTAATACAACGCGTGTATCCCGAATAACAACATTAATTTTATCGTGCATATTTACTGATACATTTCACCTTTTGTACATATTTACTTTTTATGCTAATCGGCCTTAAATTATTTGTAAACGATATTAGCACGGCCTATATGAAATCCTACTTTCACGTTTGAGAGCTTGTAGACCGCAAAAGCACTGTTTATTATTTAAAGCGACAGCACATTAATGAAAACGCAAATTTCTACAGAATGTATTTTCCTATAATATGGTATAATTGTTTTCTAAATAGGTGCTTCAAATACTGAGTATTTCAACTAATAAGCAAACGTCGTATATGCGGTTTGTTGACATAACAAAATAATGTAAATACGGTCGACATTGATGCGTAATACAACTCGTGTATCCTGAATAACACGATGTATGGTACCGATTTACCGTTATATCTAACATTTGTGCCTATGTATATTTATTTGTAGAATACTCTTAGTTAAATTATCTCTAAACGACATTACCTCGCGTTTAGTATTGACCCAGATGACAAACAAACGTCAATTCAGGAACATGGATGGCCGTTATATGAAATCCTACTTTCAATTTTGAAAGCTTGTAGATCACAAAAACACTGTTTATTGATTCAATGTTAGTGTTCGAATGTATTCGGACGAATCTGTAGTAGCCATGCATTTATACGTGAAAAAAAGCATTTTATTTGCTTTTTGCGATGTAATGTCGCTTTAAAGTTGGTGTTCGAATTAGGCCTATTTCGGAAGAATTTGTAATTAAAATGCTATGTACACGTATATTTAGCAGGAATCTATCTTAATAATATACTTGTTTCGCAATCGTTGAAAAAGATATAAATTTTATACAAATATTCTAACCATAGGTCATCACGTGTGAGCGGTAAGGGCTGGGCGACCTATACCAGGGTCGTATCAGGACTCAAATATATGTGTTTTAAGCTTTCGACTAAATCCATTTTCATTCTGTGTACAATAGATATGTACTGTACATTATGAATGAATAAAGATGCTTAAAACAAATAAATGTGCATGCAAAGCTTGGGAGATCCGGGACATGTGTTTCGCTTTCAATCGTGCGCGCATTCTGTTTCTAAAACATATCTGAGACAAAAACATGTTTGGACGTTTGAACCTATCATTCTCGAACATTATATGCAGTCACGTAGCTACATAGTCTACGTGAAACTATACCAGGGGCGTATCAGGACTCAAATAAATATGCATGCACAACTTGTGAGATCCAGGGCATATGTTACGTTTTCAATCGTGCGTGCATTATGTTTCTAAAGAATATCTCAGCCTGAGACAAAAACATGCATGCATATTTGAACGTTTTGAACCTACCAGTCTCGTACATTATATGCAGTCACGTAGCTATAGAGTCTGCGTGGAGCTACGCCACTGTGTACTGACCTCGTGTATCATTATACATGAATTGACCGCTGGAAAACACGTTCAATATGGCCTATCTTAAATATGTCAGTTTTGCCAAGAGATCTGTTGTAAAGGTGTAATATATACACCTTGCTGTTTAGATTTATTTTGTATACAGATATTTATCCATTGTACAAACTCAATACCCCATGACAGACGAATTTATATACACAATTTTACAACTATTATACTTATTTTCAGATCGACTAATGCGATATACAAGAGAGGGCTCTGTGTATTTTACGTTTATTTATCGTCGCTACCGGTTGCCCATATGTGTGACGCCTCCTGAAGAGATTAGTAATTTTAGATTTTTGGAGGATAGTGCAATGATACAAACAGAGACCCATTCTAGAGTTCTTTTACGTGCACGATGTAAAGCACCGACACGAGACCTCGGTTTAACGTCCCGTCTGAGAGACTGTTAATTTTAGTAGGGTCAGACGGGGGATCGAACCTACGATGCCTGGATAACCAGTCCAGCGTGTTACCACTGGACTACAGATCCGTCTGTACCACACTTCAAAGTTACGTAACACCTGGCTAATACAAATAAGGCCCTCAATATACAATGACATAGAAAACATATTAACTAAAGAAACACTACATGTTAAGTATAGTGTTTTGATGTGATAAGCCAGGGAATTTCACAAGTGTGACTCTGAATATCAGAACGATTGTCTAAATAGTTCACTATTTGGCTTAGGAGGGTAAAGTTGGAATTTGGAGGATGATCGCAAGTTTTGAGTTCGAACACCGGAAGTAAATCTGAATGACTATTGCAGATAGATGGGTGCTAGAACATTGAGTGTTTAAACATTAAGACTGCTTTTTGAAGCTAACCCTTTCTGGGAAAGTCATCCAATTGAGATGTTGAGAAAAGTTCGGAAGGAGCGTAAAGGTCTTTGTCAAGAATTTCACAGTGTCGCCAATGGGTAATTTTAGATCATGTCCTAAGCAGTGTGTGTAGATTGCACGCTGCTCCTTGATGCCGATCTGTGTGGCTACATCCTTTGTCGTCTACACCTTCGTTTATCAAAAAGACTTCGTGAAGCCCTTTATAACGTGTGGATGCATATATATATATATATATATATATATATATATATATATATATATATATATATATATATATATATGGATGCATTCGTGATATGTGTCTATTTTGCATAAAGGAAACGCATTAACAGAAGCCATACATAGAAACATATTTAGAATATAGTAGTAGTCACAAGTCACAGAGACACATTATGTTTGATTTCATCTTTTAGTCTGGATATGTCGGTATGCAGCGAAGAGTTTATGCAGACAAAAACAATAGAAAAAATGGCGGTCACTTATTTGTCCAATCAAACATCTGTATCAAACATGTCATTTGCCGAAGCTCCGCCTCTTGAAGACCTGTTCCCCTTAGCATTGCTCTTTCGCCTTCCGGACCCGTCCAAGTCACTCTCTCGACGTCGTGTTAGCAGCGCACTCGGTCGCTTTCCTGAAACATGTAACAGAGAATAACATTAGTATACTATTTCTCTTACAACGATTACGAAACCGAAACAAGCGTTGGCAACTTATATTAAGCGCTCTCTTTGACGCGGATGAGAGCGAATGTAATCCTTCGTGTGTGTGTGTGTGTGTGCGTGCGTGCGTGCGTGCCTGCCTGCCTGCCTGCCTGCGTGCGTGCCTGCCTGCCTGCGTGCGTGCGTGCGTGCGTGCGTGCGTGCGTGCGTGCGTGCGTGCGTGCGTGCGTGCGTTGGGGGGGGGGGTAACTCGTTTCTGTCCCACACCCAGTGATTATGAACGATTCTCTTATTCCCGCGATTGATTACTTATATTTACATTAATTATTCAAAGTATTCCAAACACTGCCAATGCGCATGCCCGTAACTTCGAGTGCGCATGTCAGCTGTATATCATTAGTGAGGACATATTGAGACATAGATACACATAGGACATATACGTCCATTGAATGAACTGCAAATTAGTTTAAAGTTTATTTATTTTACAACGATTGCGAAGCAAGTTCTAACAACTTATATTAATCATTCGCGTTGGCGCAGATGAAAGCGTAAATGTGGTCATTCGTGTGGGAGGAAACCGGAGTACCCGAAGAAAACCCATTAGCGATGTAAATATTAGTCATTTAATTTATCGGTTTATAGTCCCATCTACCCGGTGTATAGCACCGATACATGAGCCATCGGTTTATAGTCCCATCTACCCGGTGTATAGCACCGATACATGAGCCATCGGTTTATAGTCCCATCTACCCGGTGTATAGCATCGATACATGAGCCATCGGTTTATAGTCCCATCTACCCGGTGTATAGCACCGATACATGAGCCATCGGTTTATAGTCCCATCTACCCGGTGTATAGCATCGATACATGAGCCATCGGTTTATAGTCCTATCTACCCGGTGTATAGCACCGATACATGAGCCATCGGTTTATAGTCCCATCTACCCGGTGTATAGCATCGATACATGAGCCATCGGTTTATAGTCCCATCTACCCGGTGTATAGCATCGATACATGAGCCATCGGTTTATAGTCCCATCTACCCGGTGTATAGCATCGATACATGAGCTATCGGTTTATAGTCCCATCTACCCGGTGTATAGCACCGATACATGAGCCATCGGTTTATAGTCCCATCTACCCGGTGTATAACATCGATACATGAGCCATCGGTTTATAGTCCTATCTACCCGGTGTATAGCACCGATACATGAGCCATCGGTTTATAGTCCCATCTACCCGGTGTATAGCATCGATACATGAGCCATCGGTTTATAGTCCCATCTACCCGGTGTATAGCATCGATACATGAGCCATCGGTTTATAGTCCCATCTACCCGGTGTATAGCATCGATACATGAGCTATCGGTTTATAGTCCCATCTACCCGGTGTATAGCATCGATACATGAACCATCGGTTTATAGTACCATCTACCCGGTGTATAGCATCGATACATGAGCCATCGGTTTATAGTCCTATCTACCCGGTGTATAGCACCGATACATGAGCCATCGGTTTATAGTCCTATCTACCCGGTGTATAGCATCGATACATGATCCATCGGTTTATAGTCCCATCTACCCGGTGTATAGCACCGATACACGATACCTCGGTTTATATTCCCATCTACCCGGTGTATAGCATCGATACACGATACCTCGGCTTATAGTCCCATCTACCCGGTGTATAGCATCGATACATGAGCCATCGGTTTATATTCCCATCTACCCGGTGTATAGCATCGATACACGAGCCATCGGTTTATAGTCCTAACTACCCGGTGTATAGCATCGATACATGAGCCATCGGTTTATAGTCCCATCTACCCGGTGTATAGCATCGATACATGAGCCATCGGTTTATAGTCCCATCTACCCGGTTTATAGTCCTATCTGCCCGGTGTATAGCACCGATACATGAGACATCGGTTTATAGTCCTATCTACCCGGTGTATAGCACCGATACATGAGCCATCGGTTTATAATCCTATCTACCCGGTGTATAGCACCGATACATGAGCCATCGGTTTATAGTCCTATCTACCCGGTGTATAGCACCGATACATGAGACCTCGGTTTATAGTCCCATCTACCCGGTGTATAGCACCGATACACGATACCTCGGTTTATAGTTCTATCTACCCGGTGTATTGCATCGATACATGTGCCATCGGTTTATAGTCCTATCTACCCGGTGTATAGCACCGATACATGAGCCATCGGTTTATAGTCCTATCTACCCGGTGTATAGCACCGGTACATGAGACCTCGGTTTATAGTCCCATCTACCCGGTGTATAGCACCGATACACGATACCTCGGTTTATAGTTCTATATAACCGGTGTATAGCATCGATACATGTGCCATCGGTTTATATTCCTATCTACGCGGTGTATTGCACCGATACATGATCCATCGGTTTATAGTCCTATCCACCCGTTGTATAGCACCGATACATGAGCCATCGGTTTATAGTCCTATCTACTCGGTGTATAGCACCGATACATGAGCCATCGGTTTATTGTCCTATCTACCCGGTGTATAGCACCGATACATGAGCCATCGGTTTATAGTCCTATCTACCCGGTGTATAGCATCGATACATGAGCCATCGGTTTATAGTCCCATCTACCCGGTGTATAGCACCGATACATGAGATCTCGGTTTATAGTCCTATCTGCCCGGTGTATAGCACCGATACATGAGCCATCGGTTTATAGTCCTATCTACCCGGTGTATAACACCGATACATGAGCCATCGGTTTATAGTCCTATCTACCCGGTATATAGCACCGATACATGAGACCTCGGTTTATAGTCCCATCTACCCGGTGTATAGCACCGATACACGATACCTCGGTTTATAGTTCTATCTACCCGGTGTATAGCATCGATACATGTGCCATCGGTTTATAGTCCTATCTACCCGGTGTATAGCACCGATACATGAGCCATCGGTTTATAGTCCTATCTACCCGGTGTATAGCACCGGTACATGAGACCTCGGTTTATAGTCCCATCTATCCGGTGTATAGCACCGATACACGATACCTCGGTTTATAGTTCTATATACCTGGTGTATAGCATCGATACATGTGCTATCGGTTTATATTCCTATCTACGCGGTGTATTGCACCGATACATGATCCATCGGTTTATAGTCCTATCCACCCGGTGTATAGCACCGATACATGAGCCATCGGTTTATAGTCCTATCTACCCGGTGTATAGCACCGATACATGAGCCATCGGTTTATAGTCCTATCTACCCGGTGTATAGCACCGATACATGAGCCATCGGTTTATAGTCCTATCTACCCGGTGTATAGCACCGATACATGAGCCATCGGTTTATAGTCCTATCTACCCGGTGTATAGCACCGATACATGAGCCATCGGTTTATAGTCCTATCTACCCGGTGTATAGCACCGATACATGAGCCATCGGTTTATAGTCCTATCTACCCGGTGTATAGCACCGATACATGAGCCATCGGTTTATAGTCCTATCTACCCGGTGTATAGCACCGATACATGAGCCATCGGTTTATAGTCCTATCTACCCGGTGTATAGCACCGATACATGAGCCATCGGTTTATAGTCCTATCTACCCGGTGTATAGCCATCGATACATGAGCCATCGGTTTATAGTCGCATCTGAACGACTATTAATATTATTATTGTCAGCCAATGGATCAAGCGTCAGAATGCACCATTGAATCCAGGGATCGCAGATTCGATCCCCCGTCTGAACTTAATAAAATTAACAGTCTTTCAGATGCGACTTTAAACCGAGGTCTGGTGTCGGTGCTTTACATCGTGCACGTAAAGGTACCAGAGGAGACTCTGGAATGGGTCTCAGTCTGTATCATTGCACTATCCTCCAAAAATCTAAAATGACTAATCTCTTCAGGAGGCGTCGCTGATATGGGAAACCGATAGCGACGATAAATAAACGTAAAACACACGACACGACACCACGCGAGACACCACGCGACACCACACGACACCACACCACACCACACCACACCACACCACACCACACCACACACACACACACCACACGACACACACACACACACACACGACACGACACACACACACACACCTTATCACCCCAGGCTTGCCAGAGAGTAAATTCTCAGACCAGTCCGACCTTAGTACCTCAGGCTTGCCAGAGAGTAAATCCTCAGACCAGTCCGACCGTAGTACCTCAGGCTTGCCAGAGAGTAAATCCTCAGACCAGGCCGACCTTAGTACCTCAGGCTTGCCAGAGAGTAAATCCTCAGACAACTCCGACCTTAGTACCTCAGGCTTGCCAGATAGAACAACCTCAGACCAGCCCGACCGTAGCACCCCAGGCTTGCCAGATAGAACAGCCTCAGACCAGTCCGACCGTAGTACCTCAGGCTTGCCAGATAGAACAACCTCAGACCAACCCGACCGTAGCACCTCAGGCTTGCCAGATAGAACAACCTCAGACCAGCCCGACCGTAGCACCCCAGGCTTGTCAGATAGAACAACCTCAGACCAGCCCGACCGTAGCACCTCAGGCTTGCCAGATAGAACAACCTCAGACCAGCCCGACCGTAGCACACCAACCTTGCCAGATAGAACAACCTCAGACTAGCCCGACCGTAGCACCTCAGGCTTGCCAGAGAGTAAATCCTCAGACCAGTCCGACCTTAGTACCTCAGGCTTGCCAGAGAGTAAATCCTCAGACCAGTCCGACCGTAGTACCTCAGGCTTGCCAGAGAGTAAATCCTCAGACAAGTCCGACATTAGCACCTCAAGCTTGCCAGAGAGTAAATCCTCAGACCAGTCCGACCGTAGCACCTCATGCTTGCCAGAGAGTAAATCCTCAGACCAGTCCGACCTTAGCACCTCATGCTTGCCAGAAAGTAAATCCTCAGACAAGTCCGACCTTAGTACCTCAGGCTTGCCATAGAGTAAATCCTCAGACCAGTCCGACCTTAGCACCTCATGCTTGCCAGAAAGTAAAACCTAGCTCAGACCAGTCCGACCGTAGAAACTCGGGCTTGCCAGATAGAACAACCTCCGACCAGTCCGCTAGCTACGCCCCTCGTAACTCTAGCTTCATGATATATTTAGCTAATTCGAGAGACAACGTTACGTACCAAAATTGAATACTACTGGTTCGTCGTCAAAGTCGTTGTCGCTGTCATGGTGCTTGAGCAATGGTTTCTGTTCCGCCTGTGACATAGGCGATAAAGATGCCGGCGATGTGGGTCCCGACATGTCGGATATTATGCTTGGCTGCTTGCTCAATACGAATGTGCTCACACTTCCTATAGGTTTATCCGCCCTGTAAGTAGTCAAGTGATGTGGGATTTTGCTATGCACTCCATGCAGAAAATGGTATTTATGCGAAGAACGTATTCAAAGTCACTAATCTAATAAGCATTCCCTCTATACGTTAATGTAACGTACGTTTCTTTGATTACATTACGTTAATACATTTTACAAAGTTTTACTTTAATATGCACAATATTAACATAATTATATTATGCTACACTGTTTGTTTTTCCAGAATACGTTATACCGTATTACAAAGTTTTACTTTAATATACGTACGTTACATTAACACATGATATGTTACAAAGATTTACTTTAATATACGTACGTACGTTACATTAACACATGATATTTTACAAAGTTTTACATTAATATACGTACGTTACATTAACACATGATATTTTACAAAGTTTTACATTAATATACGTACGTTACATTAACACATGATATGTTACAAAGATTTACTTTAATATACGTTACATGGGCACAAGCCGTATTACAAAGTTTTACTTTAATATACGTACGTTACATTAACACATGATATGTTACAAATATTTACTTTAATATACGTACGTACGTTACATTAACACATGGTATTTTACAAAGTTTTACTTTAATATACCTACGTTACATTAACACATGATATTTTACAAAGTTTTACTTTAATATACGTAACAAACACAATACGTTACATTAACACATGATATTTGACAACGTTTTACATTAATATACCTACGTTACATTAACACATGATATGTTACAAAGATTTACTTTAATATACGTACGTACGTTACATTAACACATGGTATTTTACAAAGTTTTACTTTAATATACCTACGTTACATTAACACATGATATTTTACAAAGTTTTACTTTAATATACGTAACATTAACACATGATATTTTACAAAGTTTTACTTTAATATACGTAACATTAACACATGATATTTTACAAAGTTTTACTTTAATATACGTAACATTAACACATGATATTTGACAACGTTTTACATTAATATACGTTACATTAACACATGATATTTGACAACGTTTTACATTAATATACCTACGTTACATTAACACATGATATGTTACAAAGATTTACTTTAATATACGTACGTACGTTACATTAACACATGGTATTTTACAAAGTTTTACTTTAATATACCTACGTTACATTAACACATGATATTTTACAAAGTTTTACTTTAATATACGTAACATTAACACATGATATTTTACAAAGTTTTACTTTAATATACGTAACAATAACACATGATATTTTACAAAGTTTTACTTTAATATACGTAACATTAACACATGATATTTTACAAAGTTTTACTTTAATATACGTAACATTAACACATGATATTTTACAAAGTTTTACTTTAATATACGTAACATTAACACATGATATTTGACAACGTTTTACATTAATATACGTTACATTAACACATGATATTTGACAACGTTTTACATTAATATACGTAACATTTGTACATGCTATTTTACAAAGTTTTACTTTAATATACGTAACATTAACACATGATATTTGACAACGTTTTACATTAATATACGTAACATTTGTACATGGTATTTTACAAAGTTTTACTTTAATATACGTAACATTTGTACATGCTATTTTACAAAGTTTTACTTTAATATACGTAACATTTGTACATGCTATTTTACAAAGTTTTACTTTAATATACGTAACATTTGTACATGATATTTTACAAAGTTTTACATTAATATACGTAACATTTGTACATGATATTTTACAAAGTTTTACATTAATATACGTAACATTAGTACATGCTATTTTACAAAGTATTATTTTAATATACGTAACATTTGTACATGCTATTTTACAATGTATTATTTTAATATACGTTACATTTGTAAATCTGCTATAAATGTTTCTCAGCGCTGACAATGTACATGGGGGAATGTACCAGGAATCAGCCATTGCCAAGAATTACCATACTAGACATGACATGTGTATTTAACCGAGGTACAGTCAAACCTGTGTTAGTGGTCACCTGTATTAAGCAGCCAACCTGTATTAAGCAGCCAGTTTCCAGATTCCCAATATGTTGTTTTATTATATATTTTACCTCTATTAAGCAGCCACTTGTGCTAAGCAGCCACTTTCTGTGATTCCCTTGGCTGGCTGCTTAAGACAGGTTTGACTGTAGTCTTATAATAATACAGAAACTGCTATTCCATCAAGGTAGCGTATACAGTGTTTGTTTTATTATAGTGTCACCCCTATTTAAAGGGCCAGCCATTTCCGACTTACGAGACATCTCTTTTTATGAACATCAGCACTTCCAGAATCCGATGCTTGTATGCCTGGCGCCAGGCTGGTAGGCACTCGGTAAGCACTATTATTTAACTAGCTGGCGGCTCACCAACAGGTCATATCAGAACAAACCGCTGACGAGGTTAGAACCATCGACATCCCGCTCCGTAGGCGGATGCCTTAGTTTATACAAATTTATTTTAGCTCGATTTCGATACAAGTTCTTTCAACTTTTATTAATCACTCTCGAGACCTCATTCCTGATGGAATCCATCGCCATGAAGGAGAGAGAAGAGGCAACGTGGCATTTAAATGCCTTGCCTAAGGGCACAATCGTAACGGCTCCAGTGGGGCTCGAACTCCGGACATTTCGCACCTGAAGCGAACGCGCATCCACTGCGCTATCACGACTTCCACGCCTTAAATACTAGGCCACGGAGACGTTAGTGATACGTCAGAAAAACGTAAATTAAGGTAACACATCACGTACACTGGTGGTTTGTTTTTACGTTTGTGCTCGTCTATATTTTCTTGCACGTGTTTCTCATAATCCAAGGAGTATATATGGAGGTCTTCTTGCGTTGAACGTTTTGTCTCATCGTCTTTGATCTGCAAAATATTTACGATATTGAGAAACTTTGCTGGATTTTCTATTACCTCCCTTGGCAGATAAATCGATTTATCCCAGAAGTTTATATTTTAACCTTGGGTTGCTCGTTTGTTTGTTTGTTTGTTTCACGTGATTGCGCAAACACTTACGGACTGGAAAACCAGGAATTTGTGTTGGGCAGGCAGGTCCGCCTTGAGCAAATGACCAATCCATTAACATTTATCTGTAGTCCAGTAGTAACATGCTATACTGGTAATCCAGGGATCGCATGTTCGATCCCCCATCTGACCGTAATAAAATTAACAGTCTTTCAGTAGGGACTTTAAGCCGAAGTCTCGTGTCGGTGCTTTACACCGTACACGTAAAAGAACCAGAGGATACTCTGGAATGGGTCTATGTCTGTATCATTGCACTATCCTCCAAACATCTAAAATGACTAATCTCTTCAGGAGGTGTCGCTCATATGGGCAACCGGTAGCGACGATAAATAAACGTAAAACACACACTAACATTTTGTAATTATTCGGATGACGATCACGGCGTGGCGGAAGTATACGCCCTCTGTGTGTGTTTTACGTTTATTTATCGTCGCTACCGGTTGCCCTCTAGTGACGAGTATTTATTTAATATCTAACACACATTTATTATATAAACATTACCTCGAGCATTTTTAATTTCGGAACAGCTCTCTCGTCATCTGACATATGCATTGCTCGTCTCCGGCTGGACTCTCTTGTCATCATGATAATTAAAAGTATGAACAGTATAACACACAGGGCGATTGCCACAGCAGATACATACAGGCCGTGACTTCCAAATGTTGAGTCTGAAAAAATTAAAATTTAAGAACCGTGACTTCCAAATGTTGAATCTGAAAGTACAATTTATAGCGATTTATAGACGGTGAATACAATGAGAGACATCTGTAATTGTCTATTACCTCCCTTGGCAGATAAAGTCTGATTTATTCCAAAATAGGCCCTAACCAGATGTTGCGGTATGATAATTGTGATTTTATCAAAATCGTGTTAATTAAGTGATAACATTAATTTACAATTAGTACCCATTGCATATACTGTGGGAGATCTGTTGAGATATAGTAATTTAATAATTATAAGAAGCGATAGTGGAATACAAATGCTAGCATGTTGTACAAAGGAAACAACGATAAAAACAGAGGAAACACTTAATATGACCTATCTACTGTTAGGGAGTATTCAGGGGCAGTAACTGAACGGATTTCTAAGAGTGATACTGGTAATCCGCTCATCCTTACCGGAAGCAGTGTCGTCACCGGAAGTCGTTCATTATTACATACCATAAACATTGTCATCAAGTGAAGTAGTAGATTGTTTCGATTTCTCGTCATTTGAAGAGAATGTACTTGTTACTATCCTCTTTTCTGTAGAGGATGCATCTTTATGTCCGGTTGTAGAAGATGTATTATATGTACTTCCGGAGTTGCTTGTGCGCATGTCAGAAGTAGATGAGTTGTCGTTAGTAGAAACGGAAGTGACAACTGCCATACCAGTGGTCATTGTAGCTGACACTGAATGGGAAACAGAACTGCTTAATGTAGAAGCCGAAGTGCCTGATGTAGAGAGGGAAGATACATATGTTGCCGACGCAGACGCGTTGTCGCCGGAAGCGACGGTCGTAGAGGAGATAAAAGTACTCGGTGTGATAGTTGCGTTTGTTGAAACTGTGTCGGATGGAGAGTCTGTTAAGTTTGTGGTCATATCGTCGGAAACTGTAAAATAAACCCGAAACATAAATAAAAGTGTAATGCGATAATCTTCCAATATGACGCCTTGAAAATATAAAGAAACAGTACGAAGTATAAAACATATAAAACAACGCATGCATATGTGTACGAAGACGGAGTTTAGGAAAAATGTTACTTGTATGTAGCAATACTGACTTGTATGTAACAATATTACTTTGTATGTAACAAAGCTGTCTTGTATGTAACTATGCTGTATTGTCAGGCGCGTAGCTGGGACTAAAATGTGGATACGCACCGGCGCTAGGGAGGTCCGGGGGCATGCTCCCCCGGATTTTTGTTTTTTGCTATACAGCCGTAGGTGAGTTTTAGAGTGTATTTCACAACTTATATGTCACAAAATACTGCTGGAAATAGTTTAAATTAATGGGTTTTGCGAGATTTTTTTACAATGAAAACCAACACCAAGTGACTTTAACCAAGATGTGTTATTACAAGTAGAGACATGGTACGGGCATGGGGGTGACACAAAATAGTTAGAGCACTGTTTTCAGCCTGTACGATCGATAATCCTCTCGCTAAATCTCGGGAATTATCTCTTCGTACAGACTGACGTACAGCGCTCTAACTATTACTTAGACACGAAACACAAAGGCAAGGCGCCGCTCCTTCCGTCTAGCGAAGACATCGATAACCATGTCAGTGTTTATCTCTTTGTCCCTGTGAATGTTCATCAGTCCTAGGCACGACAATCTGCCTGTTGTCATGGTTGACCGAAGGTACGTTTTCAAGCGGCACATGCTGCTGAACGATCTTTCTGCGGTGGCAGTTGAAACAGGCATCGCCAGCAAAATATGCAGACATGTTGAAACGTTGGGGTACAGCTCCCTAGGCGTGTGTGCCAGCGTGTCACCTACGGTGGCGTGAACTTCGGTGTCACCAGCGCACCTAACTTTCCAGCGAGACACTTCCCGTTTGAAGTCTTCAAAATCAACCGCGGGGAGATCCTCCTCAAATGTTTTATATATGGACGCAATGATATCCTCGGTAAGATTACCTATATCGCCTGGTACCAGGAATTGGGCATTGAATCTGTCGCCATCCTCAATAAGACGATCAGATAGTTCTGTTACCAAATGATCGACGAAAGGTAAGTACATGTTTCTCTTCCAGTAGTCAGAAACGGTATCTGCCGGAGCATTTTGACGATGTTGCTGACGCCGATTATTCGGGGCTCTAGGTCGTGATGGTTGCACATCAACAGCCTCTGCCATTTCAACAGCCTTCGCGTACAGGCCATCCCACACAGCTGGATCATTTCGCTCATCCGTAACTTGGCGAGTGATGACGTTAGCTTCTTTGACAGCTTCAATAAGGTCACATGACTTGTTTTGTAGCATTTTGGACAGTGGCATTAATCCCGAGAGCACATGTTCTATAGCTACAAGACACACGATGAACCCGAACTGCATGATGGCTATTCTGTATGCACCGGCCTTGCTATCGCCATAGTGTAGACAGAGGTCAGCCAGTGCCTCCACGACCGTTATGTATGAAGACTGGAAGGTGTTCAGCGCGTCCGCTCTTGCTGCCCATCTTGTTTCGCACAGGGATTGTAATTTTGTTCTATGCTCCATGGCAATTTTACTTCCGGCATCATTCGCTAGCGTTTCCTTGTATCGCAATAGTCGCTTCGCGGAATAATTAAAGGAAAACGCAATTTCTTGAACTGTGTTCATCATATTCCTGGCCAACGGCTCTTCCGACGCATGTACTATTAAGAGCATTAGATGTGAGATCACTCTGAAGGGGCAAAACATAAGCCAAAGCTGAATTTTTCAGGAAACATTCCCAATACCATTAGGAACAACATATCCAAAATCCCCGTGAATCCCACTGGAGTTCTTTCCAAAATCCAAGATGGCGTCCAAGATGGCCGCCAAAATCTTAAAACTGTTATATCTCCGCTTAAGATCAACGTAGCCTCACAATTTTGATGGCTACATACACATTTATTAGGGTAAGGAATACAATAAAACATGTTCTGAATCACTAAGTATTCATACACAGCTACAGTATCTAGCTGGTCAGCTATGAATGGTATGGCGATAACAATGCAGTCTATAGCATTGACAATTGTACTCGAAATATACTGTTGTATCTATTAATTTTGACTTTCACTGTAGAATAAGGGACACTACTATTATATAGACCATGAGACTATTATACTCTAGACCATGAGAACTAAATACCTGAATGTGTTATAACCTCCCTTTAGTTAGTAGTGCATTGAACTTGCAGCAGCAGCAGCAGCAGCAGCCTATTTCTTGTAAATAACCGACAGAAAACAAAAGTGAAACTTCATTGTTTTGCTTCTAAAATCCAACAACTGAACATTGATGCTCTGTTAGAAATGTATGTACAGTATGCAGACTCTATAGAAGAGATTATATAGCTCAAACATAAGGACCACAGGGTTAGTTGTGTATGAAAGTCATAGAATAATGCCTTCAGTAATCAGTCTATAGTATTATTCCCTGTTACTGACAATTGTGTCAAACTGTCAACCATGTATTGAACCGTAACCGTGTTTTTTGTTTCAGAATCAGTGAATCAGAATGGAAGACATTTGCCAGCTCTGCAGCCTCAGCCTTCAAGAAGGAGATACAAAGTGTATAACAGACAAGGGAACGGCATCTCTTCAAGCAGCAAGTCTCGAGCGTGGAGACGGAAAACATGAAACAATGCTCACAATACCACCCACAAAAGTCCATGTTACATGTTACAAAAACTACACTCGTAGAACAAGTATATCATCATTCAAACGAACGGTCCCTAGCGACAAGGCAGAGATGGATGATAACACGCGGTTAAGATCGATGTCTCAGGAGTTTGATATTAAAACTCATTGTTTATACTGTGCCAAAATAATCAAGAGTAGTACAAGATCACCAAAGATACGTAGACGCGAGTATTCATGTGTTGAAACAATAGAATATGTAAAGTCATTGATAACCAGGGCCACAGAACGAAATGACGAGTGGGGTACAGATGTGTTGGTTAGAGTGGAAGCAGTCAATGATATAATAGCTGAAGAAGCGAAGTACCATCATGATTGTGCTCTAGAATTTCGGCGATGCAAAGGGAAAGTGAATGAAGTCCCGGATAAATCACACAAAGAACAAGCATTTGATAAGCTATGCGAATATCTCGAACAGAATGATGAATGCCAGTACGCTTTGAAAGAAATTACAGAATTAATGGACTCTTATCTGGATGGCGAAGAGGGTTACTCCGTTAAAAATCTCAAATGGAAATTAGAGAAATATTTTGGAAGTGACATCGTGATAACTAAATTTATCGGCACGCGCAATGTCATAACATTCCGTGACAAAAACCATCGGATCTTGAAAGATAACTGGGAAAGAGAGGCTAAAGCCAATGTCATATCCGAAAAGGATCGCATTATAGATATGGCAGCGTCCATTATTCAAGACGATATAAGAACTGCAACGTATGACACAGAGGTATATCCGATGATGGATAATTGCCAAGATTGGCATTCCGACATACCCGATAGTCTGAATAGGCTCATGCATGGCATCATAAAATCCAAAAGCAAAGTGAAGGCGAATGAAAAGCGTTGTACATCCATTGCGCACGCATCGTCGATACTCCACCGCCATCTACATACATCGTCGATACTCCACCGCCATCTACATACATCGTCGATACTCCACCGCCATCTACATACATCGTCGATACTCCACCGCCATCTACATACATCGTCGATACTCCACCGCCATCTACATACATCGTCGATACTCCACCGCCATCTACATACATCGTCGATACTCCACCGCCATCTACATACATCGTCGATACTCCACCGCCATCTACATACATCGTCGATACTCCACCGCCATCTACTACATCGTCGATACTCCACCGCCATCTACATACATCGTCGATACTCCACCGCCATCTACACTACATCGTCGATACTCCACCGCCATCTACATACATCGTCGATACTTCCACCGGCCATCTACATACATCGTCGATACTCCACCGCCATCTACATACATCGTCGATACTCCCCGCCATCTACATACTCGTCGATACTCCACGCCATCTACATACATCGTCGATACTCCACCGCCATCTACATACATCGTCGATACTCCACCGCCATCTACATACATCGTCGATACTCCACCGCCATCTACATACATCGTCGATACTCCCACGCCATCTACATACATCGTCGATACTCCACCGCCATCTACATACATCGTCGTCTGCCCACCGTCATCTACATACATCGTCGATACTCCACCGCCATCTACATACATCGTCGATACTCCACCGCCATCTACATACATCGTCGATACTCCACCGCCATCTACATACATCGTCGATACTCCACCGCCATCTACATACATCGTCGATACTCCACCGCCATCTACATACATCGTCGATACTCCACCGCCATCTACATACATCGTCGATACTCCACCGCCATCTACATACATCGTCGATACTCCACCGCCATCTACATACATCGTCGATACTCCACCGCCATCTACATACATCGTCGATACTCCCCGCCATCTACATACATCGTCTATACTCCACCACCGCCATCTACATACATCGTCGATACTCCAACCGCCATCTACATACATCGTCGATACTCCACCGCCATCTACATACAGCGTCGATACTACTCCACCGCCATCTACATACATCGTCGATACTCCACCGCCATCTACATACATCGTCGATACTCCACCGCCATCTACATACATCGTCGATACTCCACCGCCATCTACATACATCGTCGATACTCCCCCGCCATCTACATACATCGTCGATACTCCACCGCCATCTACATACATCGTCGATACTCCACCGCCATCTACATACATCGTCGATACTCCACCGCCATCTACATACATCGTCGATACTCCACCG
>CM026401.1:46226001-46264935 GCA_014843695.1 Archivesica marissinica | reverse complement strand
CTATATAGCTAAATTTAAGCAATGCGCTTTGCAATGAGTGTACACTGCTTTGGGCAGCGACTGTCTAATTCGTGCTTGTACCCCACGGAACTTCCCGGACATGTTCGAAGCGCCATCATATCCCTGGCCCCTCATTTTATCTACGTCTACGCCTGCAAGTCTCAAGTTCTTCAGAAATGCATCGGAAAGTGATTCACCAGTCGTGACGTCGCATTCGGCGAACGTAATGAAATCTTCACGTACGGCTAGTGTATCGTAGTCGAAATATCGCAAACAGAGCCATCTGCTCAATTGTGGAAGAGTCGGTGGCCTCGTCTGCTATGAAGCCAAAGAATGGGGCACTGTTACACTTTTTTACAATAGATGATTTGATTTGTTCACCACAGATATCGATCAGTTCGTTCTGGATTTCGGGCGAAGTATATTTGGTTTTTGGGTCCCCAGTTTCCAAGTGATCACGTAGAACTGTGTTATATTTCGATTGATACTCTAGTAAAGCTATGAAGTTGCTATCTTTGTCGTCGTGACCTCGTAAGGCAACGTTTTGCTTTCCACACAGTACGATCGTGTCTACAATAGCTTTGAAGTTTTCCGCAGCCTCCGTAGAGCTGATATGCATATCACTCTTTCCGTGGTTAGCAATCATTTTGCCGAGGTTGCTGGGGTCGGTCGCTGCTACCGATACGAAGGCTTTCTTCTCTACATGTGCGAAAATGTGACAGGGGGCGCAGTATACTCCTCCGGCAGACTTCGAGTACCGTAACCACGTGTTGCTTTTGGACGGCTCTAGATATTGAACAGTCGTGTCACATAATTGTAGATATATGTTATAACTGTTGAAGATAATAAACATTTGACCCCTTACCCCCCCTTAGGCTTCATTTTTTATTGCATTTTTCGCATTTTCATTTTTCCGACCTGTCAAAATTTACGTACGCACGTGCATACGTGCGTACGCCCAGCTACGCGCCTGATTGTATGTAACGATGCTCTCTTGTATGTAACTATGCTGTCTTGTATGTAACAAAGCTGTCTTGTATGTAACAATGATGTCTTGTATGTAACTATGCTGTCTTGTATGTAACAATGATGTCTTGTATGTAACTATGCTGTCTTGTATGTAATAATGTTGTCGTGTATGTAACTATGCTGTATTGTATGTAACTATGCTGTATTGTATGTAACTATGCTGTCTTGTATGTATGTAACAATGATGTCTTGTATGTAACAATGCTATCTTGTATGTAACAATGCTATCTTGTATGTAACAATGCTATCTTGTATGTAACAATGCTATCTTGTATGTAACAATGCTATCCTGTATGTAACTATGCTATCCTGTATGTAACAATGCTATCCTGTATGTAACAATGCTATATTGTATGTAACAATGCTATCTTGTATGTAACTATGCTATCTTGTATGTAACAATGCTATCTTGTATGTAACAAAGCTGTTTTGTATGTAACTATGCTGTCTTGTATGTAACAATGATGTCTTGTATGTAACAATGCTATCTTGTATGTAACTATGCTATCTTGTATGTAACAATGATGTCTTGTATGTAACAATGCTGTCTTGTATGTAACAATGATGTCTTGTATGTAACAATGCTATCTTGTATGTAACTATGCTGTCTTGTATGTAACAATGCTATCTTGTATGTAACAAAGCTGTCTTGTATGTAACAATGATGTCTTGTATGTAACAATGCTGTCTTGTATGT
Organism: Archivesica marissinica; assembly: GCA_014843695.1. Lineage (NCBI taxonomy): Eukaryota > Metazoa > Mollusca > Bivalvia > Venerida > Vesicomyidae > Archivesica > Archivesica marissinica. The sequence continues at coordinate 46,263,209 of CM026401.1, read as the reverse complement.
AACAATGCTGTCTTGTATGTAACTATGCTCTCTTGTCAGTAACTATGCTGTCTTGTATGTAACAATCATGTCTTGTATGTAACAATGATGTCTTGTATGTAACTATGCTGTATTGTATGTAACTATGATGTATTGTATGTAACAATGATGTCTGGTATGTAACACTGATGCCTTGTATGTAACAATGATGTCTTTTATGTAACAATGTTACTTTGTATGTAACTATCCTGTCTTGTATGTAACTGTGCTGTCTTGTATGTAACAATGCTACTTTGTATGTAACTATGCTGTATTGTATGCAACAATGCTGTATTGTATGTAGCAATGCTGTATTGTATGTAACAATGCTCTATTGTATGTAACTATGCTGTATTGTATGTAAATATGCTGTCTTGTATGTAACAATGCTGTATTGTATGTAACTATGCTGTATTGTATGTAACTATGTTGTATTGTATGCAACAATGCTGTCTTGTATGTAACAACGATGTATTGTATGTAACAATGCTGTATTGTATGTAACTATGCTGTATTGCATGTAACTATGCTGTATTGTATGTAACAATGCTGTATTGTATGCAACAATGCTGTCTTATATGTAACAACGATGTATTGTATGCAACAATGCTGTATTGTATGTAACTATGCTGTATTGTATGTAAATATGTTGTCTTGTATGTAACAATGCTGTCGTGTATGTAACAATGCTGTATTGTATGTAACTATGCTGTATTGTATGTAACTATGCTGTATTGTATGTAACAATGCTGTATTGTATGTAACAATGCTGTATTGTATGTAACAATGCTGTATTGTAACTATGCTGTATTGTATGTAACTATGCTGTATTGTATGTAACAATGCTGTATTGTATGTAACAATGCTGTATTGTATGTAACAATGCTGTATTGTAACTATGCTGTATTGTATTTAACTATGCTGTATTGTAACTATGCTGTATTGTATGTAACAATGCTGTATTGTAACTATGCTGTATTGTATGTAACTATGCTGTATTGTATGTAACAATGCTGTATTGTATGTAACTATGCTGTATTGTATGCAACAATGCTGTCGTGTATGTAACAATGCTGTATTGTATGTAACTATGCTGTATTGTATCTAATTGTATGTAACTATGCTGTATTGTATGTAACTATGCTGTATTGTATGTAACAATGCTGTATTGTATGTAACTATGCTATATTGTATGTAACTATGCTTTATTGTATGTAACTATGCTGTATTGTATGTAACACTGCTGTATTGTATGTAACTATGCTGTATTGTATGTAACTATGCTGTAGTGTATGTAACTATGCTATATTGTATGTAACTGTGCTGTCTTGTATGTAACAATGCTACTTTGTATGTAGCTATGCTGTCTTGTATGTAACTGTGCTGTCTTGTATGTAATAATGTTACTTTGTATGTAACTATGCTGTCTTGTATGTAACTGTGCTGTATTGTATGTAACAATGTTACTTTGTATGTAACTATGCTGTATTGTATGCAACAATGCTGTATTGTATGTAGCAATGCTGTATTGTATGTAACAATGCTCTATTGTATGTAACTATGCTGTATTGTATGTAAATATGCTGTCTTGTATGTAACAATGCTGTATTGTATGTAACTATGCTGTATTGTATGTAACTATGTTGTATTGTATGCAACAATGCTGTCTTGTATGTAACAACGATGTATTGTATGTAACAATGCTGTATTGTATGTAACTATGCTGTATTGCATGTAACTATGCTGTATTGTATGTAACAATGCTGTATTGTATGCAACAATGCTGTCTTGTATGTAACAACGATGTATTGTATGTAACAATGCTGTATTGTATGTAACTATGCTGTATTGTATGTAAATATGCTGTCTTGTATGTAACAATGCTGTCGTGTATGTAACTATGCTGTATTGTATGTAAATGTGCTGTCGTGTATGTAACAATGCTGTATTGTATGTAACTATGCTGTATTGTATGTAACTATGCTGTATTGTATGTAACAATGCTGTATTGTATGTAACAATGCTGTATTGTATGTAACAATGCTGTATTATAACTATGCTGTATTGTATGTAACTATGCTGTATTGTATGTAACAATGCTGTATTGTATGTAACAATGCTGTATTGTATGTAACAATGCTGTATTGTAACTATGCTGTATTGTATGTAACTATGCTGTATTGTAACTATGCTGTATTGTATGTAACAATGCTGTATTGTAACTATGCTGTATTGTATGTAACTATGCTGTATTGTATGTAACAATGCTGTATTGTATGTAACTATGCTGTATTTTATGTAACAATGCTGTCGTGTATGTAACAATGCTGTCTTGTATGTAACTATGCTGTATTGTATGTAACAATGCTGTATTGTATGTAACAATGCTGTATTGTATGTAACTATGCTGTATTGTATGTAACTATGCTGTATTGTATGTAACTATGCTGTATTGTATGTAATTGTATGTAACTATGCTGTATTGTATGTAACAATGCTGTATTGTATGTAACTATGATATATTGTATGTAGCTATGCTGTATTGTATGTAACTATGCTGTATTGTATGTAACACTGCTGTATTGTATGTAACTATGCTGTATTGTATGTAACAATGCTGTATTGTATGTAACACTGCTGTATTGTATGTAACTATGCTGTATTGTATGTAACAATGCTGTATCGTATGTAACAATGCTGTATTGTATGTAACTATGCTCTCTTGTATGTAACAATGCTGTCTTGTATATAACTATGCTGTCTTGTATGTAACAATGCTGTCCTGTTTGCAACAATGCTGTATTGTATGTAACAATGTTGTCGTGTATGTAACTATGCTGTATTGTATGTAACTATGCTGTATTGTATGTAACAATGCTGTCTTGTATGTAACTGTGCTGTATTGTATGCAACAATGCTGTCTTGTATGTAACTATGCTGTTTTGTATGTAACTATGCTGTATTGTATGTAACTATGCTGTATTGTATGTAACAGTGCTGTATTGTATGTAACTGTGCTGTATTGTATGTAACAATGATGTATTGTATGTAACTATTCTGTATTGTATGTAACTATGCTGTATTGTATGTAACTATGCTCTCTTGTATGTAACTATGCTGTCTTGTATGTAACTATGCTGTATTGTATGTAACTATGCTGTCTTGTATGTAACTATGCTGTCTTGTATATAACTATGCTGTCTTGTATGTAACTATGCTGTATTGTATGTAACTGTGCTGTATTGTATGTAACTGTGCTGTATTGTATGTAACTGTGCTGTATTGTATATAACTATGCTGTATTGTATGTAACTATGCTGTCTACTATAAGACGATTCGTCCTCTTTATTGGTTACCTCTGTTGTTTCCTTTGCACCACATATTTTCCATTCTCATCCGTTTTCTCATCTTATTATTAAATTATTAAATATCGACAGATATCATGCAGCATATCCAATGGATACTTTACTGTAAAAATGTGTTATTAAATAACATAATTTTGATAAAATTACATTATCCTATACCACAACATCCGCTTAAGGAACAACAATAAAAACAAAGGATTCCAACTAAAATCACAATATACATTTCGGGATTAATCGGACTTTATCTGTCAAGGGAGTTAATAGAAAAACAGGCAATGTTTCTCATTAAATAAAGACAACATGCACAAGGGTATGTTTTAGTTACCGTTATCAGTATGCTGGTGTGTAGATGCTTCGTCAGATGGTGGAGTCGTCGTAGGTTCAGTTGTACCATCCGTAACATCTGTGTTATCCGCTACTGTAACATCCGTAACATCTGTGTTATCCGCTACTGTAACACCCGTAACGTTTGTGACGTCATTTACATTAATTGGTGCAACTGATGGTAATGTACTTCCTGTTATTGCTGCCAATGACGTTGATGCTGTTAATATCGATGGTGATTGCGTTGTAGTTGTCGGAGCAGACAATGATGATGTTGATACTGTTGACGCTGATGTTGATGATTGTGAAGATGATGGTGCTGGTGGTGATGTTGATGCTGCTGATGATGTTGATGATTGTGAAGATGGTGATGATGGTGGTGATGTTGATGCTGCTGCTGATGTTGGTGAAGATGATGATGATGGTGGTGATGTTGATGCTGCTGCTGAAGTTGATGGAGATGATGATGCTGGTGATAATGATGTAGCAGAATTGATAGTTGGAGAATCGGTGGCAGCTGCTTGCTCGTCAATAGGCGTTGGCTGCGGCGTAGATATAGTGCTTACAGAGGGAACTGAAGATACAAATTACATTTACAATAGTTACATTTCCTAGGACCCCATACCCCAAGGGCGCATATAAATATATCAAGCTCAAACTACACTCCAGCAATACATAGTGTCTATTAATGGCTATTGAAATACAATGCTATATATAAATACTACACGTAATATTTACATCACTATTGCATTTCCTTCCATGAACGTATATATTGTTTGGCAATATTAAACTGAGACATTTGCATATTCCTTGAACTTACTTCGTTAATAATCGGATTTCCGAAGTAAAATATGAGCTTTAGATTATGGTACACTTACTTACTGACTTGATTCAAATATTAACGGTAAAAACCTAAGGCATGTCCTGGTCGTAGTTCACGGAAACATACGAAGGCTTTGGCGGAGATTAATGAGTCTAAGTTTAATGTTGCCAAGTAATACCCGTTTGTATATATTGTATTGTTTGAATTTCCTCAACATGCGCTCTCGGTGTTACGGGTATGTGCATTCGCAGTGTTGAGCTCTCGGTGTTACGGGCATGCGCATTCGCAGTGCTAGGCTCTCTGTGTTACGGGCGTGCGCATTCGCAGTGATGGGCTCTCGGTGTTATGGGTATGTGCATTCGCAGTGTTGGGCTCTCGGTGTTACGGGCATGCGCATTCGCAGTGCTAGGCTCTCGGTGTTACGGGCATGCGCATTCGCAGTGCTAGGCTCTCGGTGTTACGGGTATGTGCATTCGCAGTGATGGGCTCTCGGTGTTACGGGCATGCGCGTTCGCAGTGCTAGGCTCTCGGTGTTACGAGTATGTGCATTCGCAGTGATGGGCTCTCGGTGTTACGGGCATGCGCATTCGCAGTGCTAGGCTCTCGGTGTTACGGGCGTGCGCATTCGCAGTGATGGGCTCTCGGTGTTACGGGTATGTGCATTCGCAGTGTTGGGCTCTCGGTGTTACGGGCATGCGCATTCGCAGTGCTAGGCTCTCGGTGTTACGGGCATGCGCATTCGCAGTGCTAGGCTCTCGGTGTTACGGGTATGTGCATTCGCAGTGATGGGCTCTCGGTGTTACGGGCATGCGCATTCGCAGTGCTAGGCTCTCGGTGTTACGGGTATGTGCATTCGCAGTGATGGGCTCTCGGTGTTACGGGCATGCGCATTCGCAGTGCTAGGCTCTCGGTGTTACGGGCATGCGCATTCGCAGTGATGGGCTCTCGGTGTTACGGGTATGTGCATTCGCAGTGTTGGGCTCTCGGTGTTACGGGTATGTGCATTCGCAGTGTTGGGCTCTCGATGTTACGGGTATGTGCATTCGCAGTGATGGGCTCTCGGTGTTACGGGCATGCGCATTCGCAGTGCTAGGCTCTCGATGTTACGGGTATGTGCATTCGCAGTGCTGGGCTCTCGATGTTACGGGTATGTGCATTCGCAGTGTTGGGCTCTCGATGTTACGGTCATGCGCATTCGCAGTGCTAGGCTCTCGATGCTACGGGCATGCGCATTCGCAGTGCTAGGCTGTCGATGTTACGGGCATGCGCATTCGCAGTGCTGGGTACAGTTTCTCGCAAGAAAATGCGTGTCTTACAGCTTACACTGTTCCAAGAATGATCTAATTACCGGGTGGACCTGAGGGTTGGCTATGTATATTTGATTAACTATGCATAGTTTACTCTAATGATGTCACTCCACACTGAAAGTAGTGACTTCCTGTTGAAGATCAAATAGCTGTCAATAGCTGTATATATTACTTCCGGTGAGATACATCACTGGTTTTGCTATTACCTCCCTTGGCAGATAAAGTCCGACTTATCCCGAATTCTTGTCAGTTGACGCGCGTCAAAGTCTAAGGTCCCCATCAGGGGTTTGACTAATAGGAAGATAGATAGATAGAAATGCATAGTTGTCATTTTAGTTGGAATCCTCTGTTTTTACTGTTGTTCTGTAGCCACATTATGCGGTATGATAAATGTGAATATATATTATTCCTTTGCAGTAGATTACCTATTAGATCTGCTGTAGGATATATCGAGATTTCATAATTTAATAATCATAATATGAAAAAGCGGATGGAAAATTAAGCATGTGGTACAAAGGAAAAAACAATAAAAACAAATGACAACCAATTAAACTACTTTTAGGAGTATTTAGGGTCAGTAACTGGGCAGTGTTTCTCATTGACAAATAACAGTTATATGTACAATGACGTTGCACCAGAGATAATTGACAGTTATATGTACAATGACGTTGCACCAGAGATAATGGACAGTTATATGTACAATGACGTTTCACCAGAGATAATTGACAGTTATATGTACAATGACGTTTCACCAGAGATAATTGACAGTTATATGTACAATGACGTTGCACCAGAGATAATTGACAGTTATATGTACAATGACGTTTCACCAGAGATAATTGACAGTTATATGTACAATGACGTTTCACCAGAGATAATTGACAGTTATATGTACAATGACGTTTCACCAGAGATAATTGACAGTTATATGTACAATGACGTTGCACCAGAGATAATTGACAGTTATATGTACAATGACGTTGCACCAGAGATAATTGACAGTTATATGTACAATGACGTTTCACCAGAGATAATGGACAGTTATATGTACAATGACGTTTCACCAGAGATAATGGACAGTTATATGTACAATGACGTTGCACCAGAGATAATTGACAGTTATATGTACAATGACGTTGCACCAGAGATAATTGACAGTTATATGTACAATGACGTTTCACCAGAGATAATTGACAGTTATATGTACAATGACGTTTCACCAGAGATAATTGACAGTTATATGTACAATGACGTTGCACCAGAGATAATTGACAGTTATATGTACAATGACGTTTCACCAGAGATAATGGACAGTTATATGTACAATGACGTTTCACCAGAGATAATGGACAGTTATATGTACAATGACGTTGCACCAGAGATAATTGACAGTTATATGTACAATGACGTTTCACCAGAGATAATGGACAGTTATATGTACAATGACGTTTCACCAGAGATAATGGACAGTTATATGTACAATGACGTTTCACCAGAGATAATGGACAGTTATATGTACAATGACGTTGCACCAGAGATAATTGACAGTTATATGTACAATGACGTTGCACCAGAGATAATTGACAGTTATATGTACAATGACGTTTCACCAGAGATAATGAACAGTTATATGTACAATGACGTTTCACCAGAGATAATGGACAGTTATATGTACAATGACGTTTCACCAGAGATAATTGACAGTTATATGTACAATGACGTTTCACCAGAGATAATTGACAGTTATATGTACAATGACGTTGCACCAGAGATAATTGACAGTTATATGTACAATGACGTTTCACCAGAGATAATTGACAGTTATATGTACAATGACGTTGCACCAGAGATAATTGACAGTTATATGTACAATGACGTTTCACCAGAGATAATTGACAGTTATATGTACAATGACGTTGCACCAGAGATAATTGACAGTTATATGTACAATGACGTTTCACCAGAGATAATTGACAGTTATATGTACAATGACGTTGCCAGAGATAATTGACAGTATATGTACAATGAGTTTCACCAGAGATAATGGACAGTTATATGTACAATGACGTTTCCAGAGAAATGACAGTTATATGTACAATGACGTTGCACCAGAGATAATTGACAGTTATATGTACAATGACGTTTCACAGAGATAATGGACAGTTATATGTACAATGACGTTGCACCAGAGATAATTTACAGTTATATGTACAATGACGTTGCACCAGAGATAATTGACAGTTATATGTACAATGACGTTTCACCAGAGATAATTGACAGATATATGTACAATGACGTTTCACCAGAGATAATGGACAGTTATATGTACAATGACGTTGCACCAGAGATAATTGACAGTTATATGTACAATGACGTTTCACCAGAGATAATTGACAGTTATATGTACAATGACGTTTCACCAGAGATAATTGACAGTTATATGTACAATGACGTTGCACCAGAGATAATTGACAGTTATATGTACAATGACGTTTCACCAGAGATAATGGACAGTTATATGTACAATGACGTTGCACCAGAGATAATTTACAGTTATATGTACAATGACGTTGCACCAGAGATAATTGACAGTTATATGTACAATGACGTTTCACCAGAGATAATTGACAGATATATGTACAATGACGTTTCACCAGAGATAATGGACAGTTATATGTACAATGACGTTGCACCAGAGATAATTGACAGTTATATGTACAATGACGTTTCACCAGAGATAATTGACAGTTATATGTACAATGACGTTTCACCAGAGATAATTGACAGTTATATGTACAATGACGTTGCACCAGAGATAATTGACAGTTATATGTACAATGACGTTGCACCAGAGATAATTGACAGTTATATGTACAATGACGTTTCACCAGAGATAATTGACAGTTATATGTACAATGACGTTGCACCAGAGATAATTGACAGTTATATGTACAATGACGTTGCACCAGAGATAATTGACAGTTATATGTACAATGACGTTGCACCAGAGATAATTGACAGTTATATGTACAATGACGTTTCACCAGAGATAATTGACAGTTATATGTACAATGACGTTTCACCAGAGATAATTGACAGTTATATGTACAATGACGTTTCACCAGAGATAATTGACAGTTATATGTACAATGACGTTGCACCAGAGATAATTGACAGTTATATGTACAATGACGTTTCACCAGAGATAATGGACAGTTATATGTACAATGACGTTTCACCAGAGATAATTGACAGTTATATGTACAATGACGTTTCACCAGAGATAATTGACAGTTATATGTACAATGACGTTGCACCAGAGATAATGGACAGTTATATGTACAATGACGTTGCACCAGAGATAATGGACAGTTATATGTACAATGACGTTTCACCAGAGATAATTGACAGTTATATGTACAATGACGTTGCACCAGAGATAATTGACAGTTATATGTACAATGACGTTTCACCAGAGATAATTGACAGTTATATGTACAATGACGTTGCACCAGAGATAATGGACAGTTATATGTACAATGACGTTTCACCAGAGATAATTGACAGTTATATGTACAATGACGTTGCACCAGAGATAATTGACAGTTATATGTACAATGACGTTTCACCAGAGATAATTGACAGTTATATGTACAATGACGTTTCACCAGAGATAATGGACAGTTATATGTACAATGACGTTTCACCAGAGATAATTGACAGTTATATGTACAATGACGTTGCACCAGAGATAATTGACAGTTATATGTACAATGACGTTTCACCAGAGATAATGGACAGTTATATGTACAATGACGTTTCACCAGAGATAATTGACAGTTATATGTACAATGACGTTGCACCAGAGATAATTGACAGTTATATGTACAATGACGTTTCACCAGAGATAATTGACAGTTATATGTACAATGACGTTTCACCAGAGATAATGGACAGTTATATGTACACTGACGTTTCACCAGAGATAATGGACAGTTATATGTACAATGACGTTTCACCAGAGATAATGGACAGTTATATGTACAATGACGTTTCACCAGAGATAATTGACAGTTATATGTACAATGACGTTGCACCAGAGATAATTGACAGTTATATGTACAATGACGTTTCACCAGAGATAATGGACAGTTATATGTACAATGACGTTTCACCAGAGATAATGAACAGTTATATGTACAATGACGTTGCACCAGAGATAATTTACAGTTATATGTACAATGACGTTGCACCAGAGATAATTGACAGTTATATGTACAATGACGTTTCACCAGAGATAATGGACAGTTATATGTACAATGACGTTTCACCAGAGATAATGGACAGTTATATGTACAATGACGTTTCACCAGAGATAATGGACAGTTATATGTACAATGACGTTGCACCATAGATAATTGACAGTTATATGTACAATGACGTTTCACCAGAGATAATGGACAGTTATGTACAATGACGTTTCACCAGAGATAATGGACAGTTATATGTACAATGACGTTTCACCAGAGATAATGGACAGTTATATGTACAATGACGTTTCACCAGAGATAATTGACAGTTATATGTACAATGACGTTTCACCAGAGATAATTGACAGTTATATGTACAATGACGTTGCACCAGAGATAATTGACAGTTATATGTACAATAACGTTTCACCAGAGATAATGGACAGTTATATGTACAATGACGTTGCACCAGAGATAATGGACAGTTATATGTACAATGACGTTTCACCAGAGATAATGGACAGTTATATGTACAATGACGTTTCACCAGAGATAATGGACAGTTATATGTACAATGACGTTTCACCAGAGATAATGGACAGTTATATGTACAATGACGTTTCACCAGAGATAATGGACAGTTATATGTACAATGACGTTTCACCAGAGATAATGGACAGTTATATGTACAATGACGTTTCACCAGAGATAATTGACAGTTATATGTACAATGACGTTTCACCAGAGATAATTGACAGTTATATGTACAATGACGTTGCACCAGAGATAATTGACAGTTATATGTATAATGACGTTTCACCAGAGATAATTGACAGTTATATGTACAATGACGTTGCACCAGAGATAATTGACAGTTATATGTACAATGACGTTTCACCAGAGATAATTGACAGTTATATGTACAATGACGTTGCACCAGAGATAATTGACAGTTATATGTACAATGACGTTTCACCAGAGATAATTGACAGTTATATGTACAATGACGTTGCACCAGAGATAATTGACAGTTATATGTACAATGACGTTGCACCAGAGATAATTGACAGTTATATGTACAATGACGTTGCACCAGAGATAATTGACAGTTATACATGGTGCCTGAAATACTGCTCGTATGCGCAGTATCCTCCATCAGTAATAGCCGGAGATTCGCTACATGACCTAAGCCCTACTTCCATGAAGCGTGTATTCGGAGCGTTTTCAGCGCGGCTTTTGTCTGCGCCGAATAGGGCCCGCGCCGCCTTTCCCAAAATTCGCCTTTCTAAATTTCATACTGACGTTTCCGTAGAAGCGGTTTGTCGCGCTGATTATTGTACACGGGGACAAAATTCGCCTCAGGTAGCGAATTGTGTACGCACGTGTAAGAGATAATTAACTAGTTTTATATGTAACACGTCATAGGAAAGGACGTCATTTACTCCTGCTGATTATGGGTCATAATAATAATATACCACATTTATATAGCGCCCTTTTCATAATAAGGTATGCGCTCAAAGGCGCTTTACAGTTGAACATATGACATATCACAGATATGGTAAAACATGAATAAGTAAGCAACACATGACAATACAATACATGTATAAAAAGTAATTAGAGATTGAAAAATATGGATCTTAAAACTAAAATTACTAAACTAAAGAAACTAAAATTAAATAAAACCTACATAATCATTAATGAAACAAGTTATCGAAACATTAGAACATTAACAATTATAAGAACTGAAAACTAATATAAGATGCCTAAGATAAGATATATAATTCCTAATGTCTTTGATTTAAATAACCTTAAGAAACAAACAAAAATAAAAACATATTAAAAATTATTATTAAATCTTTCATTAAAACAACATAACTTCATTTATGAATAATATTAAAAAAGGAAAAACTATCAACATGTAATTTGGAAATCATTGATATTTAACATCCATAAGCTTGTTTGAAAAAGTGTGTTTTCAAAGATCTTTTAAAGGAACACAACGATTTTGAGTCCCTGATTCCATTGGGAAGGGCGTTCCATAGTTTTGGTGCGGCTACTTCAAATCTTCTGTCACCATATGTCACTGACTTAATGTGTCTTGGGTCCTCCTCGACTAGTCTAAGGGAACCATTTTGCGATCTTAATGTTCTCTTAGGGTGGTACACTTTCAGCATGTTTTTAATGTAAACTGGGCCTTTGTCATTTAGTGCTTTATATGTTAGTGTTAGGATTTTGTATTTAATTCTGTAGTTGACGGGTAGCCAGTGGAGATCTTCAAGAATAGGAGACACGTGGTCGAACCGGGACATGTTTGATATCAGGCGGGCAGCTGTGTGTTGAACATTCTGTAATTTGGAAATCGTTGATTTTGATACACCATGAAGCAGCCCATTACAATAGTCCATTCTCGATGTCACAAGCGAATTTACTAGGGTTTTTGTTGCATGGGTTGTAAGGAATTTTCTGATATGACCAATCTTTCTGATCTGCCCATAACTGGATCTGCACACTGAATTTACATGTTGTTCCATGTTAAGTTGGGAGTCTAGCATAGCCCCAAGGTTTCTCACGCACTTTGATGGTTTTATAGCAGAGTCTCCAACAGTTATTGTGATATTTTCGACTGATTGTTCTTTTTGTTTTGAGCAAAAAACAATAACTTCCGTCTTGTCTGCATTCAATTTGAGCATGTTTATGTGCATCCATTGAACAATTTCGTTAAAACAATCTTCAACATGGGTCCTACGAATCCCAGTATTATTTTCATTTGCTATGGTGACATCCTGAACTATTCTCAATACTTATCAAGCTCCAGGTGTTTGACCAAATATGCACCAACTGTCTTCCTTTTTTCATGCACCCAACATTTTATTTAACCGTTTCTGCTTCAGAAGCAAGGCAAACAACATACCGTCCGCATTTAGTTGTTCTCGTAACTGTGAAAGTACGAGCCTCAACGTTAGTGCATATTTAGACATCGCCATTTTGAATTTATGACCGAAATCCGCTCGCGTATAATAATAAAAACTGCTGACAAAAGTAGCGCCGACAAACAAACAAACAAATAGAAATGTAATACGATGTGAATATTAGATAAGAAACGGTCACGATCAGGCCTTGTCTCATTTATATGAAAAAGTTGGCAGTTTCTTACGGAGGTTGCGGCACCCAAGTACTGGTTAACCGCTGGAGCCTGCCCAGGAAAGGTGTTGTTAGGTAAACTTCCCGCCGGAGATATAGCCCAAAATGGTGCTGATGCAGGCGTAAAACCCGAACTATAACATAACAAACAAATAAATATATCGATGCTATTTTCATGCGGATGTAAATTTATAAAAATAATTCAGTGTTGTTTTTAATTTTTATTTATTTTACAACGACTGCGAAGCAAGTTCTAACAACTTATATTAATCACTCTCGTTGGCGCGGATGAAAGCGTAAAATGTGGTCATTCGTGTGGGAGGAAACCGGAGTACCTTAAGTGAAAACCCACTTTTCCGATCTGGCGACAACCGTACCATCTCACATACTTCCCAGTCCGAGGATAGAACCCGGGGTGAAAGAGTAACACTAATTTAGATGTCGTAACCAGAAGCTGACAATAACCGAGGCGAACGTTCTATGGTAGTCTGTACTACTGTACGGCATGCCCCCGGCCGGAATTATATGTGTAGATGTTTTTTGACAGTTTCTTTACTTGCCAAAGTCTACCCGAGGCAAGTGCCTCATTCACCTCAGTGTGGCTACGGGACTGGACTTGTGTGTGTTTTTACGTTTATTTATCGTCGCTACCGGTTGCCCATATGAGCGACCCCTCCTGCAGAGATTAGACATTTTAGATTTTTGGAGGATAGTACAATGATACAGAGAGAGACCCATTCCAGAGTCTCCTCTGGTTCTTTTACGTGCACGGTGTACAGCACCGACACGAGACATCCTCCCACCTGAAAGACTGTTAATTTTATTATCGTCAGACGGGGGATCGAACCTGCGATCCCTGGATTACCAGTCCAGCGTGTTACCACTGGACTACATATCGGTCTGTCTGGACTTGGTCTGAACAAACCATACATTTTAAACGACCACGTAACAACAATGAAGCTGGTTCAGAATGAATCCTAGTGTCGTTTCAGGCATTTAAATTCCACGTTGCCTCTTCTCTCTCCCTCGTGGCGATGGATTCCATCAGGAATGAGGTCTCGAGAGTGATTAATATAAGTTGAAATAACTTGTTTCACAATCGAGATACACTAAATTTGTATAAATTAATCCTAGTGTCCAAAGTTATCGAATAATTATTCATATAGATTGTTGAAAAACGGTTACTTACGGATTTGAAATGTATGCAAACAAAGAAATAATACTGAATACTCCATCTTTTTTGTATAATTTGAAATTAATACTTCACTTTATTAATTACGATAACTACTTTATTGTTTTCTAGACACTTCTAATGCTTTCGTCATTTCAGAATCTTATATATCGAACATGATAGTGCAGTAAGTAAGTGTTTCCGTCTAGCCACAAGCACTGTTTCCGGCTGATATAACGTATGCGTAACGATTATGTACAAAGACGTACCATTCTACGAACACAATGCGAACCTACTTCCAATCCTTAGCACATATTGGAATGTGCATTGTCTTTATATTTCATCAGTAGGTCAATAATAAACCCCGTTTATTTCTTCTTTAGTTTATACAAATTTATTTTAGCTATTATTTTAGAAACTTATATTAAATCACTTTGGAGACCTCATTCCTGGTGGAATCCATCGCCACAAGGGAGAGAGAAGAGGAATTTAAATGCCTTGCCTAAGGGCACAATCGTAACGGCTCCAGCGGGGCTCGAACTCCGTACATTTCGCACATAAAGCTATCACGACTTCCACGTCTTCTTTGTATATACATGTAAAGCATTTACACAATATTATAGCATGTAATTATTATACAACATAAATTATCTAACAAGACTTCCATATATACACACACACACACACACACACACACAAAACATTGCTTTGTGGACATGTTCCCCTAGTATGAAACATAAATTTTAAACGAAAATGAAAACGCATAATATTTAGAAAATCTTTCTTATATTCAAGGTCACACTTGTGGGATTCCCTTCCTTATCACACCAAAAACAGCACATTCTGTTCCACCCTTCAAAGCTTTATATATCAGGTGGTGCAAAGAACAGACCTATAACCTAATATACTGATAATATACAATTATACATGAATATAAGTATTAGTTCTTGCAACTTATATCTTATTTCCTATGAAAGTTTTACTGGTTACTGTTTACATGTTTCATTATGCTATTTCATGTTTTAATTTGTTGAGGGTCTCATGATAGATTGACGTAATTGTTCAAACGAGTTCTCTCGTTAAATAAAGTCTTTATTATTATTATTATTATTATATTATTATTAGTATTATTATTATTATTATTCAATAATTCAGGCATGTAAAAGAACCAGAGGAATTCTGGAATTGGAGAAAATTATGTATTTTGCACTATCCTCCCAAACAATAATATGACTATGTTCGTCTGAATGTGTCGTCCCGATTCACCAGGGGGCGACAATAAATATTTTAAGACGTAGACAAAATAGTATTATATATAATAATATTAACACAGGCGTATCGTGTAGGTGTTGTACACAGTGCACGTCAATGAAGCAGAGGTTACTCTGGAATAGGTCTCTGTCTGTATCAGTGCACTATCCTCCAACATATAAAATGCTCTGGACTGGGTCTCTGTCTGTATCAGCGCACTATCCGCCAACATATAAAATGCTCTGGACTGGGTCTCTGTCTGTATCAGCGCACTATCCTCCAACATATAAAATGCTCTGGACTGGGTCTCTGTCTGTATCAGCGCACTATCCTCCAACATATAAAATGCTCTGGAATGGTTATCTGTCTGTATCAGTGCACTATCCTCCAACATATAAAATGCTCTGGAATGGGTATCTGTCTGTATCAGTGCACTATCCTCCAACATATAAAATGAGTAATGTCTTCAGGGGCCATCGCAATATATGGGCAACCGGTAGCGACGATAAATAAACCCAAAAACACATTAGATATCGACATGTTTCGTTGAGTGACATTAAGTATACACTTATTTTATTAAATGACCACATCCTACACAGCATACTCTGTGATATAAAAATAATCATGCTGTTTTAGAGGATCCAGAATATGTTATTTGAAGGGTATAGTATTTTTAGCATTTCCGACAGGGGCCGCCAGGTACATATCTAAAAGTGACAACACTCTGCACTACCACATCGTTGACATTAACGGAGGGGGAGGGGGCGGGTCGGTTGTACCATAGCCCTTGAAACTGCTAGTGTTTGTTGGCTACGGCAGGAATTCACATTGTACGATCAAAGCGAGATAATCCACTGTTACATTACAATTAGTTATTCTAGAGTTATGCTACCCCTTTTCTTGTACTCGTTAGTACTAATGTCATGTCCGGGTGTATATAGATTTAAAATCCATGAACAACAAGTTGTTTGAGTAATTAATAATTCTACTTAATGTGTTATTATTATTACCGGTATTTCGTCGGGCATACATTCTACACGACCTTCACAGAGACTCTCTCGATCTGTCTCTTGAACTTGTTGTTCATAGATGGTATATCTATATATACATCTCTCTCTCTATATATATATCCCCTCCCCTCCCATCTCTCCTCACCTCTCCTCCCCTCCCCTCCCATCATCTCCCCTCTCCTCTCCCCTCACATCTCCCCCCATCCCCCACTCAACAAACAAACGCTTTATACCACAGGAGCCAGTCACAGGCTATTATATAGGTATTATATAGTGTTCTATAGCCACTCAAATTGCTTGTGCCCTGCTCCTGCACGTTATACTAGTAGCCTCATACTAATTGCCAATCAGCATTAACTAGACTAATTATTTCGCACTGCAAATCCCACTCCGACATTTATAACAATTATGGATCAATTATGTGTATTAAACGCGTGATATAAACCCCCCCATCTGTAGTTTATACACATTTATTTGGGCTCGATTGCGAGAGAAGTTCCTACAACATATATTAATCATCACTCTCGATACCTCATTCCTGATGGAATCCATCGCCACGAGGGAGATAGAAGAGGCAATGTGGAATTTAAATGCCTTGCATAAGGGCACAATCGCAATGGCTCTAGAGGGGCTCGAACTCCGGGCATTTCGCACATGAAGCGAACGCGCTATCACGACTCGCATCTGTAATATATTCGTGTGGTGATGTTACATTTTGGCAGACCAACTTAGCGGACACAAAATTCACATAATGGAATATCCTTACGCTAAATCTGAATGATATTTTATTCCATTCTAACAGTTCCTGTAACATTTCTTTTTTCGAGCTACAGTGCACAGTTAATAAACTCCGCGGACAATCGTACCATTCCTCCGCCGAATCTGAATGAACCTAAAACAAGAACACTTTTCATTATCGTATTAGTTTATACAAATTTATTTTAGCTCGATTGCGAAACAAGTTATTTCAACTTATATAAATCACTCTCGAGACCTCATTCCTGATGGAATCCATCGCCACGAGGGAGAGAGAAGAGGCAACGTGGAATTTAAATGCCTTGCCTAAGGGCACAATCGTAACGGCTCCAGTGGGGCTCGAACTCCGGACCTTTCGCACCTGAAGCGAACGCGCATCCACTGCGCTATCACGACTTCCACATTATCGTATTGTTAGCGGTGAAGAATATAAATATGAATAATAAACACAATATAGAATTGACTTTAATGATATGTTAATGTATACAATGTTTGGCTGCTTGAGCATCTCGGTTCAGGCGGTTACCGGTTCGAGCTCTGCACTGGACACAAACTGGACACAAACTATTCATGCTTAAATCCTAATTTACTTCCTGCATATGGATTACTACAAGAACACGTACGTGCACACACTAATATGGCTGTCCGATTAGCGCAGTGGTTAGAGCGCTCGCTTCTCACCAATGAAACCCGGGTTCGAGCCTCGGATCCGGTGGTATGTGAGATGGTACGGTGGTCGCCATATCGGACATGTGGGTTTCCTCCGGGTATTCCGGTTTCTTTCCACACGAATGACCACATTTACGTTTTCATCCGCGCCAACGAGAGCGATTTATATAAGTTGTTAAAACTTGCTTCGCAATCGTTGTAAAATAAACAAAGTTTACACTTTAATAATATGAACCCTCAAAACTAATAACCACCCTATACAACACAGTACAACAAATAGTCTTTATACTGTGAAAGGTTAATAGCCGGAAGTGCGAACAAATATCGAAATAACTATATAAATTAGTTTCAACGGATCTAATTGACGGATCTGTAGTCCAGTGGTAACACGCTGGACTGGTAATCCAGGGATCGCAAAATCAACAGTATGTGACAGATGTGACTTTAGACCGAGGTGTCGTGTCGGTGCTGTACACCGTGCACGTAAAAGAACCAGAGGACTCTAAATAAGACGATACATAAATGTAAAACACACACTCTAATTGATGTTCGTGTTTCGCAATAAAGGACATTTTGTTGTACCTCGTTACATACAGTGTATTCCGTTCTATTCAATTGAGCAACATGACATTTTTTCTACCACTTTTCAACAATCTGCACATAAAGTTATAATATTATTATAGGATATGAACTGAAGCGTCAAAGCTCGCACACGCTTTTATAAACAAGTCATTATTTGCTATAAATATACATAAATAGCCAGTCGACATTCACAACGAACATGGAATAACAGTTCAGCTCATTAAATGAACGGGATTACGGCCTATCGTATATATAGACTACACTAGGATTGAATCGATACATTTATATATATATATAATTATGGAGAGATGGTGTATTGAAATGTATGAGTGTATATGGATATGCAATATTTAAAGGTATGCAACATTTGTAAACATGTTACAGACGGATATGTAGTCCAGTGGTAACACGCTGGACTGGTAATCCAGGGATCGCAGGTTCGATCCCCCGTCTGACCCTAATACAATTAACTGTCTTTCAGATGGGACGTTAAACCGAGGTCTCGTGTCGGTGCTTTATACCGTGCACGTAAAAGAACCAGAGGAGACTCTGGAATGGGTCTCTCTCTCTCTGTATCATTGCACTATCCTCCAACAATCTAAAATAACTAATCTCTTCAGGAGGCGTCGCTCATATGGGCAACCGGTAGCGACGATAAATAAACGTAATTTCACTGTACATTCGCTGGTTGCTTAGGGCAGGTTTCACTGTCCATTCGCTGGTTGCTTAGGGCAGGTTTCACTGTCCATTCGCTGGTTGCTTAGGGCAGGTTTCACTGTACATTCGCTGGTTGCATAGGGCAGGTTTCACTGTCCATTCGCTGGTTGCTTAGGGCAGGTTTCACTGTCCATTCGCTGGTTGCTTAGGGCAGGTTTCACTGTCCATTCGCTGGTTGCTTAGGGCAGGTTTCACTGTACATTCGCTGGTTGCTTAGGGCAGGTTTCACTGTCCATTCGCTGGCTGCTTAGGGCAGGTTTCATTGTACATTCGCTGGTTGCTTAGGGCAGGTTTCACTGTATATTCGCTGGTTGCTTAGGGCAGGTTTCACTGTCCATTCGCTTGTTGCTTAGGGCAGGTTTCACTGTCCATTCGCTGGTTGCTTAGGGCAGGTTTCACTGTACATTCGCTGGTTGCTTAGGGCAGGTTTCACTCTCCATTCGCTGGTTGTTTAGGGCAGGTTTCACTGTCCATTCGCTGGTTGTTTAGGGCAGGTTTCACTGTCCATTCGCTGGTTGCTTAGGGCAGGTTTCACTGTACATTACTGTCTGCTTTCATTTTCTTATTCTTTTCTTTTTTATCGATTGCTTACAGTCTCTCCGCAAGTTAGAGGCAACGTCTCCAAAACATGTTGTATATGTTTTAACGGCTAGTGCAATACATTGTATAGTAGAGGTGACCACTAACACAGGTTTGACTGTATATAGAAGACACACCCAACCATCGTGCTTTTGGTGCCCCGGCGTATAACTCTGATGCATGGCTCATCGCTTTATATGGATTGAGTTACGATCGAACTCGCGACCCAACTTTCGCCTGATACAATTGCAGTCAAACTTGAGGCTTCAGGTGCGAAAGGTCCGGAGTTCGAGCCCCGCTGGAGCCGTTACGATTGTGCCCTTAGGCAAGGCATTTAAATGCCACGTTGCCTCTTCTCTCTTCCTCGTGACGATGGATTCCATCAGGAATGAGGTCTCGAGAGTGATTAATATAAGTTGTAAGAACTTGTTTCGCAATCGAGCTAAAATAAATTTGTATAAACTATAAACTAAACTTGAAATAAGAGACCACCAAAGGGAAAGACAAAAAAGGTCTAACCAGGAATTGTCTTTTAATATAGACTAATTTGTTCCCTAACAATACAAACGGGAACTGAACAAAGTTGTCTCTTAATCCAAGTGGTTTCGTAATAGATGACGTCCTTTGGCCAAGTTTGACTGTAATATGTTCTGGCATATGAAGACAATACTACATCATCTCCGCTTTCCGCCACCGGAAGTTGCGTCAGCCAGACGTTCAAGAGTGAGAAATACTGACGTTGTTGCGGAGAAGAATGCAACAGGAGAATGACTTGTCGTAGGGGAGATAAATTTAACGGTTATTTGTTCAATGGTAAATGTAAAATCGATGACAATGACACACAGCAACCTCATTTTAAATATCTTCCGAATCTCGTGTAAATAGAAATCTAGCAACGCCCGGAAAAGTAGTGTTCTCAATTTGCTCCAATTACAGTAACTGCTGCCATTGCGCGGGAGGCTTGCTCCGTTAGATCGATATCGCGTCAGTCTCGCGAGCGTCGCCGTAGAGGATGAAAGCAAGCTAGGATTTATAGAATAACTGAATGGAATAAATGATAAGGCTTTGACAGGTTGTAAGAGAGTGAGAATTATAAATAAAAATGGCAGGTAATCTAGCATATAATTATTTTATTATTGTTGTATTTGTGTACCGATTAAGCATAACAGGATTTTGCAATGTGTTTTAGAAATTGGCATCGTTATTTACAAGTTCAGTGTTCGCTAGAGTGCCATAGCTTTGTAACATATGGTACGTTTCAGAATGTTCATATCATGGTCCGTGGTCGAGTGGTTAAGGTCGCTGACTTGTATACCACTGTAACCTATCATCACTGATTGTCACGGGTTCGAGCCCCGCTTAGGCCGTGCCTCATTTATATGAAACAGTTGGCAGGTTCTTACGAAGGTTAGTGCACCCAAGTACTGGTTAACCGCGGGAGCCTGCCCAGGAAATGTGTTGTTAGATAAACTGCCCGTCGGCGATATAGCCCAAAATGGTGCTGATGCAGGCGTAAAACCCGAAATATAACATAATCATATCATTATTTCAGAACGGTGTAGGCATGTGTATGAATTCGCATACATACATATTCGGATTAACATTGCCACTAAGTAAAACTGAATAATTCAAATTGACTATTAAAAGAAGTACATTGTAATTACCGGATATTAATTGATTAGTTTATACACATTTATATTAGCTCGATTGCGAAACAATGTCTTACAATTTATATTAATCATTCTCGAGACCTCATTCCTGATGGAATCCATCGTCACGACGGAGAGAGAAGAGTCAACGTGGAATTTAAATGCCTTGCCTAAGGGCACACTCGTAACGGCCCCAGCCTTGCATTGAAGATGCCTAACTTGTTACAACGAAATAAGGTTCTTCGTATTGAATTGAATCGTTAAAATCTCCGCCAGACAAGACAAATACACTTTAGAGAGAGCATCGCACCCGTCTCTACTTTCGTCTGCTTATATCAATAAATAACACATATGTACTGTGGCTCATTAGGGACATCTCTTCGGTTCTTCGTAATCAATGATGTTCTATTTATAATCATGATTTGTGTCGCAGCAATGTACACACACATACATAGAGAATATTAGGTTACGCGCATTGGAGAAAATATACGAGGCAAGTCTCTGCCGAGCCTTGTGTGTGTGTGTGTGTTTTACTTTTATTTATCGTCGCTATCGGTTGCACATATGAGCGACGCCTCCTGAAAAGATTAGTCATTTTAGATTTTTGGAGGATGGTACAATGATACAGACAGCGACCCATTCCAGAGTCTCCTCTTGTTCTTTTACGTGCACGGTGTACAGCACCGACACGAGACCTCAGTTTAAAGTCCCATCTGAAAGACTGTTAATTTTATTAGGGTCAGACGGGGGATCGAACCTGCGATTCCTGGATTAGCAGTCCAGTGTGTTACCAGAGACGAGCCTAAAAACTTTATATATATCAGACAATTACCTAATGTTCTATTTATCCCATCGTCTGATAAAAACAGAAGATTTAACGAGGAAAAATCACAGTATATTCAGGACCTAATGCTGATCGTACCATCTGTGAACATATGTCGTCACAGTCATATATCGTTACAATAATTTATTAAAATCACAAACAAGATTTAGAATGCATCATTTGCATTACCATGTTAAATATATCATATGCACACACGAACAGTATCTGAAATTGTAAGCTGAAACCAGCGACCATATAAACTAAGTCTGTGCACATATTAATTATTAAAATCTCTTAACAAACATCAGATATTAGGTATGTGCTGTTCTTAAAGCACTCATTATTGTGTCATAAAGTATGCATCTCGATAGAAAAGCACCTCTTGACGCCATTACCAATACGACATGCATTAACCCTTCCCTCATAGAAGCACCTCTTGACGCCATTACCATTACGACATACATTGACAATGTAGTAGCCAAACCAATGCTCATAACCCCTTCCCTCATAAAAGCACCTCTTGACGCCATTACCAATACGACATACATTGACAGTGTAGTAGCCAAACCAATGTTCATAATAAAGACCAGCATCTCATGTAGTCCCAGTAATATATATGGAGGTGGGATAGATATGGTGACTACTTATCCACTGCATGATAGCTAAATGGCTGTCGTTTGTATGGAGATATAATAGTATATTAACCTAAATCTCTATGAAGGAAAGGGTTAAATGGCTGTCGTTTGTATGGAGATATAATATTATATTAATCTAAATCTCTATGAAAGAAAGGGTTAAATGGCTGTCGTTTGTATGGAGATATAATAGTATATTAATCTAAATCTCCATGAAGGAAAGGGTTAAATGGCTGTGGTTTGGATGGAGATATAATAGTATATTAACCTAAATCTCTATGAAGGTAAGGGTTACATGGCTGTCGTTTGTATGGAGATATAATAGTATATTAACCTAAATCTCTATGAAGGAAAGGGTTAAATGGCTGTCGTTTGTATGGAGATATAATAGTATATTAACCTAAATCTCTATGAAGGTAAGGGTTACATGGCTGTCGTTTGTATGGAGATATAATAGTATATTAACCTAAATCTATGAAGGAAAAGGGTTAAGTAATAGCTCTTGCTGCACCAGCACAACCCCCTACCCTTACTACTATGTTAAATTATATACAATCACCTAATGTGTTAGTCTGATTTTCATTTGTGGAGGAGTTAGTTTAAACATATTTTATTTCCCAATATAATACATATTGAACAATGCATACACCACGCATAATCAGAATACAGAAACAGGATTAGAATGGAAGACAGAGTCTTATATATAATTCTTCTCCTCGAAGAGTAGAGGAGTTGGGGAGGTCGAAATTGAAAGGAACCCTGCAACTATCCAGTATGAATAGTTAATCTGTTAAAAAGAACTGCCCACGGTGGCAGTTGCCAAATTGTAGTGTACATTTTCAGAAGTATTTATTTTGGGCTAGTATCCAGGGCAACAGGAATTTTCATAGTCACTATTTTAATTTTAGGAGCAATGACGTCACGGGTTAAAGACTCACTGGGGTCGTTATGGGACACCGTGAACCGCAAAAAGACTGTGTCGGAGGACTTTCACGAAACGCCACTGAAGAAATGCTTAAACACGTTCGATATGACCCTACTAGGTGTAGGCCAAATGGTCGGGGCCGGGATCTATGTTCTAACAGGTAAGTAAATACGTTCGATATGACTCTTCTAGGTGTAGGCCAAATTGTCGGTGCCCGGATCTATGTTATAACAGGTAAGTAAATACGTTCGATATGACCCTACTAGGTGTAGGCCAAATTGTCGGTGCCCGGATCTATGTTCTAACAGGTAAGTAAATACGTTCGATATGACTCTTCTAGGTGTAGGCCAAATTGTCGGTGCCCGGATCTATGTTCTAACAGGTAAGTAAATACGTTCGATATGACTCTTCTAGGTGTAGGCCAAATTGTCGGTGCTCGGATCTATGTTCTAACAGGTAAGTAAATACGTTCGATATGACCCTACTAGGTGTAGGCCAAATTGTCGGTGCCGGGAACTATGTTCTAACAGGTAAGTAAATACGTTCGATATGACTCTTCTAGGTGTAGGCCAAATTGTCGGTGCCCGGATCTATGTTCTAACAGGTAAGTAAATACGTTCGATATGACTCTTCTAGGTGTAGGCCAAATTGTCGGTGCCCGGATCTATGTTCTAACAGGTAAGTAAATACGTTTGATATGACCTTTCTATGTGTATACCAACTAGTCTGGCTACGGTGTCAATGTTCTAACAGGTAGATTATACTTCCTATATGACACTTCAATGCGTAGGTACAATATGTTCCATATGACCCTTCATTACCAGATTTGCTAGTATTTATGTGTTTATAGGGGCTTGCTAGATGATTGGGTTAGTATTTATGTGTTTATAGGGGTTTGCTAGATGATTGGGTTAGTATTTATGTGTTTATAGGGGTTTGCTAGATGATTGGGTTAGTATTTATGTGTTTATAGGGGTTTGCTAGATGATTGGGTTAGTATTTATGTGTTTATAGGGGTTTGCTAGATGATTGGGTTAGTATTTATGTGTTTATAGGGGTTTGCTAGATGATTGGGTTAGTATTTATGTGTTTATAGGGGTTTGCTAGATGATTGGGTTAGTATTTATGTGTTTATAGGGGTTTGCTAGATGATTGGGTTAGTATTTATGTGTTTATAGGGGTTTGCTAGATGATTGGGTTAGTATTTATGTGTTTATAGGGGTTTGCTAGATGATTGGGTTAGTATTTATGTGTTTATAGGGGTTTGCTAGATGATTGGGTTAGTATTTATGTGTTTATAGGGGTTTGCTAGATGATTGGGTTAGTATTTATGTGTTTATAGGGGTTTGCCAGATGATTGGGTTAGTATTTATGTGTTCATAGGGGTTTGTCAGATGCTTGTGCTAGTATTATCGTCTTCCATTATTACCTGTTCTCGAAGACCCTTGCTATATCTGTCGGTGCATGTCTTACAGCATGTTATCAAAATGGTAAACAAACACCTCCATAGTTCTCGAAAACTAAAGTAGGCGATTGTATGCGACTAAACATCTATTTAATACTATACCACTCGAGTAGTTCAAATATCGTGCAGTATTATATTAGCATTTACATTGTTGCATTCCTCTGACCTTTAAACATTATGTTTTAAGTGAAAGTCGTGCTAGCGCTGTGGTAGCGCGTTCGCTGCAGGTGCGAACGGTGGAGAGTTCTCTCCCAGCTGCAGACGTCACGATTGTGCCCTTAGGCAAGCAATGCAGTTACATTCCACAGTGCCTCTTCTCTCTCCAACATGGCAGGACTGATGTATCTCGACGCTCGAGTGATTAATATAAGTTGTAGGAACTTGTTTCCCAATCGAGCTATAATAAATGTGTATACAGTTTATAAACTAGACTTGTTTTTATTTTGAGATACTCCATAAAACAATATTGTTTCTTTCATCCCAGCTATGCTTCTTGTAGGGAAAATAATTCTGTTTACAGCTCAGTTTTTCGTCTATATTAGTGTATCTTCCCAGTATTCGTGACGCATGTCCTTGGAGACTTGTTTCGGATTGTCTCGGACAATATTTCACGTGACATCTCCACTACAGTGACAGCTTATTAAACACTTCTGATTGGACAATTTGCGTTTAAAGATAGCCGTATCGCCTCGGGAACTCCACACAATTCTGAAATGCTATGCTGTGCTATATAATGCTCAAATCCAGAATGTTATGCGTTGTCGTTAAATTACTGACAAACAGGAATTGGAAACATATTTCTTTGAGTTGCCATGGAGCAACCCTTTTATTTGTTTTTGCATATTTACATACACAGAAACATAAATACAATTTCACCTTATTACAGTTTAACATTTGATATACATGTACTCTTGAAGCACAGCTACAGAGTTCTAACATTATAGAGATATATCTGTTTATGTAAACATAAGGAGGATGAGAAACAGATTACAATATAGAAAGATAGCACGTAAGTAAAATATATATAAATATAGAGCACGGTTTATATACAGCGTAGAGGAGGATAAAGCAGAAAGAAGTGAAAATAGAGTACAAGTCTAGCCACTCCATGCAAAAACATTGTCATAATTTTGAAACATAATTTTAACGCAATCCACCCAACAGTGAATTTATTACCAATACAACCGATTCCGAATTGCCTCATATCATGCATTGGCAATCGTCCACAGCGAACATGTCGTATGTCTTGTACACCATTGCGGTTCTTGTGGGACTCGAATGCGCAACATCGGCTTGGTTACTAGGCAAACAGCGCATCCATATCATCAAGGAGGCTGCATAACAACAGGCCATACGTCATTGATTTGAGTGTTTGTGCACAAACTGATGATGATGTCAGATGTAATTGATTAATAATACAGAGTAGATAATGACCATTGTATGATATTTAGTTATTTGTACTGTAATGTTATGTAATATGGACGTCATATTGTACGATAAATCTAGAATATTAATTAATAGTCGATTTCATAGTTGTATTTATAGTAGCTGGTAAATCGTATTTATGCAACGTAACGGTATGTACAATGTATGTATACTAGCTGGTAAATCGTATGTATACAACGTACAGGTATGTACACTGTATTTATATTAGCTGGTAAATCGTATTTTCATTTGTGTTTGTGACAGTAAACTGTATTGTTTTGTTGTCAATAAATCATTCAATATTGAACTGCAGGCACACAAAGTATAAATGTCAAAATTAACATATCTATGGCGTGATTGTAGCATAGTTTTGGTTGAAGAAACGATACAATTGGTTGTCCAATGCCGGTTTTACGTACATATTTTGTTACTTTTAAAATCAATTTTCCGAGCTTCAAATTGATAATTGCTAGCCTTATGTTCAGCTATTACCCATTAGGCCACGGAGGCCCCTGCACAAATATCGTTAACTTATTCACTCCCATGCACATTCATGCTTAAACGTGTGTTTATGATTCTTGTTCATTTCAGGGACCGTAGTTAAAGACCTCGCCGGACCATCAGCCATTTTATCCTACATGTTTGCTGCTATCGCCGCCATTTTGTCAGCACTCTGTTACGCAGAATTCGGGGCCCGAGTACCAAAGGCTGGTTCCGCTTATTCCTATACCTACATTGCTATTGGCGAACTGTGGGCTTTTGTGATTGGCTGGAATGTCGTTCTGGAACATTTGCTTGGGGCAGCGTCCGTCGCTCGTGCTTGGAGCGGTGCAATTGATTCCCTTTTTGACGGCGAAATCAGAAGAAGCACATTGGAACATGTAGGCTATCTAAGCCATGGCTCGCCGTGGATTTCGGATTACCCAGATTTCATCGCCATGACAATAACACTACTAATATTCGCTGTTATTGCTTCCGGGGCAAAGTTCACCGTGCATTTTAACACCGTGTTTACAATATTTAATTGCGCAGTGATTATATTTTTAGTCTGCGCTGGATTTGCATTTGCGGATAACCGGAACTGGACACAACATGGCGGATTCTTTCCATATGGTTTTGGTGGTACACTAGCGGGCGCGGCGACATGTTTTTATGCCTACATAGGCTTTGAAGGGATTGCTGTCTCCAGTGAGGAAGCGAAAGAACCAGAAAAATCCATCCCCGTGGCAACAATCACCTCCCTACTCATTGTCTCATTCATTTACATTTTAGCAACAACTGCGCTGACGTTGATTGTACCTTATTATGACGTAGATCCTGCTGCTGCGTTTCCGGCAGCCTTTGCAACGAGGGGAATAACGTGGGCGAAATATATAGTTGGTATTGGTACGCTATTTGGAATAACTACATCATTGCTGGGGAGTGCATTTTCGCTTCCACGGGCTGTTTACGCCATGGCACAAGACGGACTCTTGTTCAAATCGTTAGCTTATGTACATCCGCGTTTCCAAACGCCGGTGATTGCCATTGTTATCTTCGGATCATTGTCATCGCTTATGGCATTGTGCTTTGAAATAACGACATTGGTTGAATTCATGTCAATAGGAACATTAACAGCATATACAATAGTATCCGCGAGTGTTATTATCCTACGATACCTTCCGGTCTATAAATGTCAATTTAAACTGAAACCGGAAGAGGAAATACAGATACCAGAATCCTCATCCCCAACCGAAGAGTCATCTATTATCCGGAAGTCAAAAAGTCAAGACGACTTTGGAAGACTGAAACACAAATTACGTGATTTCCCAATTCTAAACAGATTTGAGCCCGGGAACGCCGTCATGTTGGCGACGTTTTTATTATTTGTCAGCATTGTGTGCACAAACGTCATCTTGATATTTGGGTATGAATATCTGAGCGATGGTTCCTGGTGGGCTATTATCCTGCTGATAGTTTCGGTTGCTGTGGTGATCACGTGCTATCTGGCAATGGTTGCGCATGAGATGAACGACGCTTTCTTGACATTTCAGGTAAGAAAATCAAGTATCCATCAGGGCATGAACTACATTAGGTGGATGGTAAATTGTGTGTGGAGGCCTCGTAACATTTAGCACGCCCAATGCAGTTCATACCCTGATAATTATTAACTCGCGATTCATTCTTTATATTTACATTAATTATTCTTTTCAATGACACAAAGACAAATGGGACTTTAAACCGAGGTCTCGTGTCGGTGCTGTACACCGTGCGCGTAAAAGAACCAGAGGAGACTATGGAATGGGTCTCTGTCTGTATCATTGCACTATCCTCCAAAAATCTAAAATGACTAATCTCTTTAGGAGGCTCATATGGGCAGCCGGTAGCGACGATAAATAAACGTAAAGAAAACAACGAAAGCGACTGACAACGTTCTCCTGATGGTAACGGTGAAAGGCGAGTTCTAACAAAGGTGTGCTCGACCACGAAAGTATTCACCAATTAGTGTCTACGCCTTACCACTGTGCACCATACCAATATTGCACCTGCACAGTTGGATTATTCGAACGGATGAAATTTTATTTATTCTCTTCAGGAGGCTTCGCTTATATGGGCAACCGGTAGCGACGATAAATAAACGTAAAACACAGTCTCTGATACGGAGCTAAGTCGCAGCCTTGGTGATAGTGATGGCAGGCGTGTTCTAAAGACGGCGCGCTAGACCACTATTGTCACGGAGGCGGTTCTGTATTATGGCCGTTTTAATACTATACTTTTATGGTAGATAACAATATTGGCATTTAGAGCCAACAGGTTCTTTTAGGATGGACGTGACTTCGATTTCGATTGAACGTAAATGAAATGAAACAGACTTACATGAGGCGCTTTGTAATCAAATAGTTGGCCTTAGTGTTTGATGTACAGTTGCCATACGAGGTTATAATTTGGTTCTGGACTAACTTGGCGTCCCTAGAGTCTCATACATCATTCCGTGGTATGTGACCAGAATCAATAAGTCTGCATTAGCTTCCATATATATGATATCTCTGCAATCTAACATGACACGCACCAGGCTAACCTCGAACGGGCTTACTACAAAACACGGTGTCGAGCCATGCCTTAATGTGTAATATTTTCGTGCGACTTTTGAGTTAAAGTTTGGAGCGATATTTTAGATTCTAGTTTTCATTTTATACTGGCATTTGTAGATCTTAAAAGTTTGCAATAGCTGTACATATTTCTGTTGCGATATTATTAACTATCCAGAATGACAGTTAATATGAAAACGCGTTTATTGATTTCATATTTCAAATAACATTATATTTGACTCTAGTTCTAACTTCATGCATCAACTCCACCCCACCACTCCATGCTTCCATTCCACTCCACACAACCTCCACTCCACCACCACTCCATGCTTCCACTCCACTCCACACAACCTCCACTCCACCACCACTCCATGCTTCCACTCCACTCCACACAACCTCCACTCCACCACCACTCCATGCTTCCACTCCACTCCACACAACCTTCACTCCACCACCACTCCATGCTTCCACTCCACTCCACACAACCTTCACTCCACCACCACTCCATGCTTCCACTCCACTCCACACAACCTCCACTCCACAACCACTCCATGCTTCCATTCCACTCCACACAACCTCCACTCCACCACCACTCCATGCCTCCACTCCACTCCACACAGCCTCCACTCCACCACCACTCCATGCTTCCACTCCACTCCACACAACCTCCACTCCACCACCACTCCATGCTTCCACTCCACTCCACACAACTTCCACTCCACCAAACATTCACTCCACCACCACTCCATGCCTCCACTCCACCTCCAATCCAAGCTTCCACTCACCCAACCTCCACTCCACTCAATTCCTCCACTCAACCTCCACTCCATGCCTCCAATCCATGCTTCCACTCCATGCGTCCACTCCATGCCTCCACTCCATGCCTCCACACTACATCTCCACCTCCACTCCATGCTTCCACTCCACTCCACACAACCTCCACTCCACCACCACTCCATGCTTCCACTCCACTCCACACAAACTTCACCCCACCACCACTCCATGCTTCCACTCCACTCCACACAACCTCCACTCCACCACCACTCCATGCTTCCACTCCACTCCACACAACCTCCACTCCACCACCACTCCATGCTTCCACTCCACTCCACACACCTTCACCCCACCACCACTCCATGCTTCCACTCCATCCACACAACCTCCACTCCACCACCACTCCATGCTTCCACTCCACTCCACACAACCTCCACTCCACCACCACTCCATGCTTCCACTCCACTCCACACAACCTCCACTCCACCACCACTCCATGCTTCCACTCCACTCCACACAACCTCCACTCCACCACCACTCCATGCTTCCACTCCACTCCACACAACTTCCACTCCACCAAACATTCACTCCACCACCACTCCATGCCTCCACTCCACCTCCAATCCAAGCTTCCACTCACCCAACCTCCACTCCACTCAATTCCTCCACTCAACCTCCACTCCATGCCTCCAATCCATGCTTCCACTCCATGCGTCCACTCCATGCCTCCAATCCATGCCTCCCCACTACATCTCCACCTCCACTCCACCTCCACGCCATGCCCCCAATCCATTCTTCCACTCCATGCGTCCACTCCATGCCTCCAATCCATGCCTCCCCACTACATCTCCACCCCCACTCCACCTCCACTCCATGCCTCCACATCATATTCTGTGACATGACGCTAGAAAGCTAGAACGATGCAAAAACGGGTATAACAATAACCGATCATAATGTTGATAGATGGGTCAATTATTGTATGGTTTCCTTTGATTGACAGAGCAGAACACAAAATAATTACTGCTTGTAGGAGTTCCAGGAAATACTCTCCATGACAATGTTCTTAATGATAACCGAGAACAATTGTTAGTGTCATTCTGTAAGATTTCAGCTTAGATTTTCTCTCGCAAGCTGTAAATCATAGATCTGGGAAATCTGTTAATTTGATTCTTGGTGTCATTAAGTAAGATAGAAATGTATTAGCATCAATGGCGACTTGATTTCAGGGAACATATGTGCTTGATTATTGCTGTCGTTCTGTTGGATTTATTTAAGTTTATGTAACGTCGCTAAGGGTTGCCCATTTTAACGACGGGCAGTTTACTTAACAACACCTTTCCTGGGAAGGCCAGCGGTTATCCAGTACTTGGTGCACCAACCTCCGTAAGAAACTGCCAACTTGTTCATATAAATGAGACACGATCTGAACGGGGGTCGAAGCCGTGACCATCAGTGATGATAAGTTACAGTCAGCGACCGTAACCACTCGACCATGGAGTACAACATTGGTAGCTAGCCTAGGAACCGCTTATCCTTGTAAAATGAGTTTAACTTACGTCCAATTTAACGCTTTAAAGCGACATTACATCGCACAAAATATTTTTCACTGATGTAGTGTCGCTTTAATAACTCTTCAATGTAGTTACATTTGGGACACAGTACCGCTTTAGTAAATCCTAAAAGTAGTTCGTTTAGGAGTAATTTACCGCTTTAGAAACTGTTATGCTTGTGGAAAAGTAGTTCATTGAGAACCATTCCTCGGCATTTTGGTTTAAACATATGTATTCGATAATAATGTACATTATATATACATTGTATACAAAACGAAAATGGATTAAATCGGAAGCTGAAAGCTTATTGAGATTTTCTCCATTGCATATATAATGTTGTGCACAAATGGCGATTAAGAGATAAACATATAATGTAGTAATACCAAAATATATAATAAGTATTTGAAAATATAGCTTGTTATCAGGTGAAAAGCTAACAGTAAAAGGGAGGTTGGGGAGGGTGGATAGGTCGGCATTTTATAAACGCATGATTCAGACATATCGTACATGTATATCAATCAGTTGGCTAGGAAACTAACTACACGTGCTGCACGTGTGTATGGATTCCATTACGGAATGTAGTTGCACGTTTTAATCACGACCCCACCCAGTGTGTCATTGGCTGAATTAATAATGATCTCGACACCAGAGTTCAACTTCATTTTGACTTATTTCCCACAGGAGCAGGGGGTGGGTGCTTAGTGACATACTTGAAAGCAGTGAACATGGTGGTATTGAATATGTGCCCATAAGGCATGGCAATTAGACAACACATATCACAGGCACCAGACACAAACACATTTTTTGTTTGGGCCTATGGTCATATAGTAAGTAATAATCATTTTGTGTGTGTAATGAGGAGTTCAACACCAAATAAGGTGGTCGCCAGATCGGACAGGTGGGTTTTCTCCGGGTACTCCGGTTTCCGCCCACACGAATAACAACATATACGCTTTCATCCACGCCAGAGACTGATTAATATAAGTTGCTAAAACGTGCTTCGTAATCGTTGTAAAATAAATAAAATTATTGTGTGAGGCTTAATTAACATAGTGTGCTTATACTATTCATTTTAATACTGTGTGTAACAATTGACGACTGAATCAATTAAGAAATAATATTTGGCTTTTGCGTATGGAACATGGTGTAGAGTTCACGCGTAGGAATTAACCACGCAGGCCACAGGCGCTAATTATGCGCATGCGCAAACGGTGAGATATAACGGTAAATGTGCGCGAAATAAACCCACTGTGATCATTGATAGCATATCTGTATTGATTTTACCAGTGCTGTGTCACGTATTATTTTAGAACTTGTTTATATATAATTTGTTATATAACCAAAACATTATACTTGGCAACATTAAACTGAGACTCATTAATCTCCGCCAAAGCTTTCGTAAGTTTCCGTGAACTACGACCAGGACATACGTTAGGTTTTTACCGTTAATATTTGAATCAAGTCAGTAAGTAAGTGTACCATAATCTAAAGGTCATATTTTACTTCGGAAATCCGATTATTAACGAAGTAAGTTCACGGAATATGCAAATGTCTCAGTTTAATATTGCCATTTAATATACGACGTTTGTTTATGATTTTGAAATACTAAAATATTGGGGGGGGGGGGGGATTCCAATATAATAGGAAATTATATTTTGTGGAATTTTTCAATTTTGTCCTCCTATATAGTTGTCGCTCACGGTAGGGTACGTACTGTTCACATATATTCGTTGCTGTTAAGATATTCAGTGTGTCGATGCGATCCTTCTGCCGTCTAGTACTTGACTTTGCCAATTATCGAACATGACTACACTGTCAATATTCCAGCCATGGTTTGATCCGATAAACATGGCTGATTTCCGTCTGGAATCAGGATTTGATTTCCACCGTATTCCGTCATTTGGTTTATACTAATGTTCGAATGTAGCCATGCGGTTATACATGCACTGCAATCCAATAAATATGACATGAAAGTTAGAAATGTAAGACCGTCTTGTTCAATTTAATTTGTCTACTGTATTTCAGAAGGTGGGTAAAACTGACCCTTGTAATACTTAATGATTAATGTACTGCAGTTGAATTCTGTAAACATCGCAGTTGTTCCTGTCCTGCGATGAAATTCTGTGTTGGAGATGGTGCTTGCTTGGCATGAAGACTTCTACGATTAGCCGAATATATCTTCTCTGAAAGACGTAAAGCTTATGGCTAATAAAATGTGTGACTTTCAATAATTTAACGCCCTGTAGGAGGGCTCCGATCTTTCACATTGTGTTCTATTATATCTGAGAGGATTTCCAGATGTTCCTTAGCGCCGTAAAAGCTCCTTTGGATATTCTGCCTGAAGCGTCCTTTTCAGAGTTGCCGTCAGCGGTGACCTTGCTGCCAAGCTACACATACCATTTTACTTCCCCAATGGCACTGTTGTTGATGGGGACTGGTTGCAATTCTTTGATTTATTCTCATCAGCTTGGTCTTTCTGTTGTTCATTTTCAGTCCAATCTGTTTTCCATGTTTCAGTGTCTCTGTTTTGGCTTGCATGTCTTTGTGGTGTTAAGCTAGACGTGTTATGCCGTCTTCAGAATCACGTTCGACGTTGCTTGGTGTTGTATTCATCACCAATATGTGCAACTGCAGAATAGAAGTGGCCATATTATGCACCCATGTTTCACTCATGTCCTAATCTCTTGTGTTAGTGAGTGCCACGGGTGACTGAGGTATGTGATTAACATCCTGATTACCGTGATGAGCTTGCCTGGGATGCCATAGTGGGCTAATATTGTCCACAATGCTTGTCTATTCAGGCTGTCGAACGCCTTCTGAAAGTCAATGACGTTCGCATAGACTGTTGCATTTCATTCGTGGCTTTGTTCTACGAACTGGCGCATAGTGAAGAGGTTATAAAACTTTTTTCAGATCTCAAACTCGAACTCAAGAAATTTGATTGGTTGATTGTGAGTTTCACACTCAGCTGAACCAATCAGAAGCTTGAGACTGAGTTTGAGATTGGAGAAATGTTTTATAACCTCCAGCAGGTCTTCACATGATCTGCTTTTCCTGGAACTAACTTGATTATTCAGCAGTGATTGGTCAACTCTTGTTGTAGTTCTGTTATGTTCTGTGGATGTCATCAGGTATTCCCGGTAGGCAATGTGGTGTCCGGTTGCTAACTGTATGGTTCCGATACCTGTACATCTTGTCTCGCTCACTAATAGTGTAGTCTAATGTTGCAGCTTTCCATTTCTCACATGTTTATTTACGATATGGAGTCCACGGATCAATGGGATAGACACTTGTTAAATGATTCAAAAACGAGACCCATTGATAGATGGGACAGACTATTGTTAATTGAATTCCTACGCCTGTTAGCAATCCTGTCTAATTTCCTGGTAAATGATATTTAGATGAAATGTAATTGTATATAATCCTCTCGTAAACTACGATTACTCTTCATGATTTCTTGGAATTATTGTCACCGTATCCTCATATAAACGTCGACTATGCAGCTGCGTGAATCTTCTAGGTTGTTGTAACTGGGATAATTGTTTTGGTATGAGCTAAACAATTGAAATATCCGGCTCGCGGGACCAAACAATGTGGCCAAGATATTTTTGTCTGGAGTTAGTGACTGTAAGACTGCCACACTGGAATTATTTTATTTTTATAGTCCACAACAAACACTCTACATCTCAATAAAATCATTTATTTTTATTTTTATCTAACAATCTTATTCCTTTCCTCTTGTTGTTCTATAAAACCCTTTATTATCATCAATCACTACGAATACCATACGAATTGACCTAATCACGCTTCCCGTGAAGTATGTGAATGCTAACTGACTCCGTCATCACCGAAGCTCCGGCGGATACCCAGGCTCCGTCATCACCGAATCTCCGGTGGATACCCAGGCTCCGTCATCACCGAAGCTCCGGCGGATAACCAGGCTCCGTCATCAGCGAAGCTCAGGCGGGATACCCAGGCTCCGTACTCATCAATTCTCCGGCGGATACCCAGGCTCCGTCATCACCGACGGATATCCAGGCTCCGTCATCAGCGAAGCTCCGGCGGATACCCAGGCTCCGTCATCAGCGAAGCTCAGGCGGATACCCAGGCTCCGTCATCAGCGAAGCTCCGGCGGATACCCAGGCTCCGTCATCAGCGAAGCTCAGGCGGGATACCCAGGCTCCGTCATCACCGAAGCTCCGGCGGATACCCAGGCTCCGTCATCACCGAAGCTCCGGCGGATACCCAGGCTCCGTCATCAGCGAAGCTCCGGCGGATACCCAGGCTCCGTCATCAGCGAAGCTCCGGCGGATACCCAGGCTCCGTCATCACCGAAGCTCCGGCGGATACCCAGGCTCCGTCATCACCGAAGCTCCGGCGGATACCCAGGCTCCGTCATCACCGAAGCTCCGGCGGATACCCAGGCTCCGTCATCACCGAAGCTCCGGCGGATACCCAGGCTCCGTCATCACCGAAGCTCCGGCGGATACCCAGGCTCCGTCATCACCGAAGCTCCGGCGGATACCCAGGCTCCGTCATCACCGAAGCTCCGGCGGATACCCAGGCTCCGTCATCAGCGAAGCTCCGGCGGATACCCAGGCTCCGTCATCAGCGAAGCTCAGGCGGGATACCCAGGCTCCGTACTCATCAATTCTCCGGCGGATACCCAGGCTCCGTCATCACCGAAGCTCCGGCGGATACCCAGGCTCCGTCATCACCGAAGCTCCGGCTGATACCCAGGCTCCGTCATCACCGAAGCTCCGGTGGATACCCAGGCTCCGTCATCACCGAAGCTCCGGCGGATACCCAGGCTCCGTCATCAGCGAAGCTCCGGCGGATACCCAGGCTCCGTCATCAGCGAAGCTCAGGCGGGATACCCAGGCTCCGTACTCATCAATTCTCCGGCGGATACCCAGGCTCCGTCATCACCG
>CM026401.1:46079476-46225001 GCA_014843695.1 Archivesica marissinica | reverse complement strand
GAAGCTCCGGCGGATACCCAGGCTCCGTCATCACCGAAGCTCCGGCGGATACCCAGGCTCCGTCATCACCGAAGCTCCGGCGGATACCCAGGCTCCGTCATCACCGAAGCTCCGGCGGATACCCAGGCTCCGTCATCACCGAAGCTCCGGCGGATACCCAGGCTCCGTCATCACCGAAGCTCCGGCGGATACCAGCTCCGTAATCACACGAAGCTCCGGGCGGATACCCAGAGCTCCGTCATACCGAAGCTCCGGCGGATACCCAGGCTCCGTCATCACCGAAGCTCCGGCGGGATACCCAGGCTCCGTCATCACCGAAGCTCCGGCGGGATACCCAGGCTCCGTACTCATCAATTCTCCGGCGGATACCCAGGCTCCGTCATCAGCGAAGCTCCGGCGGATACCCAGGCTCCGTCATCACCGAAGCTCCGGCGGATACCCAGGCTCCGTCATCACCGAAGCTCCGGCGGATACCCAGGATCTGTCAAGTCTAACACTAACTGATACATCACAATTAATTGTGAAAGATAAACTCTTTTCGTTTATTATTGGCAATTTGAGTTTATTGTGCGGCTTAAGTTGTGTTTTAATTTCATTTGTGATTTGTTGATAGGAGCGTGAAAAAAAGTGAAATGTCATTAAGGAGAGGACAACCGTAAGCTGTATAGCTTTCGGTCAAATTCCGTAATACAATTGTTGTAAATAACCATGTAAATAACCATGTACATGATACAAAATAAATATGTTTAAACTAATTGCCACAAATCCGCACAGTTGTTAGCCAAGCTCCAAGCTCCAAGTTCCAAGCTCCAATTCGACTGCGGATATCAATCAATCGACTATGCATGTTGAACACTCTACATCAGCTTTATAATTAACAAAGCCTTCCAATATGACATCTGTTTAGAGATTTGCTTTAACTCGTTTTATGAGCCATCTTATTAATTACTAAGTATCCTGTATACATAATTATCTTGTTCAGCTATTCAAGCGTTTCCGTGACATATTTATTAATTGATTGAGATTTGTTCCTAGAATAAGTTTAGCTAATTTCTCTCAGGTCGGGCAAAATGTTACGACAATTGCTCATACATTTCCTAGGCAAATAGCTGCGAAAGTCATTTTATCGGCTGGGGATTGAAGAAAACAAGTATTGGTATGTACTATAAGGAGATACTTGAGAAACCATTACTGTGTAATTCGGCCTGAGTGATATATTTCTACGCATAAGAACGACACCTCGGATTATTCTGCGATATACCACGGTTGATACTTATTATTTCGATTCTAACACGACTTACTTCTAATAATTTTAGACTAGAATCAAAGGAGTATTTTCTTCAAACGCGGTGCTACACCGCAGCATTTGGCTTTCGAAAGTTCCTCCCGCGTAAGGGGTGATGACGTTATTTGTTATGAAAAATATCAATCTAGTGCATAAATGAACAAAAGTTGTAACTGATCAATAATTTTATTTATTTTGTCAAATAAAACTGTACAGAATAGTAACTGAAACGTTACTTAACAGAAAAACAAGACGGACAAGAGATTATCTGATTTTAAAAATAGCTCACTTCCGCGAATTCCCGCGGTAGTATTTAAAAACATCACGTGACTTTCATTCATAAAACTTTACACGCATTGTATAAATGGAATAGCCAAAACACGGTGCGCGCGCAGCATAGTTCAAGGTAGGTATATCGCAGAATAACCCGAGGTAGATTTTACTCTACAAGTATGTATGTTATTAGCTAGGTCGTGTTAGAATATATATTAAGTTAATATTATTAACCCATTTCATTCTGGATACATTTATAGGCTTTTGCAAACAACATAGATCCAGATCAGCCGGAGCGTGACACTGCGTGCTGATCAGGATCTATGTTGTTTACTACATAGCCACGTGTCTTAGCAAGATCATCTGAATAGCAAACAGCATATAGCCTGATCAGACGTCACGTTCCGTGGCGGCTGATATGGCTCTATGTTATCCAGAACGGTATCCAGAATCAAATGGGTTAAATGCCATATGGAACCCGGTGCAACAAATCATCTTTACTTTTGAAAATTTGATACAACGACGCACAAATATTGATTGCCGGAACACTGCAACCATCCTTCAGTTATATTAATCGATGTTCGTGTTACGATCTATTTGTTGTGTTCTTTCGGGTGAAATATAGAAATTTATCAGTGAAATAAAAAAATGCATTATTTCACTTGTTGGAATAACCTATTTTATTTTCATGTTGTCAACGCTAACGTTTTTGGACTCAAGCTGTTTATACAAATTTATTTTAGCTCGATTGCGAAACAAGTTCTTACAACTTATATTAATCACTCTCGATACCTCATTCCTGATGGAATCAATCGCCACGATGGAGAGAGAAGAGGAAATTTAAATGCCTTGCCTAAGGGCACAATCGTAACGGCTCCAGCGGGGCTCGAACTCCGGACCGTTCGCACCTGAAGCAAACGCGCGTCCATTGCGCTATCACGACTTCCACTCAATCTGTTGTGAGTTCGAGCCCCGCCAAAACCACGGTGGTTCTGTCCTTAGGCAAGCCACTTGAATCAACATTGTCTCTTATCTCTCCTCATCACGATGCATTGCACGAGGGACGTTGTCGAGAGAGAGAGAGAGAGAGAGAGAGAGAGGGGAGAGAGAGAGAGAGAGAGAGAGAGAGAGAGAGCTATTAACCTAATGTGGTAGGAACTTATTTCGAAATCGAGCTAATAGAAATAATTGACAAGCTTAGTTTGTGGTATTTACAAAGGGAGAATAAACGGTCCTGTGCGAGGTTGGTGGCTCGGAAGTGTGTGTGTTTTACGTTTATTTATCGTCGCTACCGGTTGCCCATATGAGCGACGCCTCCTGAAGATATTAGTCATTTTAGATGTTGGAGGACAGTGCATGATACAGACAGAGACCCATTCCAGAGTTTCCTCTGGTTCTTTTACGTGCACGATGTAAAGCACCGACACGAGACCTTGGTTTAACGTCACATCTGAAAGACTGTTAATTTTATTAGGGTCAGACGGGGGATCGAACCTGCGATCCCTGGATTACCAGTCCAGCGTGTTACCACTGGGCTACAGACCCGTCTGTGGCTCGGAAGTATTGTCCCCAGAATTGTTTTGAACATTACTTAACTGCATTTATGACGAGTTGTAATCACCATTTCATGCATACATACCCACGGTCCAAAATCACATTTATGTTTTATTTTTTATTTTATTTTTTTATTTTGTTTGTCTTTCCTTTTATTCTTTACATTTTTTTACATTTGTTTACATTGATATTAATAAACTATTTGATTTTTATATTCATCAACAATTATGCAAGCTACTTCTCAAGAATCATAGAAAACGTCTGCTCATTCTGTTACATCTTTTTGATTTAAGAGGAGGATCGTCATTAATGTGGGTAAAACATGTGACCATCCGAGGATCGAACCCGAGTTGCATTGGTAAATATACATGTACTCCTAGATCATACTAGAGGAAACAGGTTTATTACAAGAATGAGTGGCATACATGTTACACAGTCAAATATGTCCTAAGCAGCCAGCCAAGGAAATCTCAGAAAGTGGCTGCTTAGTTTATACAAATTTATGTTAGCTCGATTGCGAAACAAGTTCTTATAACTTATACTAGTCACTCTCGAGACCTCATTCCTGATGGAATCCATCGCCACGAGGGAGAGAGAAGGAGCATGTGGAATTTAAATGCCTTGCATAAGGACACAATCGTAACGGCTCCAGCGGGGCTCGAACTCCGGGCCTTTCGCACGTGAAGCGAACGCGCTACCACAGAGCCATCACGACTTCCACGACTTCCATGTGACCTTTTGGTTTTTATGAATTATAAATGTTTTCACTCATATAATATCCATTACATTTCATTTGGTATATAACTAGTGTGCAGTTTGTGTATACAATATGTATATTATATGAAAGCAATTTACAGTCAAACCTGTCTTAAGCAGCCAGTCAAGGGAATCACATAAAGTGGCTGCTTAACACAGGTGGCTGCTTAATACAGGTCAAATGTATAATAAAACAACATATTGGGAATCTGGAAACTGGCTGCTTAATACAGGTTGGCTGCTTAATAGAGGTGACCACTAACACAGATTTGACTGTATATGATTAAACTAAACGGTTTTTTGTGTTCTAATTTCAGATTCCGCTGGTTCCGTTGATCCCGGCGCTAAGCATAGCCTGCAATACAGCATTAATGATGAAACTCGGATACCTCACCTGGATACGACTTGCAATATGGATGCTCGTCGGTACGTACATGTCGTATTACAATGTATTGTGTGTTTTATGTTTATTTATCGTCGCAACCGGTTGCCCATATGAGCGACGCATCCTGAAGAGATTAGTCATTTTAGATTTTTGAAGGATAGTGCATGATACAGACAGAGACCCATTCCAGAGTATTCTCTTGTTCTTTTACGTGCACGGTGTAAAGCACCGACATGAGACCTCGGCTTAAAGTCCCATCTGAAAGACTGTTAATTTTATTAGGGTTAGACAGGGGGTCGAACCTGAGATCCCTGGATTACCAGTCCAGCGTTTAACCACGTGTAAGTCGTGATAGCGCAGTGGATGCGCGTCCGCTTCAGGTGCGAAAGGTCCGGAGTTCGAGCTCTGCTGGAGCCGTTACGATTGTGCCTTTAGGTAAGGCATTTGAATTCCACATTGCCTCTTCTCTCTCCTTCATGGCGATGTATTCCATCAGAATGAGGTCTCGATAGTGATTAATATAAGTTGAAAGAACTTGTTTCGCAATCGAACTAAAATAAATTTGTATAAACCACTGGACTACAGACCCGTCTGTATTATAATATAAGATCTACTCTAAGTAATTACGTCGCAGTTA
This sequence comes from Archivesica marissinica, assembly GCA_014843695.1. NCBI lineage: Eukaryota > Metazoa > Mollusca > Bivalvia > Venerida > Vesicomyidae > Archivesica > Archivesica marissinica. The sequence goes on along the minus strand of CM026401.1, from coordinate 46,220,111 downwards.
CTTATGCACAGTGTGTACTTCAGCTAAGCTTGTAGCTAGCATGGAATGATGAACATTGATTGTGTAGATAGACACTGTTCACAATTGCTAAAACCTGTTGTAGTTTTTTACCCTCGCCGCCGGTAAACCATATGGGCGAGCAATATGACCGAATATGACTGTTTATTGTAGTTAGAAACTGGTATATTTATACTCAGGGTCACACTTGTGGAATTCCCTCCCTTATCACACCAAAACAGCACATTCTGTTCCACACTTCAAAGCTTTATATAGACAGACAGACAGACATTTTATTCAAAATCATTAGGCTAAAAAGCCCATGAGGTCAAAACATATGCATGATAGAGATAGCGAACAGTGAAACTACATTTTGTAGTGACAATCTACACAACACACATAATAAAACATCATCGTACAAAACAAAGAGAAGGCCCTGTAATTTTATACCCCAAAATCATTGGAGCTTTATGCAATTTTATTTATTTCATTTTAAACGAAAATAGACCTATTTAGTGCAATAGTCTTTCCAATATGATTTAATTATTTGCGTGTATAATACAATGTACATGCATGTATACCTTACCCGATAGTATATATGTATACGCATATATGTCATACATGCATGGTAAGTAAATGTATAAACGAAATATTATCCTTAGGTTTTTTATTAATTAAGTAAATAAATAAATGTTTTATTTTAGTGCCTTTGCCAAAGATTTTGTACATACGTCAAATTATAATACAATAAATTTACATTATATACATTGATCTATAACACACACTCAACTGTATCTATATAACCATCAGTTCATATATCGTTTAAAAATGAACAAAATGATATACGAAACACTGTGCTTACTTTCAAAAGTGCATCACAGAGTGTAGCCGGTCCGTTGATATATATATCAGGTGGTGCAAAGAACAGACCAATAACCTAATAAACTGATAATATACAATTATACATGAATATAAGTATTAGTTGCAGCTTATATCTTATGTCCTATGAAAGTTTTACTGGTTACTGTTTACATGTATCATTATGCTATTTCATGTTTTAAGTTGTTAAGGGCCTCATGGTAGATGAATCATCGTTAAATATAGTCTTTATTATTATTATTATTATTATTAATTCATAATTATTGAAGAAACCTGGATTTTGAGACTAGACATTTTTTTTCTTGATCTACAATTAGTGAAGAAACCTGGATTTTACATGTTTGATGAAAAGTGTAGATATTTTGAAATTTGAAATAAAAATAAAAAGTACACAGGCTGTCCGATTAGCGCAGTGGACAGCGCGCTCGCGCCTCACCAATGCACGGATTCGATACTCGGATCAGGAAGTATGTGAGATGGTACGGTGGTCGCCAGATCGGACAGGTGGGTTTTCTCCGGGTACTCCGGTTTCCTCCCACACGAGACCACATATACGCTTTCATCCGCGCCAACGAGAGTGATTAATATAAGTTGTTAAAACTTGCTTCGCAATCGTTGTGAAATAAATACAGTTGTTTTTAATTTAAGTAGCAAAGAGTTTGTGTGTTCACTGTTAAACAAATATAATACACATGTTCTTGCTGTCCCAATACATTGAAACGACGTGTCCTCAGCATTGGACATACCACATCAAACGCCAAAAATGCAACAAAATCGTGAGAGATGGTGGTTACGTTCGCTATGGGCTGACGCGAATCTTGTTTTACGATCCACCAAAATGCGACTACAGTGAGTGACTTTAAAAACGCACCACTTCTCTTTTGTCGGGGGGTGGGGGGTATATTAAAAAAAAGCGTGTTCGTCCATGCTGGTAGGTGGGTGGGGTATAGTAATATATTGTTGGTTGTTAATGTTGTAACATCATTTGAGCATTGCATCTCGTCGTAATGTACGTGTCGACTGCAAGGTGAATGTATCAATTACCAGTGAACTGTCATAAATGGGTGTATTACAGGGTTCCTGTTGTATTTTGTGTATGGCATGTGGCATAGCAAAGAGGGCCGGTCAATGAACTATGGACCAATGGTAACGTATGGAGGTGAGGCGGACATTTCATCCAGAACGCTCTCAAGACTGGACGAGGAAGTAGTACAACAGCAACCAGACCAGAAAAATGAGGCTCAGACATACGGGAATCTGTAGCGAGGTAACATTCAGTTTCATTAATATATTATTTCATAATTATATTTTACAAATTTTGAAACAAGAAAAGCTTTCGAACGAATACTTGAAAGTTTAACCATATTTTATTTGCTATTTGACATAATCATTACAAAGCATAGAAAAAGAAAAATGGGCTGGGCAACATGGTCTAACAACATTAGTAAACTGCCCTCCCCAACTCTTGAAAACCAGGTTATGCAAATTAAAGTACTAACAATGATTAATTTCAACTTAACTTTTGTGTTGTTATTTTTCAGTTAATGTTCAAACATAACATAATTTATAGAAGGTTTTTTTTCCATTTTTTATTGATTAAATTTGTACTCGTTTTAGGACTGTATTAACATACTCTAGCAAAGAAATTACATGCGCGTAAATGCATTTTAGCATGCTTTGTTAAAAGTGTTGGCATAGAAACGGGATCCTGACATACAGTGAAACTTCGTCGTTCTGCACAGGCTTTAAGTGTATTCAGCGAAACTCGTCAAAACCGGAACTCCTCTAAACCGGAACTCCTCTAAACCGGAACTCGGAACTCCTCTAAGCCGGAACTCCCTACAAACCGAGCACTTTTCTTGAACCAGGATGTTTCCCCTTCATTGTTCACTGTATAAAAACCTATATAAACCTTCGTTTCGAAATACCGTATATAATTTTTTAAAAATAGTTCTTTTTCAACTGTAATTGACCCCTCTAAACCGAACTTGTCTTTATCAAATATGTTATTGTAGACTGGCTTCCAGTCTGTCGATTTTTCACTTGTTTAACTTCTAGCAAAATGACATATGATCAGAAACTCAGTACGGCCCAATTAATAGTCTCGGTGGTAAAAAATATTTATTTGACTGACCAGGCAAATCATATCGACGCATGTTCCCAGGCTAATGTTATTGCCTATTCTTTTAAAGAGACGACGTTTATCTAAAAAAAAATCGATATCAGTTCTTTATTAACTGCCAAACATTAATCAACGCTCAGCCACATTCTACGCATTGCAAAATTGAACTGTTGAGGTAGGAGTACCCAAATATGAAATCCCTCTACACCCCTCCCTCCAAAGTGAACTTTACTTCTGGTCCCGGTGAAGTTCAGTTTAGAGCGGTTTCACTGTAATACAATTTCCGTGAACATCGCCGGATTCCGATTTCAGTTTCGTCATTGGCTTTGTTCAGAAATGTATGGTTGTTGTACGTGCCATACATTATGTATCACGTGTATCACGTGGCAGTTTCTTACGGAGGTTGGGGCGCTTAGTACTGGATAACCGCTGGAGCCTGCCCATGAAATGTGTCAGACGGGGGTTCGAACCTGCGATCCCTGGATTACCAGTTCAGCGTGTTACCACTGGACTACAGATCCGCCTGCCATGTGTTTTCTCACAGACAACATGTGTTATATATTGCCATGGTTTATTTTCCAGCCGATGCTTGTACAGAGAACCATGGTGCTGTGATGGTCTACCAGCTTGGTGCTGCGATGGTCTACCAGCTTGGTGCTACGATGGTCTACCAGCTTTGTGCTACGATGGTCTACCAGCTTGGTGCTGCGATTGTCTACCAGCTTGGCGCTGTGATGGTCTACCAGCTTGGTGCTACGATGGTCTACCAGCTTGGTGCTGCGATAGTCTACCAGCTAGGTGCTGCGATGGTCTACCAGCTTTGTGCTACGATGGTCTACCAGCTTGGTGCTGCGATGGTCTACCAGCTTGGTGTTACGATGGTCAACCAGCTTTGTGCTACGATGGTCTACCAGCTTGGTGCTGCGATTGTCTACCAGCTTGGTGCTGTGATGGTCTACCAGCTTGGTGCTACGATGGTCTACCAGCTTGGTGCTGCGATGGTCTACCAGCTTGGTGCTACGATGGTCTACCAGCTTGGTGCTGCGATGGTCTACCAGCTAGGTGCTGCGATGGTCTACCAGCTTGGTGCTGCGATGGTCTACCAGCTTGGTGCTGCGATGGTCTACCAGCTTGGTGCTGCGATGGTCTACCAGCTATTGGTGTTTTACTGGTCCGATGATTCACAATACAAACGTCCAGAAAACCTCCATAGATTATAAAACCGCATTTCAAAAAACTGAATAATGTGTGTTAAATAGTGTACGCTTCTGGTTACATATGTTATATATATTTGTGCAAAGTAGTTCTATTTTTATGTTTGATAAAATGTTTAAATGGAAGTTGTATTGTGAAATATAATATGAATGGTTGTGCATATATGTGCCATAGTAACACTATACGAAGAATGTAGCTTGCTCCAGTTGATCATGAAGCACCTATATCGACTATGAAAAGGGTACTATCAAACTAATATTTCCGATTAGCGCAGTGGTTAGCGCGCTCGCTTCTCACCAATGTAACCCTGGTTCGATCCTCGGACCGGGAAGTATGTGAGATGGTACGGGGTCGCCAGATCGGACAGGTGGGTTTTCTTCGGGTACTCCGGTTTCCTCCCACTCAAATGACCACATATACGCTTTCATCCGCGCTAACGAGAGTGATTGGTGTAAGTTGTTAAAACTTGTTTCGTCGTTTTAAAATAAATAATGTTTTAAATATTTTTTAAATAAATAAAATTTCATCCGTTCGAATAATCCAACTGTGCAGGTGTAATATTGGTATGGTGCACAGTGGTAAGGCGTAGACATTAATTGGTGAATACGTTCGTGGTCGAGCACACCATTTTACGTTTATTTATCGTCGCTACCGGCTGCCCATATGAGCCTCCTAAAGAGATTAGTCATTTTAGATGTTTGGAGGATAGTGCAATGATACAGACAGAGACCAATTCTATATTCTATAGTCTCCTCTGGTTCTTTTACGTGCACGGTGTAAAGCACCGACACGGTACCTCGGTTTAATGTCCCATCTGAAAGACTGTTAATTTTATTATGGTCAGACGGGGGATCGAACCTGCGATCCCTGGTTTACCAGTCCAGCGTGTTACCACTGGACTACAGATCCGTCTGCCAGTCGCCTTCGGAGGTTGGAGAATTGAGTACTCACACCTTGGAGGTTATAAAACGTTTCTCCAATCTCAAAACTCAGTCTCAAGCGCCTGATTGGTTCAGATGACAATAACCCTCTGAATCAACCAATCAGATAACTTGAGCTTGAGTTTTAGATCTGCAAACAGTTTTATAACCTCGGGGCCACAGGTTTCTACCCTGGACATATGTGGTGGTATTCTCAGAATTCATACACAAATGAGTTCTTTTCGGTTTTTGGAAAATGTAATATTGCATAACTACCCACACATTATATTCTATGGTGTATTCCAAATGTGTTAGCCTGGGAACAGGCATCAGTATAATTTGCCTGGTCAGTCAAATAAATATATTTTAACACCGATACTATTAATTGGCCGTATTGAGTTTCTGATCATGGCATTTTTTCAGAAGTTAAAAAGTGAAAAATGGACAGACTGGAACCCAAGCTACAAATGTGTGTGATTTACGTTTATTTATCGTCGCTACCGGCTGCCTATATGAGCGACGCCTCCTGAAGAGATTAGTCATTTTATTTTTTATGGAGGATGGTGCAATGATACAGACAGAGACCCATTCCATAGTCTCCTCTGGTTCTTTTACGTACACGGCGTAAAGCACCGACACGAGACCTCGGTTTAATATCCCATCTGAAAGACTGTTAATTTTATTAGGGTCAGACGGGGGAACGAACCTGCGACCCCTGGATTACCAGTCCAGCGTGTTATCACTGGACTACAGATCCGTCTGTGTTCCAAATGGATCAACACGGTACGCTAGAAGATGTCGTTCTGAATGTTACTAATTATTTACTGTACGCATTGTTTGCTTAATTTAAAAAAATATTTATTGTTAAAATATATTTTTGTTGTAAAGAATAAATATATATTATTTTGTTGAAAAGTGAATTTATTATTATTAATGTATGAGTGAGCTCATAGTGCATGTTTCTATGGCGAAATGACTTGGGGTTAAACACCAACATGCGCCCTTTCTTTCTTTGGTTTGTGCTGGATTTAAAGTCGCACCGTGGAAGCGGAAGTCGTGATAGCGCAGTGGATGCGCGTTCGCTTCAGGTGCGAAACGTCCGGAGTTCGAGCCCCGCTGGAGCCGTTACGATTGCTGACATGTGGAAGTCGTGATAGCGCAGTGGATGCGCGTTCGCTTTAGGTGCGAAAAGTCCGGAGTTCGAGCCCCACTGGAGCCGTTATGATTGTGCCCTTAGGCAAGGCATTTAAATTCTACGTTGCCTCTTCTCTCTCTCTCTCTCTCTCTCTCTCTCTCTCGTGGCGATGGATTCAATCAGGAATGAGGTCTCCTCAGTGATTAATATAAGTTGAAAGAACTTGTTTCGCAATCGAGCTAAAATAAATGTGCCTAAGCTAAAGTCGCACGGACTTCTTAGATAATATATCGACTCTCCAGCTGTTATTGGCGGAGGAAGACAGCGCTGGTACCCATCCTAGTAGTGTATCAGACACTTGTTATTGGCGGAGGAAGACAGCAATTGTACCCATCCTAGTAGTGCATCAGACACTTGTTATTGGTGGAGGAAGACAGCGGTGGTACCCATCCTAGTAGTGTATCAGACACTTGTTATTGGCGGAGGAAGACAGCGCTGGTACCCATCCTAGTAGTGTATCAGACACTTGTTATTGGCGGAGGAAGACAGCAATTGTACCCATCCTAGTAGTGTATCAGACACTTGTTATTGGTGGAGGAAGACAGCGGTGGTACCCATCCTAGTAGTGTATCAGACACTTGTTATTGGCGGAGGAAGACAGCGCTGGTATCCATCCTAGTAGTGTATCAGACACTTGTTATTGGCGGAGGAAGACAGCGGTGGTACCCATCCTAGTAGTGTATCAGACACTTGTTATTGGCGGAGGAAGACAGCGTTTGTACCCATCCTAGTAGTGTATCAGACACTTGTTATTGGCGGAGGAAGACAGCGCTGGTATCCATCCTAGTAGTGTATCAGACACTTGTTATTGGCGGAGGAAGACAGCGCTGGTACCCATCCTAGTAGTGTATCAGACACTTGTTATTGGCGGAGGAAGACAGCGCTGGTACTCATCCTAGTAGTGTATCAGACACTTGTTATTGGCGGAGGAAGACAGCAATTGTACCCATCCTAGTAGTGTATCAGACACTTGTTATTGGTGGAGGAAGACAGCGCTGGTACTCATCCTAGTAGTGTATCAGACACTTGTTATTGGCGGAGGAAGACAGCGTTTGTACCCATCCTAGTAGTGTATCAGACACTTGTTATTGGCGGAGGAAGACAGCGGTGGTACTCATCCTAGTAGTGTATCAGACACTTGTTATTTGCGGAGGAAGACAGCGTTTGTACCCATCCTAGTAGTGTATCAGACACTTGTTATTGGCGGAGGAAGACAGCGCTGGTACTCATCCTAGTAGTGTATCAGACACTTGTTATTGGCGGAGGAAGACAGCGCTGGTACTCATCCTAGTAGTGTATCAGACACTTGTTATTGGCGGAGGAAGACAGCGCTGGTACTCATCCTAGTAGTGTATCAGACACTTGTTATTGGCGGAGGAAGACAGCGCTGGTACTCATCCTAGTAGTGTATCAGACACTTGTTATTGGCGGAGGAAGACAGGGCGTGTACCCATCCTAGTAGTGTATCAGACACTTGTTATTGGCGGAGGAAGACAGGGCGTGTACCCATCCTAGTAGTGTATCAGGCACTTGTTATTGGCGGAGGAAGACAGCGCTGGTATCCATCCTAGTAGTGTATCAGACACTTGTTATTGGCGGAGGAAGACAGCGCTGGTACCCATCCTAGTAGTGTATCAGACACTTGTTATTGGCGGAGGAAGACAGGGCGTGTACCCATCCTAGTAGTGTATCAGGCACTTGTTATTGGCGGATGAAGACAGCGCTGGTCAGACACTTGTTATTGGCGGAGGAAGACAGCGGTGGTACCCATCCTAGTAGTGTATCAGACTGGTACCCGGGTAGAACATCCGACATTTCACAAAACCACATTCCTCACATGAAATGTATTCGATATCAAAGTGAGATTCGAACCTGAAACGGCGAGGGGTAAATAATTTGGCGCAAACGACCATAGCAACCCAGCACCCTTTAACACGATATATCAAATCATGTGTTTTGCATATATTTCAGCACCGAAACAACAGATTAATATAGCTTAAGTAGATGTGTAGCTGTTTAAAGCGATTTTAGTGTTTTTTTTATACAAATTTATTTTAGCTCGATTGCGAAACAAGTTATTTCAACTTATATTAATCACTCTCGAGACCTCATTCCTGATGGAATCCATCGCCACGAGGGAGAGAGAAGAGGCAACGTGGAATTTAAATGCCTTGCCTAAGGGCACAGGTACGCATACAAGCACTCAAGACCAATCGGGGCTAAAGAACCCAAGACAATGCCCGTCATGGCTCACTACCCGCTCTCAATGCTAACAACTGTATATTGTAACATCCTCATGGAAAGGAATTTACATAAGCTCTCAGCTTGTTTTCCAATCCATTTCAGATATCCTGTTGTATTTATATACCGTATATATATTGAATGAACTGAATAAAATATGTTTAAACTAAGGGCACCATCGTAACGGCTCCAGCGGGGCTCGAACTCCGGAACTTTCGCACCTGAAGCGAACGCGCATCCACTGCGCTATCACGACTTACACTTCGGGCATTAATGAGCAAAACAGGCCATTTTCTTTCCGTTGGAGGTTAATTTCATGAACCCACATCCTTCTCTACCTCCGCGTCTTCCTTAAATTCCCGTGATAGTGCAGAGATATCATCATTAACAAAAATCATTGTCAACCTCGTCGATATTCATGTTGAAGATGACGGAAACGCACCATCACCAACGGAATGACAACGCATACATGTGCGGCGGGTAGTTTCGCACGGCCACAACGGAGCGACTACGCATACATTTGAGGCGGTTAGTTTCAGACGGCAAACGCATCCGATGAACGGATCCGAACATATTCGTTTCCGCAACCTCAACCATGTGCGCTTAGCTTAAGCTTATAGCTCCATACCATAATCGGAAAGCGTCTACCTCTGGCCTGCCTGCCTGCTTTCAATTTAGCTTCTGTAATTGTTTTTCCGCCTTTCCGTTTCACTATCGGATGTCCGTTTTCATCATCTATCTTTTGAGAAGTTTGGTCACGACATGCTTTTATCGCAATGTATTTTGGGAAGCAATGTGTTAAGCAACGGCATACGTTCCGACAGTACGTGTATTCACAGGTGTTTGGAATGTATCCATAAGGCACCAACATCTTCATAACTCTACGCAAGAGCAAGAATCATAAGCTAACTAACTGTCCAGTCCTATGCACATTCAACAACATTCCTAATCGGTCACCTCATATTGTACAGTATTTGGAGCGAACTAATAACAGTGTGTGTGCGTGCGTGCGTGCGTGTGTGCCTGCGTGCGTGTGCGTGCGTGCGTGTGTTTCAATGTTCAGTATTATTAGTGCAACTGTACCTCCTTTGAACAGTCCTTCTCGCATACATGTATACAGAATATCCGCCTCAAGTAACACTCGAGTTAGTATTATTCTCTACATGCAAATTTATAATGTTATATTTTCGTTGGAGAGGAATTAATATAAGTTTTATGAACACTTGTTTTCCCATCAAAATTATTCAAAATTGTAAAGATTGTAACATTGGTAAGTATTATACATGTAATTTATTGTACTGTTTAAACTAAAACTCCCATCCCATATACACATTTCTGTTATATTTGGTGCCATACGGTTAAAATTCCAAGCTCCTGTGTGCTCCTGTGATGTATTAATTGCTTTTAGAACTGTGATGTTGTCAGTTGCAATAACCTGAAACAGTCGCAACGTATCAGATCAAGACTGACTGCTAAGACTGTGCATAGCTGAATGTATGCGAAGACTGTGCATAGCTGAATGTATGCGAAGACTGTGCATAGCTGAATGTATGCGAAGACTGTGCATAGCTTAATGATGTATATGTCAAATCAAGACTGAATGCTAAGACTGTGCATAGCTGAATGATGTATATATCAAATCAAGACTAAATGCTAAGACTGTGCATAGCTGAATGATGTATATATAAAATCAAGACTGAATGCTAAGACTGTGCATAGCTGAATGATGTATATATCAAATCAAGACTGAATGCTAAGATTGTGCATAGCTGAATGAAGTATATATTAGATCAAGACTGACTGTTATGACTGTACATAGCTGAATGTTGTATATATCAGATCAAGACTGACTGCTAAGACTGTACATAGCTGAATGAAGTATATATCAGATCAAGAATGAATGCTAAGACTGTACATAGCTGAATGTATGCTAAGGCTGTGCATAGCTGAATGAAGTATATATTAGATCAAGACTGACTGTTATGACTGTACATAGCTGAATGTTGTATATATTAGATCAAGACTGACTGCTAAGACTGTACATATCTGAATGAAGTATATATTAGATCAAGAATGAATGCTAAGACTGTACATATCTGAATGAAGTATATATTAGATCAAGACTGACTGCTAAGACTGTACCTAACTGAATGAATGCTAGGACTGTACCTAGCTGAATGAATGCTAAGACTGTACCTAGCTGAATGAATGCTAAGACTGTACCTAGCTGAATGAATGCTAAGACTGTACCTAGCTGAATGAATGCTAAGGCTGTGCATAGCTGAATGAAGTATATATTATATCGAGAATGAATGCTAATACTGTGCATAGCTGAATGAAGTATATATCAGATCAAGACTGAATGCTAAGACTGTGCATAGCTGAATGAAGTATATATTAGATCATGTATGAATGCTAAGACTGTGCATAGCTGAATGAAGTATATATTAGATCAAGAATGAATGCTAAGACTGTGCATAGCTGAATGAAGTATATATTAGATCATGTATGAATGCTAAGACTGTGCATAGCTGAATGAAGTATATATTAGATCATGTATGAATGCTAAGACTGTGCATAGCTGAATGAAGTATATATTAGATCATGTATGAATGCTAAGACTGTGCATAGCTGAATGAAGTATATATTAGATCATGTATGAATGCTAAGACTGTGCATAGCTGAATGAAGTATATATTAGATCATGTATGAATGCTAAGACTGTGCATAGCTGAATGAAGTATATATTAGATCATGTATGAATGCTAAGACTGTGCATAGCTGAATGAAGTATATATTAGATCATGTATGAATGCTAAGACTGTGCATAGCTGAATGAAGTATATATTAGATCAAGAATGAATGCTAAGACTGTACATAGCTGAATGAAGTATATATCAGATCAAGAATGAATGCCAAGACTGTACATAGCTGAATGAAGTATATATTAGATCAAGAATGAATGCTAAGATTGTGCATAGCTGAATGAAGTATATTTGATCAAGACTGACTGCTAAGACTGTACATAGCTGCATGAAGTATATATCAGATCAAGACTGACTGCTAAGACTGTACATAGCTGAATGAAGTATATATTAGATCAAGAATGAATGCTAAGATTGTACATATCTGAATGAAGTATATATTAGATCAAGAATGAATGCTAAGACTGTACATAGCTGAATGTATGCTAAGACTGTACATAGCTGCATGTTGTATATATTAGATCAAGAATGAATGCTAAGACTGTACATAGCTGAATGCAGTATATATTATATCAAGAATGAATGCTAAGACTGTACATAGCTGAATGAAGTATATATAAGATCAAGAATGAATGCTAAGACTGTACATAGCTGAATGAAGTATATATTAGATCAAGAATGAATGCCAAGACTGTGCATAGCTGAATGAAGTATATATTAGATCATGTATGAATGCTAAGACTGTGCATAGCTGAATGAAGTATATATTAGATCACGAATGAATGCAAGACTGTGCATAGCTGAATGTTGTATATATTAGATCAAGACTGAATGCTAAGATTGTGCATAGCTGAATGAAGTATATATTAGATCAAGAATGTATGCTAAGACTGTGCATAGCTGAATGAAGTGAACAGTAGGTCACACAAAATAAAGAGTGCTGTAAATTTTACTATTACCATAGCATAATGGAGGCCATATTTGTGATTGTGATATAAACGATATTTCCTTATCACCCGGTGATCAGTATTATGAAATAGATTGGGAAATATGAATATTAGATATGATAAATAGAACTTATTTTATAATGTAATAGCCACACTGTTGGAAACGGAGACACGTGTCTGCTGTAGAAAATATTGAGGTTCGCATTTGTATGCCCCTCAAATGTGAAAATTGTCACAAATATGAAAATGGCGACATATGTGGAAAAAAGGTCACACATGTGAAAACATGTTTTTTTAAATATTTAATAATATTTTATTGCATGACAATGACATACGTAGAAAACAATATGAACTTATAATAGGATTTATTATTATTGCTGTATACGATTTAATAGGGGGGGGGGGGCAAATGGCTGGGCTACACGTTATGACAACATTATTTACAGCCCTTCTCAACGTGAATACAAAACATGACATATTAAAGTCTGGCACACGGGTCAGGCAACACGTTCTAGCACCATTAGTATATACACATTTATTTTAGCTCGATTGCGAAACAAGTTCTTACAACTTATATTAATCACTCTCGAGACCTCATTCCTGATGGAATCCATCGCCACGAGGGAGAGAGAAGGGGCAACGTGGACATTAAATGCCTTGCCTAAGGGCACAATCGTAATGGCTCCAGCGGGGCTCGAACTCCGGACCTTTCGCACCTGAAGCGAACGCGCATCCACGGCGCTATCACGACTTCCACCATTAGTTACGGCTCTTCCAGACAAGATCAAACCAGAAAACGTTATATCATACTGGAAAACGTAATATCAAACAAGAACACGTTATATCATACTGGAAAACGTAATATCAAACAAGAACACGTTATATCATACTGGAAAACGTGATATCATACTGGAAAACGTTATATCATACTGGAAAACGTTATAGCAAACAAGAACACGTTATATCATACTGGAATACGTGATATCATACTGGAAAACGTGATATCATACTGGAAAACGTGATATCATACTGGAAAACGTGATATTAAACTGGAAAACGTGATATCAAACCAGAAAACGTGATATCATACTGGAAAACGTAATATCAAACCAGACAACGTGATATCATACTGGAAAACGTGACCTCATGCTGGAAAACGTGATAGCATACTGGAAAACGTGATATCATACTGGAAAACGTGATAGCATACTGGAAAACGTGATATCATAATATCATACTGGAAAACGTGATATCATACTGGAAAACGTGATCTCATACTGGAAACCGTGATAGCATACTGGAAAACGTGATATCATACTGGAAAACGTGATATCATACTGGAAAACGTGATCTCATACTGGAAAACGTGATAGCATACTGGAAAATATGATAATCATACTGGAAAACGTGATATCATAATATCATACTGGAAAACGTGATATCATACTGGAAAGCATGATATAATACTGGAAAACGTAATATCATACTGGAAAACGTGAATTCATACGAATTCATACTGGAAAACGTGATATCAAACCAGAAAACGTGATATCAAACCAGAACACGTGATATCATACTGGAACACGTGATATCAAACCAGAAAACGTGATATCATACTGGAAAATGTGATCTCATACTGGAACATGTGATAGCATACTGGAAAACGTGATATCATACTGAAAAACGTGATCTCATACTGGAAAACGTGATAGCATACTGGAAAACGTGATATCATACTGGAAAACGTGATCTCATACTGGAAAACGTGATAGCATACTGGAAAATATGATAGCATACTGGAAAATATGATAATCATACTGGAAAACGTGATATCATAATATCATACTGGAAAACGTGATATCATACTGGAAAGCATGATATAATACTGGAAAACGTAATATCATACTGGAAAACGTGAATTCATACGAATTCATACTGGAAAACGTGATATCAAACCAGAAAACGTGATATCAAACCAGAACACGTGATATCATACTGGAACACGTGATATCAAACCAGAAAACGTGATATCATACTGGAAAATGTGATCTCATACTGGAACATGTGATAGCATACTGGAAAACGTGATATCATACTGAAAAACGTGATCTCATACTGGAAAACGTGATAGCATACTGGAAAACGTGATATCATACTGGAAAACGTGATCTCATACTGGAAAACGTGATAGCATACTGGAAAATATGATATCATACTGGAAAACGTGATATCATAATATCATACTGGAAAACGTGATATCATACTGGAAAACGTAATATCATACTGGAAAACGTGATATCATACTGAAAAACGTGATCTCATACTGGAAAACGTGATAGCATACTGGAAAACGTGATATCATACTGGAAAACGTGATCTCATACTGGAAAACGTGATAGCATACTGGAAAATATGATAGCATACTGGAAAATATGATATCATACTGGAAAACGTGATATCATATTATACTGGAAAACGTGATATCATACTGGAAAGCATGATATAATACTGGAAAACGTAATATCATACTGGAAAACGTGATTTAGTCATACTGGAAAACGTGATATCAAACCAGAAAACGTGATATCAAACCAGAACACGTGATATCATACTGGAACACGTGATATCAAACGAAAGTGATATCATACTGGAAAATGTGATCTCATACTGGAACATGTGATAGCATACTGGAAAACGTGATATCATACTGAAAAACGTGATCTCATACTGGAAAACGTGATAGCATACTGGAAAACGTGATATCATACTGGAAAACGTGATCTCATACTGGAAAACGTGATAGCATACTGGAAAATATGATATCATACTGGAAAACGTGATATCATAATATCATACTGGAAAACGTGATATCATACTGGAAAACGTAATATCATACTGGAAAACGTGAATTCATACTGGAAAACGTGATAGCATACTGGAAAACGTGATATCATACTGGAAAACGTGATCTCATACTGGAAAACGTGATAGCATACTGGAAAACATGATATCATATTGGAAAACGTGATATCATAATATCATACTGGAAAACGTGATATCATACTGGAAAACACAGCGTATCAACCTGTGTGGTGTGTCCAAAATACATATCTAAGCAATATAATTTATTTATTGCGTATTGCATTTCCAGTATTAATATATATTAGTATATGTAAGTTGCCTTCTGGCGGATAGTTGTAAAACATGAACGGTAATATAAGATGCGGATAGTTGTAAAACATGAACGGTAATATAAGATGCGGATAGTTGTAAAACATGAACGGTAATATAAGATGCGGATAGTTGTAAAACATGAACGGTGATATAAGATGCGGATAGTTGTAAAACATGAACGGTAAAATAAGATGCGGATAGTTCATCGATTTAAAATAAATGACGCAATAAACGTCTCTCAGATATCAGCAAGACGGCAGGACAATCGATGAATTAAAAGTCTCGACACAGTCGTATCTACATTATTGTTATTTATCTGATTGAATGAAGATAATCAATGTGTGTTTTACGTTTATGTATCGTCGCTACCGGTTACCCATATGAGCGACGCCTCCTGAAGAGATTAGTCATTTTAGATTTGTGTAGGATAGTGCAATGATACAGAGACCCATTCCAGAGTCTCCTCTGGCTCTTTTACGTGCACGGTGTACAGCACAGACACGAGGCCTCGGTTTAAAGTACCATATGAAAGACTGTTAATTTGATTAAGGTCAGACGGGGGATCGAACCTGCGATCCCTGGATTACCATTCCAGCGTGTTACCACTTGACTACAGATCCGTCCGTGAAGATAATCAATCCATAGCCAAGGGTTTAATAGTTTCTTTTGACTATCTCTACTTCATAGCTCTGTGGTTTATGCGTAATACCAAACATTCCTAACATGGTTGGTTGCTTGGAACCTTTGGGTATACGGAACTCAAACTGTTGCAAAAGAGCTGTTGTGAATAGAAATAGTTCCATTCTAGCAACTGATTCCCCCAAACATGACCTCGGTCCAAGCGAAAATGGAATGAATATATCTGTATTGATAATAGCAGTCATATCGTCGCTAAGGAAACGCTCCGGTTTGAATTCTTCCGGGTCTTTAAACATCTCCGCGTCCATATTCACTGACGAAATATTCGGGAAAATAGTACAATCCTTAGGAAATAGATATCCGTTAAACATAATATCAAGTGGTACAGAATGCGGCAACGATAGCGGAACAACGTTTCCTATGCGTAACGTCTCTAAAATGCACGCTTCTACAAATGGTAAATCTTCCCTGTCTTTTATAGACGGCACTCGGTTATTTCCGATGACCGTGATAATGGACGCGTGTAGCTTATCCTGTACACTAGGATGCAGAACCAGACACAGCAGTAACCATCTAAAAGCTGTCGATGTTGTTTCCGTCCCGGCAATTATCATATTACGAGTAAACACCCAGAGATTGTCTACGTGGAACGTATCATCGGCTGTATTACCATCTACACAGTTCTCCAGCCAATAGTCCGCGATGCACCTTCTGTCACCAGCTGAGTAATTTTGGAAATTTTCTTTGTACGTTTCAGCGAAATATTTCTGCAACCTCAGTTCGTGTTCAAACTTCTTCTTGATGTTTAGGATATCACCGGGAAGCAGGTACAGGAATGGGAAGAGGTAGTGGATGACCTGATCTCTACCGTATCGTTTAACACTGTCTTCCTCGCTCTTAAGGTACTCATTAAAGTCTTTATTTTCGTAGCCGGCTCGGCGCCCGTGTAGAATACTGTATATAATATTTGCAAACGCGCACGGTATGATCTCAGATAGATCTACAGGATCGTTGAAGGAATTCAGTTTTTCGATCAAGTGATCAAGTTCAGTGTGGATCCGGTCCTCTAATGTGACGTCATTTCTATCGAAACATAAGTTATTCAATGTATTCAAGGTAAATACCCTCAACTCTTTCGATATTGGACCATCTCCAAAAACTACATCATGGTCTCTATGTAGTTGCATCAATTCAGTAAATTTATTTTCTGGTCTCTTAGAAAACATTGTCCCGCGCTTAACCAATGCGTCATGAATGACGTCATATCCGTTCAGGACAATTACAAGCTGTTGACCAATGTACAATCCGTACACATCTCCATACTCTCTCCGTAGTCCTTGGAATATTTTTATCGTGTTTTTACCGATCAAAGATCCGATATTTCCGATGATTGGCCAGCATTGTGGGCCCGGCGGCACACCTAGACGACGTCTTGTACCGACATACACAAGGATGATCGTGACGAGAAACAAGAAAATTGACGTTAAGTTGTAGAAAATCAAGATCATCTTTGCAGAATGGTAAATATTTCCTATATTAACATTCAAACGTTTAAGTATATTAAATTTTATGTTATCGAAAGTAAAATTGACGTTAGGTTGTAGAATATAATCAAACTCTGATTATAACTGACATAAACTGAGGCAAACATACGAAGTAGGTCATAGTTCGATTAACTTTATAACCTGAGAGGCAATAACGATTATAATATAACACATATCGGGGGTCCAGAGAAGTGTGACCAAACGATAGTATTAGATACATGTCATGTTTATATTGTAAAGTATACATTCATTATAAATGGTAACCGATCTGTTGGTTCAGTTAATTTATACAAATTTATTTTAGCTCGATTGCGTGTGTGTTTTACGTTTATTTATCGTCGCTACCGGTTGCCCATATGAGCGACGCCTCCTGAAAAGATTAGTAATTTTAGATTTTTGGAGGATAGTGCAGTGATACAGACAGACCCATTCCTGAGTCTTGTAATCCAGGAATCACAGGTTCGATCCCTCGTCTGACTCTAATAAAATTAACAGTGTTTACATTTCCGACATGCCGTAATTCTTGTCGAATTACGCGACGTGTTTACATTTCCGACATGTCGTAATTCTTGTCGAATTACGCGACGTGTTTACATTTCCGACATGTCGTAATTCTTGTCGAATTACGCGACGTGTTTACATTTCCGACATGTCGTAATTCTTGTCGAATTACGCGACGTGTTTACATTTCCGACATGTCGTAATTCATGTGTATGGCTTTGCTAGTGACGGTGTGTCATTTTTAAACATGTAGCCTAAACAATTTGTATGTATAGTGTCAAGCCTATGGTGTATCATAATGTTCTTAAAAACAAAATTTTAAAAATAGTTATTTGGTTTTGAACCGGAAACCATTTCTCCAGACTCCAAACTTCTGTAGTCGTTAACACACTGCAATCGTAATCTATTTTTGGGTCAATAATATGTATTGCAAATCAATAGTAAATATGCCATGCACAAAAAGATACAATACATAGTATGAAAATGCAAATGGTTTGGGCCACAGGTTTTAGCAACATTAGACAACAGCCCGCACCAGAAAGTCAAGCTAACGTTTGATTAAACTTCATTTATTTTACAACGATTGCGAAGCCAGTTTTAACAACTTATATTAATCACTCTGGTTGGCGTAAAGCGTAAACGTGGTCATTCGTGTGGGAGGAAACCGGAGCACCCGGTGAAAACCCACCTGTCCGATCTGACGACCACCGTACCATCTCACATACTTCCCGGTCCGAGGATCGAGCCGGGTTGCATTGGTGAGATGCGAGCGCGCCAGCCACTGCGCTAATACGTTTGATTAAACAACATTACTGAGTTTATCCAGAAATGAGAACACAAAATATACTGAAATTAATGACTCGATTAGATTAGAGAGAAAAATGACAAACCTATAACAAGAAAGAATGTGCTTAGATTGATAGATGTCTGTCGCAGGTTCGATCACCCGTCTGACCATAATAAAATCAGCAGTCTTTCAGATGTGACGTTAAACCGAGGTCTCGTGTCGGTGCTTTACACCATGCATGTAAAAGAACCAGAGGCTACTCTGGAACGGGTCTCTGTCTGTATCATTGCACTATCCTCCAACATCTAAAATGACTAATATCTTCAGGAGGCGTCGCTCATATGGGCAACCGGTAGCGACGATAAATAAACGTAAAACACACACACAGATTGGGAATACTAGTCATTTAAATTTATTTTCAATTTACTTGATAAGAGTAATGTCCCTTTGATTATGACAAATCTGGAAACATAACACTGTATTCGATATTCGGATTTGAGCGGTGACGAAGTGTAATACACCTGCGGACCGAGTTTCTACGCACCTGCATTTCCGTTTTTTGCTGCGGTCTTTAATAGTTGTGTTTCTTAAAATGTTCAGAAAATGTATGTCAAATACCGAATAGTATTTCAAGTTCATTTAACGCTGGTACCCCAGCCATGTGAAGTACATGATTATGCGCAACGTGTGTACTCCTCGGACCCGGAAGTTTGTGAGATTGTACGGTGGTAGCCAGATCTGACAGGTGGGTTTTCTCCGTGGACTTCGGCTTCCTCCCACACGAATGATCACATATAGGCTTTCATTCGCGCCAACAAGAGTGATTAATATTAGTTGTGTACTACACCGGAAATAGTAGAACGTGTGTACTACGCTGGAAATAATAAATCGTGTCTACTACGCCGGAAATAGTAAAACCTGTGTACTACGCCGGAAATAGTAAAACGTGTGTACTGCGCCGGAAATAGTAAAACGTGTGTACTACGCCGGAAATAGTAAACGTGTGTACTACGCCGGAAATAGTAAAACGTGTGTACTACGCCGGAAATAGTAAACCGTGTGTACTACGCCGGAAATAGTAAAACGTGTGTACTACGCCGGAAGTAGTAAAACGTGTGTACTACGCCGGAAATAATAAATCGTGTCTACTACGCCGAAATTAGTAGAACGTGTGTGCAACGCCGGAAATAGTAAAACGTGTGTACTGCGCCGGAAATAGTAAAACATGTGTACAACACCTGAAATAGTAAAACCTGTGTACTGCGCCGGATATAGTACAAAGACAGGGCGATGCTTCTATTTATCTATCTTCCTGAAATGTCGAACCCCTCGCGGGCTTCAGTGTGGCCTTGTTCCTAATTTACTTAATTTGGGGTTTTGTTGTTTGTGTGTGGTGTGTGTTTTGTTTTGTGGTTGTGTTTGGTGTTGGTTTTGTTGGTTGTGTTTTTTTGTTTTTTTTGTTGTTTTGTTTTGTGTGGTTTTTTTTGTTTGTTTTTTTTTTTTTGTTGTTGTTTTGTTTGTTTTGTGTTTTTTTGTGTGTGTTTTTTTGTGGGTTTGGGGGGTGTTTGGTGTTTTGTGGTGTTGTGTGTGGTGTTTGTGGTGGTGTGTTGGTTTGTGTTGTGGTTTGGTGTGTTGTTTTGTGTTTTTTGTTGGTTTGTGTTGTTTTTGTGTTGTGGTTGGTGTTGGTGGTGGTTGGGTTGGTGTGTGGTGTGTGGGTTGTGTGTGGGGGTTTTTGTTGGTTTGGGGTGGGTGGTTTGGTGGTTTGGGGTGGTGTGGGTTTTGGGTGGTGGGTGGTTGGTTGTTGTGTTGTGTTGGTGGGGTGGGTGTTGTGGTTTGGTGGGTGGTTGGGGGGGTTGTTGGTTGTTTTGTGGTTGGTTTGGGTGTTGTGTGTGTTGGTTGTTTGGGTGTGGGGTTGTTGTTGGTGGGGTGGTTGGTTTGGGGTGTTGTGTGGGGGTGTTTGGGTTTTTTGTGGGGGTGTGTGGTTTTTGTTGGTTTGTGGGTTTGTTGGTGGGTGTGGTGTGTTGTGGTTGGTTGTGGTGTGGGTTTGTGGTTGTGTTGTGTGTGGGTGTGGGTGGTGGTGTGTTGTTTTGAAAATTTCTAAAGCGGCGCAATTCGCATTGAAACGAGCGTTGAAACGAGCGTTCTGATTGGATTATGATTATTCTCCCTATCTTGTTACATTCTAATAATCCAATCAGAACGCTCGTTTCAACGCGAATTGCGCCGCTATAGAAATTTTCAAAACAAATTGAAAATGCTACGAAATCTCTTTTTGACGTACATTATTGCCGAATAAACCTACACGTTAGTGTAAACACATTTTATTGATAATGTTATTCACAGTTAAAACTCTCCCGTCGAAGATTTTTTTTTGTTGCTGACAGAACCCGTGTCCTAGTATGGAAATGTGACCTGCTATGGCCAATGTATGTGGCAATTGTTTGCAAAGTATACATGCATGCAGCTTAAAGTTGTGTTTTATTTGAAGAACAATATAAAGACTCGGGATAGGCGTTGTATTTGGACAGATTTGTATAACATTGTTTCAGATAGGGCCATTTTACTGATCGATGCGAAATCTGACATCCCACAGAGTAGAATCCCTGTACTTAAATATATATACTAGTACCCCCAAACGTGCCGAATCCCTGTGTTTAAAGACATATTACTTTGTTCACTCCCTATTAACAACTCACAAATGAAATTAAAACACAACTTTAGCGGCATAATAAACTCAAATTGCCAATATAGGCAAATTTGCGTTCTCATTGATGTAGTGTCGCTTTAAATAACCTTAAAATAAAAAAATAAAAAATAAATGACATGAATCATGAATCAGGAAGCATGATTTAACGTCATTAATGTGACAGTAATACCAATCTCCTCAGGATGCAAGACACGTGATCAATCATGATTATGTTAATTGAAACATTTGATGAAGGGGGGCATCGGTGATCTAGTGAATAATGTCCTTTACATCAAACATCAAACCTGATGCATGGGGGACTTCCGCGGCCGAGTGGTTAAAACCGTTGACTTCAAAACCACTTGCCTCTCACCGCTGTAGATTCAAATTAATTCAATTGCGGAATATATCCAGCTGGCTTGCAAAAGGTTGGTGGTTCCACCCGGGTATCGTCCGTTTCTGAAATACTGCTTGGAGAAGCACCCGGGGTCTTCCTCCACCAATACAAGCTGGAGAGTCGGCTGTCGCTGCGACTTTAAACTAAAATTAAAAAAACAAACAAACAAAAAACGCACACCTACATTATATGATTATTATTACATATACTAGAGGACATAGAAAACGCATACCTACATTATATGATTATTATTATTACATACACTAGAGGACATAGAAAACGCATACCTACATTATATGATTATTATTATTACATATACTAGAGGACATAGAAAACGCACACCTATAGTATATGATTATTATTACATATACTAGAGGACATAGAAAACGCACACCTACATCATATGATTATTATTACATATACTAGAGGACATAGAAAACGCACACCTACATTATATGATTATTATTACATATACTAGAGGACATAGAAAACGCACACCTACATTATATGATTATTATTACATGAAAAGGAAATACGAAGGATTCCATCAAAGATATATCATATATTTATTACAAAACACAAACTGAAAAACTAAAAATATTCCAAAATGTTTAAAACTATGTATTTATATAGTTATTGTTTTTCATGTAAAAACACACGTATCCGAAGTGTACGTTTTCTATGTCCTCTAGTATATATGCGCTGAATGTTACCATTTTCGTATGAATTTCCTAACACGTGATATACAGCTGACATGCGCACTCGAAATTACGGGCATGCGCATTCGCAGTGCTAGATAGTGTTATCACAAGAACAGGCGTGTCAAGGGGTGATCCGGCACACGGTATATCGTAAATATGGACTAAATACATTTTAGATAGTGGATGATAGTGTGTAACATACTCACGTGTTTGCATACGACCATGTAGACTGATGTTCCTAATTCTCGAGGTACTAAGAATTTAATCAGCATTAGTTCTTATACCAAAACATACAATTCCCAATATAGCATTTCTTCATTTAACTTTAAAGTTTTAAGATATGTTTCCAGTAAAATATTTGAGACAACGTCGATTATTTTACATGTGACAAACCTTTAAAGACAGCCATGCTTTGCTTATAATATTCATTGACGTTCCCCTATTCTTGAAGTATTGCTATGAGCCCCTTTATGGTGTTATTATAGGTGAACATACAACACCAAACAACATTTATTGTTTTATCATACATGTATTGTTAATCAACAACATGTGGGCAATTAAAGGGTTTTTTTTCTTTTTTCTTTATTTTTTCTCTCTTTTTACAATTTCAGCCTATTTAACCACAGGGATTCGGCACGTTTGGGGGTACTAGTATATATATTTAAGTACAGGGCCGCCAGTCAGGGATTCTACTCTGTGGGATGTCAGATTTCGCATCGATCAGTAAAATGGCCCTATCTGAAACAATATAACGCCTATCCCGAGTCTTTATATTGTTCTTCAAATAAAACACAACTTTAAGCTGCGTGCATGTATACTTTGCAAACAATTGCCACATACATTGGCCATAGCAGGTCACATTTCCATACTAGGACACGGGTTCTGTCAGCAACAACAAAAAATCTTCGACGGGAGAGTTTTAACAGTGAATAACATTATCAATAAAATGTGTTTCCACTAACGTGTAGGTTTATTCGGCAAAAATGTACGGCAAAAAGAGATTTCGGAGAATTTTTCAATTTGTTTTGAAACTTTCTCAAGCGGCGCAGTTCGCGTTGAAACGAGCGTTCTGATTGGATTATGATTATTCTTCATATAAAAAACAAACAGCTTGTTAAATCCCTGTGTATTTAACAAAATGTCATATTTGTGACCTATGATGATTGAGTTTATTTATCCTCGCCTCCGGCGAACCATATGGGCGAGCGTACTAAGAAGATTAGTTCTCCAAATGTTTCTAAGATGATTATTCTTCTGTGGTGCTTATGAAGACATCCTCAGGTGGTTCCTTCTTTCCGTGCCATGCAGGGTGACAATGCCTGGTCTGTACGTGGTCCTTTAGAGGGCCACCCTCCTCATTGTTTGTCACCCCGCAGCAGCATTTATACGGATCTGGCAGTTAGACATCTGGTCGTCGATTGTCACTCAGGGGAGCGTGGATGCCACGACCGTTGCCACTCCCTCAGGTCAGGTTTGTGACCTCAAACTGGCATAACATATATACTCTCCTTATGAAGATATGATAGACTGTTGCTTGGATAACACGTGAGGTGCCTGAATAGATGAGTCAGACAGTGTGGTGGAGGTGGTGGTGGTGGTGGTGTTGGTGGTGGTGGTGGTGGAGGTGGTGGTGGTGGTGGTGGTGGTGGTGGTGGTGGTGGTGGTGGTAGTAGTGGTAACGTCGCATCAACTGTTTAGGTCAAATGGTGATGCATGCTACCCGGCTAACTACTGGACAACGGATGCCGCGCTGGAACATATACCTATATATGGAGGGTGTATGTGAGGCTAGTCTATATCGTCTAACTGTGTAATTTGCTCATTTTAGTATCGGTAACCTGGCAACATTTTTGAAATTTCCACGGACCCGACATTCTGCGATAGCGTTTTCGGTCGATGCCGTACAGTCAATTGTACAGTACGCGTGGACAACACGGTGTCCAAATAACATTTCATCTCGAGAATATGGGCCTATCGAGAACACGAGAAGCAAGTATGCGTGTATATTGATTTACGTAATTGATACATTAATGAGTTATACTTATAATTATATAAATGAATTTGCACTCGGTAACTTAGACACAATTCTCGTCAATGTAGTCACGCTTAATATACATGTTTAGCAATTTAAATACATGTATATTTAGGATGGTGACTTCCAATAATACTAGGTTGAGGCGTGGGCAATTGTATAATAGGTTGACATTATAAATCATACGGCTGGAATTGAATAATAAAGTGATACATCAGACTGCAGGTCAAACGTGTATATTTAGAATGGTGACTTCCAATATACATATAGTACTATGTTGAAGCGTGGGCAATTGTATAATAGGTTGACATTATAAATCATACGGCTGGAATTGAATAATAAAGTGAAACATCAGACTGCAGGTCAAACGTGTATATTTAGAATGGTGACTTCCAATATACATATAATACTAGGTTGAAGCGTGGGCAATTGCATAGTAGGTCGACATTATAAATCATACGGTTGGAATTGAATAATAAAGTGATACATCAGACTGCAGGTCAACGTGTATATTTAGAATGGTGACTTCCAATATACATATAGTACTATGTTGAAGCGTGGGCAATTGCATAGTAGGTCGACATTATAAATCATACGGTTGGAATTGAATAATAAAGTGATACATCAGACTGCAGGTCAAACGTGTATATTTAGAATGGTGACTTCCAATATACATATAGTACTATGTTGAAGCGTGGGCAATTGTATAATAGGTTGGCATTATAAATCATACGGCTGGAATTGAATAATAAAGTGATACATCAGACTGCAGGTCAAACCTGATCCATCAGCTGCTAGTGTGATTCAAATCCGATCTTTTCGGTAAATGCATAATTAGTCTAGTGGATTTTGTTTTGTTTTAGAATGAAAATGATGTAGCAATCTGAATGTCGAGGTGAATTGATTGGCTATCTATTCATTTGACCGTATTGTATTTAGGTTGTATAAAATAACGCACTCTCTTCGGGATCTTCTGGTTGTCGAACTTGCGGAATGGTACACAGCATCGCTATCTTGCAGAACTGCTGGTGGTATAGACACGAGCCTGGACATAATCGACTGCTAACTGCCGGGTCCGTTTTCATACTCCTGCGTGGTGACTAACAGTGGGGAATGTGGCCCTGCAAAGGACTGGAGAGACGCACACACATACAGCTCCTAATGACACGATGCTTCTAGCAACCCAGACATGGATATAAACAACCTTGGAACATAGTCATCCTGGAAAATACCCACACCCCCTCGGAACTAATCGCACGAGATGACCAATATCCAACAACACACTCCTCTACATACCTTCAAGTTTCTACCAGACACCGACACACATCGAATACTCGACGGTACATAGCACGTTCTGCTCGCCATATGCTCTGTGGTGGCGAGGGTACTATTATACAGTCTGCATCCGTTATGTCGAATTCCGTCGGACCGAACAAAATACTTCGACATAAACGTAGTTTGACTTAACGAAATTCGATATAAACGGAGCCAGTTAAATGTAAAATGATCCGACTTCGAGATAACCGGATAATTCGACATAACCGACTTTTGACATAACGGATGTAGGCTGTAGGTGACATTAGCTTTCTTTTCTATAATCATGTTTTCATAATGAATTTGAGAGTCAAATAGTTGTTTAGTACGCAAGTGGCCAATGTCTCCCATATGTAGGATACGAAATGCTTGGTTCGCACAAAGAAATACAGCCGTCACAATGTTTTTAAATGTAGTGTGTTTTACGTTTATTTATCGTCGCTACCGGTTGCACATATGAGCGACGCCTCCTGAAGAGATTAGTAATTTTAGATTTTTGGAGGATAGTGCAATGATACAGACAGAGAGAGAGAGAGAGAGAGAGAGAGAGAGAGAGAGAGAGAGAGAGCTCTGGTTCTTTTACGTGCACAGTGTACAGCACCGACACGAGACCTCGGTTTAATGTCCCATCTGAAAGACTGTTAATTTTATTAGGGTCAGACGGGGGATCGAACCTGCGATCCCTGTATTACCAGTCCAGGAGCGTGTTACCACTGGACTACAGATCCGTCTGTCCTACAGAGTCTCCTCTGGTTCTTTTACGTGCACGGTGTATATCACCGACACGAGACCTCGGTTTAATGTCCCATCTGAAAGACTGTTAATTTTATTAGGGTCAGACGGGGGGATCGAACCTGCGATCCCTGGATTGTTTTTAAATGTAATGTATGTTATTCCTTATATACTCATATACCCACATTTCAATGTCCATTTCCCCAAAAATAAAGCAAACATAGACTACAAAAACAGTGAACATAATTATTCCAAATGTTATTATATACACTCATGTTGATGTCCGTTACAATGAAAACAGTGATATTAAAGCAAACGTGAACCGCCAAACAAAAGCACCTATTTCCGGTGCTATGCTTAAAGCGACACTTCATTGTGTAAAAAAAATGGATTTATTTTTATAAAATGTACCAGACATTTAAAAACTATTAGCAATGACTCGTGTTTTAAAAAAAATCCAAAAATTCACATGTAAACCTGTGGCCACTGCATTTTAGTGTCTTGTTTCCCTTGATGTGATAGGCACCAATATAAGAAAAGTCAAACCTGTGTTAAGCAGCCAGTCAAGGGAATCACAGAAAGTGGCTGTTTAGCATAACTGGTTGCTTAATAGAGGTCAAATGTATAATAAAATAACATATTGGGAAACCTTCATACAGGTTCGCTGCTTAATGGAGGTGACCATTAATACCGGATTGACTGTGTAGTGGAGTTGACCAACAGCACAAGTATAATATAGATGACCACTAACACAGGTTTGACTGTATAATGGAGGTGACCACTAACACAGGTTTGACTGTATAATGGAGTTGACCACTAACACATGTTTGACTGTATAATGGAGGTGACCACTAACACATGTTTGACTGTATACTGGGAGGTGACCACTAACACATGTTTGACTGTATAATGGAGGTGACCACTAACACAGGTTTGCCTGTATAATGGAGTTGACCACTAACACATGTTTGACTGTATAATGGAGGTGACCACTAACACATGTTTGACTGTATAATGGAGGTGACCACTAATTACAAACTGGTCTAAAAATGATATTATTTTAGGCAATAATAGTTTATATATTGCAACCAACAATATAATTTTGACAGCAAAATACCATATATATATCACAGTAAAATGAACAATTCTGTTCCAAATATCCAAACTTTGAAAATTCAGATAAAATCTCTTTTAAAGACTGAGAAATATAATGCTAGAAAAAATGATGCAATGAATAAATTCGAACAAAATTGGAAGGAATTTGCAGTATTGTCCGGAGATGGAAACTAGTGTGTTGGTGTGTTGTGTGGAAGGCGGACCAGACTCTATATATAGCCCACTCTCTCTACCTTGTATATGTACTCTTTTTTTCTTCCCCCCCCCCTTCTATTCTTTTTTCACATTCCAGTTTATCTAAAGTACATTTGTAATGTTTCGAGAGTGACCTCGTCTCTCGAGAATGACCTTGTTTTTGTTTTTTTTCGGTATAATAGCAATTCATGACTTATTGTTGATTTCACATTCATTACAATCAATATACTGTTTTTATTTCCGAGCAGGAATAATTTATACCCAGGTAAACTTTTGACCTCAGAATCATACTGTTATTGTATATTTCAATAATCATTTATATGTATTATTGATACATGCTCTTAAATGAAAACTTACAGCGTTTGATATATTATTTAATTTACATGAGTCTCTTAAAAAATTATGCTAGCCTATTGTACTACAAAATATAAACCTAAACTATAGTCTTGTCTTTTCTTTCGAACAAGACTTCTCTTTCTAGAAGACGTATCTTTGTTTTGGATATAATAATTCAATATTCTATCAATTTTAAATCAAAATATTACAAATGATTTGGTTTTTATCTCTTTATTGGTAAAGGGAGACAACTCATTAACCCGTTACATTTTCAAATTAATTTAGACTACTATGTTAAATCAAGGTCATTGTGTATAATTACTATGTGTTGAATGTGATATCTATGACTATGTATATGCTACATTAAAAAAATAAAATAAACGGGGTTACCCACTGTTGGGGCCTCCAAATAAAACAAACAAAAAAAACAACAACAAAAAAAACAACACAGGTTTGACTGTATAATGGAGGTGACCACTAACACAGGTTTGACTGTAAAATGGAGTTGACCACTAACACAGGTTTGACTGTATAACGGAGGTGACCACTAACACAGTTTGACTGTATAATGGAGTTGACCACTAACACAGGTTTGACTGTATAACGGAGGTGACCACTAACACAGTTTTGACTGTATAATGGAGGTGACCATTAATACAGGTCTGGCTGTATAATGGAGTTGACCACTAACACAGTTTTGACTGTATAATGGAGGTGACCACTGATACAGTTTTGACTGTATAACGGAGGTGATCACTAACACAGTTTTGACTGTACAATGGAGATGACCACTGATACAGTTTTGACTGTATAATGGAGTTGACCACTAACACAGTTTTGACTGTACAATGGAGGTGACCACTGATACAGGTTTGCCTGTATAATGGAGGTGATCACTAACACGAGTTTGACTGTATAATGGAGGTGACCACTAACACAGGTTTGACTGTATATTGGGAGGCGACCACTAACACATGTTTGACTGTATATTGGGAGGCGACCACTAACACATGTTTGACTGTATATTGGGAGGTGACCACTAACACATGTTTGACTGTATATTGGGAGGTGACCACTAACACATGTTTGACTGTATATTGGGAGGTGACCACTAACACATGTTTGACTGTATATTGGGAGGTGACCACTAACACATGTTGACTGTATATTGGGAGGTGACCACTAACACAGGTTTGACTGTATATTGGGAGGTGACCACTAACACATGTTTGACTGTATATTGGGAGGCGACCACTAACACATGTTTGACTGTATATTGGGAGGTGACCACTAACACAGGTTTGACTGTATAATGGAGGTGACCACAAACACATGTTTGACTGTATACTGGAGGTGACCACTAACACATGTTTGACTGTATATTGGGAGGTGACCACTAACACATGTTTGACTGTACTTATATATTGGCGCAGACAAAATCTGTTTAAATGATTTATGATCATATATAATCTCGTGTCGGTGCTTTACACCGTGCACGTAAAAGAACCAGAGGAGACTCTGGAATGGGTCTCTGTCTGTATCATTGCACTATCCTCCAAAATCTAAAATAACTAATCTCTTCAGGAGGCGTCGCTCATATGGGCAACCGGTAGCGACGATAAATAAACGTAAAACACACCATACAACAATTTACTGAGTCGGCTGCCGACCCGAGTGTCATGTTCCCTTACGGAATACATAGAGGTTATTTGTGTTTATTTGTGTAAGCTAGGATTTTATTTTATCGAGTGATCATCGAAATATGTATTTCCACGAGTTAGTCACTCACGGGAATACATATTTCGATGATATAAAATCATATCTTACACTACTAAACACAAATCTTCATTTTCTTTTATGATTTCCAATACATTTGGCTAATATAATATTTATTTTCACAATGGATTCAATGTAACTGCCCTGTCTGGAGCCTCATTGCATAACGTGACACAACCGCACTTACTGTTATTGTGAACATCTATAATAAGAAATAGTTCCTGTATAAATTAGTTTCTGTTTGCTGTCAAAATTGAAAACTACAGACAAAATAAATTCATTAGAATATATTACTTAATAATTAACGGTTCATGATAGTCAGAAAATAGCTACAATACAAAAGTACATAAACCACAATTTACAATGATAGTGTAAATTTGTTTATAATTTCTACAATGCTTAAAGTGTAGTAGCTACAGTTCGCACAGGGTGCCAGTATAATTATATGCTCAGCCGGACACCGGTTTTTAGCGAGGAGGACATTTTCAATAACGCGCACTACAGAAGCCTGATGTTAACCAATCACAGTCGTTCTTGTCACGTGTGTTGCTTTCATCCGGGAACTTCGCCATCTTTTTCTTGTTGGCAGAATTTATCAGGAATACGAAACGCAACCGAAAGCGGTATAAGATGGAGTTTTCTTTCACTGAGAAAACTCTGTCATTCAGTGGAAAGCTTGTTACAGTAAAAGACAATTTAAAGTATCGGGTTGCGTAGGTTAAAGTAATACCAAAAGGTAGCAGTATTTGGGAACAGCAATAGAAGTTTAAACAGGTTGTCAATAGCAGCAATAGTAACAATAGAAACACGCCAAGCTGGCAGCAGTAATAGCAGTAGTAATAGTAGTACTAGTAGTAACATCCATGGCAGCAGTAGTAGAACCCACAGTAGCGCCAGCAGCAGTAGCATCAGCAGTAGCAGCACCAGCAGCAGTCGCAGTAACAACAGCACCAGCAGTAGAAGAAGCAACAATAGCATCAGCAGTAACAACAGTAGCACCAGCAGCAGTTGCAGTAACAACAGCATCAGCAGTAGAAGCAGCAACAATAGCATCAGAAGCGGTAGCAGCACCAGCAGTACCACAAACAGCAGTAGTAGCAGCAGCAGCAGCAGCAGCAGCAGCAGCAGCAGCAGCAGCAGCAGCAGCAGCAGCAGCAGCAGCAGCAGCAGCAGCAGCAGCAACAGCAGTACCACAAGCAGCAATAGCAGCAACAGCAGTACCATAAGCAGCAATAGCAGCAACAGCAGTAGTACAAACAGCAATAGCAGCAACAGCAGTACCACAAGCAGCAATAGGAGCAACAGCAGTACCATAAGCAGCAGTAGTAGCAGCAGCAGCAGCAGCAGCAGCAGCAGCAACAACAGCAGTAGCACAAACAGCAGCGGTAGCACCACAAGCAGCAATATGAGCAACAGCAGTACCATAAGCAGCAGTAGTAGCAGCAGCAGCAACAGTAGCAGCACAAACAGCAGCGGTAGCACCACAAGCAGCAAGAGGAAGACGAGAAATGTGCAGTAATGGTAACATGAATAGCAAGAGTAAAGACGTACGATGTGACATATACATGTAGCGACTTGATGAAATGATGCCTTGTAATATTCATCGAGCATATGAAGACTAATTGTTTCGATATGTCAGCCATATGACAAGTGAACATATTCATTGTCACCATGTAATGTTTATGCTGGTGTTATGAAAGGCTTCCATTATGTATTTAATGATCCAACGCACCCATGAGTCACTACGAAGGCATGAATGATTAATGGTTAATTCAAATGATTCCTCGTAGATATTCATCCCAAATTTACAGAAAAGTTACTCAGTGCTATTGCCACCAGCACTAAATGTCTGTAGTGTTTCCTGAACAACTGTGTAAATTGTTTGATTGACCCTTTTCTGTTTCAGATTAGACAATGAAAATGAAATCTACAAGGTAAGTGAAATTTTGGAAAGGAAAATGGTACAGAGGAATCATTTCCTTAGCTAAAACAATAATTAATTCGATACATGTAGTGTACAACCAATGAATGTGATTTCCACTAATGCCCCAATATGTTGTACTGAGGACTAAAACAATTCAATGCCGTGCATCTATATCCCTATATGATGGAGAACTTCTCTACAGAATTTCCAACCGGCCAGTCTATTGACGGCATCGACATATTTAGTAATTACATATATGATGAGCAACCGCTAAGAAAAAACGGTATGTTCTGATATTATAATTAGAATATCGCATTTGCTTGCTTCATGCTTAATTTATTTGAAGCTGCTCATTGCAGTGGCTCTTAGCATCCGCTTAACTCTTGTCTCATTATCCTACTCAAAATAAGATTATATATTTTTCTACAAGGTTCGAGTACAATCTACATCCGTTATGTCAAAGTCGGTTATGTCGAATTCTCAGGTTATCTCGATGTCGGACCAAAGTCCCGTTTCAGAAACTATCCCGGTTGGACGGAATTCGACATAGCGGATGTAGACTGTATATTAAAAATTGATTTCGTTACTATATAGCTTGATTATTAGTGAGTTATATATAATGGAATACATGTACTTGTAAGATAGCATGCTACTTGCTTTGGAAATTGAGACCGTCAGTTGTAACAGGAATATAACTTTAAATTAAGATACCACTGCTAATTGAACATGCATGTATTGTAAGTAAGCGAACTGTTACAAGTTAAAGGAACTAGTTTTCCAAATATCAAATGATAAGTAAGGAGAATAGTGTATGTTGTTGAACTGTTCATCCATATGAGGAAAATGGAAATAATGAATTAAACTGAAACACAGGTCTAGTGGAAAAGCTGGCTCTTTGTTGAATTCTAGGCTTAACTTTTGTTTTAACTCGGAAAGTCAATTTCATAGAATTGAGATCAAACATAACCGGGTCTATTTCTGCTGGTTTAGAATAATATGTTTGGACAGCTTCGTGTTGTACTAACTGCGGGTCAACTGTTTCGTGTTGCACTAAATGCGGTTCAATTGCTTCGTGTTGTATTAACTGCTGTTCAACTGGCATTGCTCCCGTCTCTTCAAGCCTTGTCGCTATGTCTGTATTCATTATCGTTTGATTAGTTAACGTGCGTATAATGTCGGCAGATTTAGAATCAATATCTACATTCTTGTGTCAAAAGTCAAATGGAAACATCCCCTTTTGTGCGAAATTCAGTAATGGTGAAGATGCAACAGTGGTTGTCTTAGGTAGCTTTCCTGCTTCAAATTCTCGCTCTGGAGGCATCAACTTTTCAGCACGTCTCAGCGAGCGAATTTCTAACTCCAGCTTAATGATTTCCAATTCTTGCTTTCTCAGCTCTTTCTGAAAGTACTGTCGTCGCAAATGTCCAATACCACCTCCGTTTGGTTCCCTATCAAACACACAAAAGGGGATAAGTCAAATGATACTCAAAAATAATAGAAATTGTACAGAAGTTACTTCCCTTTTATCAAGAACGCCGTTTGCAAGTAAGTTTTTAGAATAATTTATTGTTTTATATGTTACCATACAACAGACGGATCTGTGGTCCAGTGGTAACACGCTGGACTGGTAATAGTTTTAGGATTGTTTCTTCAAATGTTGGTTTCGAATTTTGCAAATAACTTTATATACAGATCCATAGCAAGTGTTTGTAAATAGCTTGTGGTGCCGGGCGGTGTTCGTGGCTTGCATAGTGCTGTTGGTGATAAAAATGTCCTGGAGCCTGAACTAAAAAGAACCCATTAATTAATACTATGAACCCATTATAGAAAGGGTTAAAGCTTCATTTTATGAAAGTTTGTAGATGTACTTGAATATCAGCTTTATCAGGGCTGACACTAACAGTATACACTATTTCCTAATCAACATGTATACTTTACTTAGCCAAGACCATCAACTATCCAAAATGCATGTACATTTGTTCATATCTAGTTTTTGTACGAATCGTTGCTGGTTCGAATCGTTGCTGGTCCGAATCACCATCCATCAAAGCGCTTGGTAGATGTAGCAACTAGGTGAAAAAGACGGACTATATATATTCAGCTCGTCGCAATTCGAGGACAAAGACACCACCACTATTCGCATACAACCATCCGTCATTGCACAGACTAATTAATGTAACTAAAAGTAATGAATTGCGGGCTAATAGATTCCATCGGGGTATGAACTACATCGGGCATGTTTAATGTTAGCATAGAGGCCCAATGTAGTTCATACCCGAATGGAAACTATTATCCCGCGATTCATGAAACACAGAGTCAACAATGTATTTACCCAGTGCCAGCTGTAGCGTTCCTGGTAGGTGTCGGTGCTGCTGTTGCTGCTATTGGCATCGCTGTTGTAAGCTGCGGGGGAGGCGGTTCGTGTGGTGCTGGAGAATGAATAGCACTGCTAACTTTATTGGGGAAGACATTTATGTCATGCATTATTGATAATGGTGACAGTGACTTAATTGGCATCATACTATGTTGTCGTTGTATCATAGATTCCGCGACAGGATGGTTCAGTTGATGTGGGTTGAACATGTGGTTTGACTGTTGTTGCGGTAGTTGTTGGTTATAGTTATATACCTGTAGGTGATTCTGCTGTTGCGTCTGAGCCTTGTCTTGTGGTTGAATAAATTGATAACGTGGATTTTGATTGAGCATGAAATCAAACGGTGCTAACATATTCAATGGTTGGATCTGTGTTGGCACAATATTTCTGTTTAGAAACTGATTTTGTATTTGTAGTAGGTCTTCCTGCGGCATAAAACTTTGTTCAATATGATTAACTGTCTGTGGGAAATGAGCATTCTGTTGCACAGCATTTTGGTGTTGCTTAAAGAAGTCAAGCTTCTGGTTTGGCTTCTGATGTTGTGTTGGGTTCGTCTGGTGTTGCAGAAGCATGTTCTGTAGCGAGTGTTGCTGTTGACCTTGGTGATTGTGCTGGCTTTGATGTTGTTGTTCATTCTTTGGGTTATTATATGACTGTTGTTGATTCATCTGGTTATTATTATTATGCTGTTGGTTAATCTGGTTGTTAGGCGAATGTTGTTGATTCATCTGGTTGCTAGGCGTATGTTGTTGATTCATCTGGTTATTATTATGTTGTTGATTCACTTGGTTGTTATGTGGTTGTTGTTGATTCATTTGGTTGTTATGTGACTGTTGTTGATTCATCTGGTTGCTAGGCGTATGTTGTTGATTCATTTGGTTGTTATGTGACTGTTGTTGATTCATCTGGTTGCTAGGCGTATGTTGTTGATTCATCTGGTTGCTAGGCGTATGTTGTTGATTCATCTGGTTGCTAGGCGTATGTTGTTGATTCATCTGGTTATTATTATGTTGTTGATTCACTTGGTTGTTATGTGACTGTTGTTGATTCATCTGGTTGCTAGGCGTATGTTGTTGATTCATTTGGTTGTTATGTGACTGTTGTTGATTCATCTGGTTGTTAGGCGAATGTTGTTGATTCATTTGGTTGTTATGTGGTTGTTGTTGATTCATCTGGTTGTTATGTGGCTGTTGTTGATTCTGATTCATCTGGTTATTACCATGTTGTTTTTGATTAATTTGGTTACTATGTTGTTGTGATTGTTGTTGATTCCCTTGGTTATTATTATTATTATGTTGTTGTTGTTGTATATTCACCTGGGTATTATGTGATTGTTGTTGATTCAACTGGTTGTTCTGTTGCTGTTGTTGATTCACCTGGTTGCTGTGTATCTGTTGTTGATTCAACTGGTTGTTCTGTTGCTGTTGTTGGTTCACCTGGTTGCTGTGTATCTGTTGTTGATTCATCGCGCCATTGTGTTGTGGTTTATTCATCTGGTTATTATGCGACTTTTGTTGACGTATCTGGTTATTCTGTGACTGTTGTTGACGTATCTGGTTATTCTGTGGCTGTTGTTGACGTATCTGGTTATTCTGTGGCTGTTTTGTATTAATCTGGTTATTGTTTAGCCCTTGTTGATTCATCTGCTTGTTATTACGTTGTGCTTGTGTCTCTAGTTGACGTTTGACTTGGGTTGTTTGTTGTTGCGATTGTATGTTATGTTGATTGGTATGTGGGTGAATTTGCGCTTCTCGGTGGCTTTCATTTGACTGCAGTTGTTGTACATTATTTTGCTCTGAAATGTGACTGCGATGCTTGTCCAAGTTTTTTCCATTCAGTTGCTGCTGTTGTATTTGTTTACTTTCTTTTTGTGATGTTAGATTAATTGTCTTAGCCTGTTGTAGTGGTTGTGATTGCTTGTTCCTAAGATTTTGATTCGTATTTTGTTGGGTTCGTTTATGTTTGTATTTATTTTGTGAGATCTTGGAATTTGATGGCTGTTTGAGTGTGTTTTGTTGTTTCTGCTGCTGGTGCTGATTCTGTATCTCTTGTTGATTATTCTGTTGGTGCTGTTGCTTCTTAAGTTTAATCTGTTTCTCTAAATGTTTTAACAACAATTCTCTATTCCCCTGGTAATGATTTTCTTCTATATGCTGCAATTTATCCACTGTTTCTTTCATCACTTGCGGGGTTGATGTTTTCTGATTTATTATTAAACCATTTGTAACAGCGTTAGCTTTCTTCAGTTTAGGAATTAAGGTTTTCTTGTTATTTACTATGTTGTTTTTAGCAGTAGCAGCTGTATTACTGTTTATTTGTTTTGGGGAAGCATATTTTCTCGATGTTCTAATAGCATTCTGATTAGAAACAGTCCCTCTAACAGACTTAGAAATTGCCTTAAGATTTCCGACAGCTCTTGTGTTCCTTTTATCTTTCGTATTGAACCCATCTGTAAGTAAGTAAATAATATATGTATGCTCATATTGTTCACT
Organism: Archivesica marissinica; assembly: GCA_014843695.1. Lineage (NCBI taxonomy): Eukaryota > Metazoa > Mollusca > Bivalvia > Venerida > Vesicomyidae > Archivesica > Archivesica marissinica. The sequence goes on along the minus strand of CM026401.1, from coordinate 46,183,170 downwards.
TTAAATGCATACCAATTTGTCACATTGTGACACTTGTGCGTTGAGTAATAAACACTATTAAACAGACATGACACTAGTCCACTAACTTAATTGTTACACATAGTTCTAGTACTAGTTCAGCTTCAGCTTGTATATCCTACATGTATATGACCATCGTCATAATACACAACGGACCTCATTCCACGTGTGTGAAATACACTAGCTTCTATCACACAAAACAACCACAAGAATGCCCTTGTTCACAGAGAATCCAATCACAATTTGTGTTTTACGTTTATTTATCGTCGCTACCGGTTGCCCATATGAGCGACGCCTCCTGAAGAGATTAGTCATCTTAGATTTCTGGAGGATAGTGCAATGATACAGACAGAGACCCATTCCAGAGTCTCTTCTGGTTCTTTTACGTGCACGGTGTAAAGCACCGACACGAGACCTCGGTTTAACGTCCCATCTGAAAGACTGTTAATTTTATTAGGGTCAGACGGGGGATCGAGCCTGCGATCCCTGGATTACCAGACCAGCGTGTTACCATTGGACTACAGATCCGCCGTGCCAATCACAATGATGTAGATTGGCTTTATATATTGTTTGTAAACAGTGCTAAATGCGAAGTGGGTTTTAACTATTGCAGGACTTTCAATGCAAACGACATCGGTTTTATACGGAAAACATTTGTTTGTTTGTTTGATTTAAGTTTATTGAACTTCGCTACCAGTTGTCCATTTTAGTGATGGGCAGTTTACCTAACAGCACCTTTCCTGTGCAGGCTCCAGTTGTTAACCAGTACTTTGTGCATCAACCTCCGTACGAAACTGCCAACCTTTTCATATAAATGAGACATGGTCTGAGCGGGGCTCGAACGCGTTCTGCAACTCCACGATACACTAGTCAACAGTATTAAATAAAACGATCGGAAAGGCCAGCACATATTAATGCGCATTCAGATGCCTGGAAAACCACAACTAATGCGCATGTACAATATGTGAAAGGCCACCACTTCTGATGTGCATGTACAATATGTGAAAGGCCACCACTTCTGATGCGCATGTACAATATGTGAAAGCCCGCCTCCGTGGTCGAGTGGTTAAGGTCGCTGACTTGTATACCACTGTAACCTATCATCACTGATGGTCACGGGTTCGAGCCCCGCTCAGGCCGTGTCTCATTTATATGAACAAGTTGGCAGTTTCTTACGGAGGTTGGTGCACCCAAGTACTGGTTAACCGCTGGAGCCTGCCCAGGAAAGGTGTTGTTAAGTAAACTGCCCGCCGGCGATATAGCCCAAAATGGTGCTGATGCAGGCGTAAAACCCGAAATATAACATAATAACAACATGTGAAAGGCCACCACTTCTGATGCGCATGTACAATATGTGAAAGGCCACCACTTCTGATGCGCATGTACAATATGTGAAAGGCCACCACTTCTGATGCGCATGTAGAAGATCGGAAAGGCCACCACTTCTGATGCTCATGTAGAAGATCGGATAGGCCACCACTTCTGCTGTATGTGTAGATGATCGGAAAGGCCACAACATATGATGATCTTGCAGGAGATCACTTGTCCTTGATTGGAAGCGAACTCATGGCACCACTGGCTGTAGCGGAGAAAGGCGAGTTCTAGAAACGGTACACTAAACTACTCTGTCACTCTATTGTTCTTGGGTTGGGGTAGATGGGAGCCGGGGACTCCAATTATTAAGATTTGTGAATCTGTGTGAAATTTGGCTATAGGCAGATGTGAAAAAGATGTAGATCTGAAACTGTACATAGGTGGTAGACATGTCTTTTTACATGGTTCTGTTTATATTGAATTTCGTTAAGTCAAACTTCGGTTATGTCGAAGTATTTTGCTCGGTCCGACTTTATAATAAATACATTAATGTGACTCAAGGGAGCTTAGCGATTACTAGTCAACAGATATTTCAGTGTAAGAATAGTTCTATATAAAACCATCATCACATGGCACCATTCAAGCTGTAAGTCATATAAAACTATCATCACATGGCACCATTCAAGCTGTAAGTCATATAAAACCATCATCACATGGCACCATTCAAGCTGTAAGTCATATAAAACCATCATCACATGGCACCATTCTAGCTGTAAGTCATATAAAACCATCATCACATGGCACCATTCTAGCTGTAAGTCATATAAAACCATCATCACATGGCACCATTCAAGCTATAAGTCATATAAAACCATCATCACATGGCACCATTCAAGCTATAAGTCACATAAAACCATCATCACATGGCACCATTCAAGCTATAAGTCATATAAAACTATCATCACATGTCATCATTCAAGCTATAAGTCATATAAAACCATCATCACATGGCACCATTCAAGCTATAAGTCATATAAAACTATCATCACATGGCATCATTCAAGCTATAAGTCATATAAAACCATCATCACATGGCATCATTCAAGCTATAAGTCATATAAAACCATCATCACATGGCATCATTCAAGCTATAAGTCATATAAAACCATCATCACATGTCACAATTCAAGCTATAAGTCATATAAAACCATCATCACATGTCACAATTCAAGCTATAAGTCATATAAAACCATCATCACATGGCATCATTCAAGCTGTAAGTCATATAAAACTATCATCACATGGCATCATTCAAGCTGTAAGTCATATAAAACTATCATCACATGGCACCATTCTAGCTGTAAGTCATATAAAACCATCATCACATGGCACCATTCAAGCTATAAGTCATATAAAACTATCATCACATGGCACCATTCAAGCTATAAGTCATATAAAACCATCATCACATGGCACCATTCAAGCTATAAGTCATATAAAACCATCATCACATGGCACCATTCAAGCTATAAGTCATATAAAACCATCATCACATGTCACAATTCAAGCTATAAGTCATATAAAACCATCATCACATGGCATCATTCAAGCTATAAGTCATATAAAACCATCATCACATGTCACAATTCAAGCTATAAGTCATATAAAACCATCATCACATGGCATCATTCAAGCTATAAGTCATATAAAACTATCATCACATGGCATCATTCAAGCTGTAAGTCATATAAAACTATCATCACATGGCACCATTCTAGCTGTAAGTCATATAAAACCATCATCACATGGCACCATTCAAGCTATAAGTCATATAAAACCATCATCACATGGCACCATTCAAGCTATAAGTCTGATCAAATGTACTTACACTCGTAATACAATCTCCTTTCTAAATAGTTCTCATATTTCTCCGCCAATCTCCAAGTTTGTATGTATGTATGTTCCATTAATGTCAAACCCCTTGCGGGGACGTATGCACGTTTCCCTGGCAAGCTTAGCCGACCTAAGTGGTTAACCAGTACTAAGCAATGTGTGTGAGATGCCTTGCTCAATGACACTACATACGTGGCCTGATCGAGTATGGAACCCGGGATCGATCGATTCCAAATCCGACGCTCTACCACTGGACCACGGATTGTTTGTTTTGGGAGCATCTATTTGTTCCACCGATTTCCTCGTCGAAATTAAAAACTGAATTCTCTTTTGAAGGCTTACATGTGAGAATGAAAGAAATTAGCAAAGGTTGGTCGCTTCAGATTTCAAATTCACCCCATGTTTTACAGGGGAGTGTCGTCGTTCAAGCGATGAAAAACAAAAATCAAAATAATACGCTCTTTTGGTTAAGAGACCTTTTTTAGTATTGCACTACTGTTGTTCTTGGATATAAAATATGTGTGGAAGTGAGCAACACTATTTGTGAATTGTGCAGCATTATCTGGTTCCTGATACAACATAATTATGAATGTTGCAGCATTATCTGGCTCCTGATAAAATATAATTATGAATTTTGCAGCATTATCTGGCTCCTGATAAAATATAATTATGAATGTTGCAGCATTATCTGGCTCCTGATAAAATATAATTATGAATTTTGCAGCATTATCTGACCCCTGATACAACATAATTATTAATTCTGCAGCATTATCTGACCCCTGATACAACATAATTATTAATTCTGCAGCATTATCTGACTCCTGATACAACATAATTATTAATTCTGCAGCATTATCTGACCCCTGATACAACATAATTATTAATTCTGCAGCATTATCTGACTCCTGATACAACATAATTATTAATTCTGCAACATTATCTGGGTCTTGATACAACATAATTATAAATGGATGCTGCAGGTGCATGTTTTAAGTGACGATACGCTATGTACATGGTTAGCCCTTATAACGACATATGAGAAAGAATACTTACATGTATCTGTTGTTGATAAAGTCGCCCATAGGATGAAGACCGGAAGTAATCTCATTATTGACAAATGTCAATATCAATCACCGGATGTGATGGCTATTTAGTTTATTGGCTTACATCGGACTTCAATCTGGTTCAAGGCGGCCACTCTTAGTCCATCAAAAACGAAAAGTAAATGACTGAAAACGCGTCCAAGATGTAAATGATTTATTAATTAAGATGTCTAGTCAAATAATACTGAACTTATTCCCCATATAAACATTAGCTAACTTGTCGGTGTATTCATTAAAAAGTCGCATCTGCATGTCGCTATCAAATTATAATCCCGGATATGCGTGAATTCTGACAAGTTTTGACTTTAATATCATAAGAAGTAATAATAGCAACAGCTAATGTCTTTACGATGAGTCGGTGACATGATTAGCTGAGGGCTATATTCTTCAACATTCCCTTTTGTTAGCACCATTTGCGGTCCATCACCAACTGCCACATCGGATGATCATGGCGGGATTTCGGTCGCTTTAATGTACTCATTTCCTCGTGATTTGAGCATTGAACACTTGCTGTGTTTGTAAATATCTCTTCATTGCATGTTCTTATTTTAAATATTAAATTACTATTATGCGAAAATCATAGCATCCAAAATATTATTCCTATGTCGTAAAAGCATCCACGTTGACTGATGTGTGGATACGAAGTGCAATTTTGCAATTAAAACTATGAAATTTATTTGTTTTACATCCATTGCGAAGAAGCTTTAGCAACTTATATTAAACACTCTCTTTGGCATGAAGGTGAATATGTGGTCATTCTTGTGGGAGGAAACCAGAGTACCCGGAGAAAAACCCACCTGTCCAATTTGGCGACCATCGTGCCATCTCACAATTTGTATTAATTCCAGGTCGGGGGATCGAACACGAGTTTCATTGGTGAGAAGCGTGCTCACCACTTCGCTAGCTACTCGGACAGCCCGATTGTGTATTTAAGATACCCTTCGTAAAAAAACTGACAACAACTTGGACATTTCAATTTTACACTTTTCGAGTCGAACTATTTTGTAAATGAACACAGTAGAAGCATTTTATACAAATTTATAGCTTAGCTCCGTTATGAAATAAATTCTTACGACAATAGTTTAACCGCCCTCGAGAAACCATTCCTATCAGGAGTTCATGGACATTAGGGGAGAGAAGATGCAGTGGTTGCGTGTTCGCTTCATGTGTGAACGGCCCCGGGTTTGCGCAGTGTAGCTGTGTTAGGAACGTGCTCTTAGCCAAGGCATTTAAATTCAACATTGCTTGTCTCCTCTCTCTCTCATGACGGTGGATTCCATCATGCATGAAGTCTCGAGAGCGATTAATATAATGTTGTAAAAACGTTTATTTTTCGCAATCTAGCTGAAATCACTTTGTATTAGACAAACACATCATGTATCACTACATCGATGGTGCCTCCGATGTGAAATTGACACGATATTGGCTTTGTAACTTAGGGGTTGTTGTGATGTGTTATGACACACAAAGTCATATCTCTTCTCTAGTTTATGCAAATTGATTTCAGCTAGATTGCGAAAACAAGCTTTTGCAACATTATATTGATCAAGTAAAATAAAGCAGTGACGATAGCGCCAAGCGACAGGCTTCTGTTGGCACACAGCCAATGTTGCGGAAGATATTGTAATTATAAGTATTTTATATACCAAAACCAAAACTCTTCGAACAAAGAAAGCCCCGAAAACTAGTAAATATTTGATTATTTGTACAAGCACAAACGAGTTATGCTTTAAGCGAAATTTTCAATTGCATAGATGCCTTATTGACATGAGCCGGTGCAATGCGGGTATTTCTAAAATTATTGAAAGCGTTGTAGTTAACGGCAGACTGTCCTGGACAGGCAGCTTTTTCCCATTCTAGTCATCATTTGAAAATGGAAAGTTCATTCTTCTTGCGCCAAACCTCATTTGATTGTTGTTATTAAAAGAGGACTCTTCGTTTTCCTCTCCCGATTGTTGAAATATCATGCTATTTCTAAAATTATTGAAAGCGTTGTAGTTAACGGCAGACTGTCCTGGACTGGCAGCTTTTTCCCATTCTAGTCATTTGAAAAATGGAAAGTTCATTCTTCTTGCGCCAAATCTCATTTGATTGTTGTTATTAAAAGAGGACTCTTCGTTTTCCTCTCCCGATTGTTGAGATGTCATGACATCCGTTTCCGTTCTCTGCAGAGCTCGAATTTCCAGATGCAATTTTCTTATTTCAAGTTTTTGTTTCTCCAACTTTCCGTTGAAAAATTTCTGGTTCAATCTTGCGTCATGGCTGTAAAGGTTAAAATGTATATATATATTAAATTAGGTAGGTTTGCACACTATCATATTACCTGAACTTTTATTAGTTTAGTTTATACACATTTATGTTAGCTGTCCGATTAGCGTAGTAGTTAGCGCGCTCGCTTCTCACCAATGCATCCCGGGTTCGATCTTCGTTAGATGGTACGATGGTCGTCAGATCGGACAGGTGGGTTTTCTCCGAGTACTCCGGTTTCCTCCCACACGAATGACCACATGTACGCTTTCATCCGCGCCAACGAGAGTGATTAATATAAGTTGTTCAAACTTGCTTCGCAATCGTTGCAAAATAAATAAAACTTGAACTTAAATTTATGTTAGCTCTATTGCGAAACAAGTTTATACATTATATTAATCGCTCTCGAGACCTCAATCTTGATTTATTTCACCACCATGACGTAGAGAGAAGCTTTGTGAAATTTAGGTGCATTGCCTAAATGAGTACAATCTTAACGACGGCTACAGCTGGCCGCGCTCTCCGTCGGGGCCTCTAGAACCCGAAGCGAACGCGCTGTTACTGCGTTATCATGACTGAACTGTTGTGCATCGATATCGACGCCCTTCTCGTAATCAGGTTCATCTTCTATGAATGATTCATTCTAAATGCACGCACCAAGAAGCTGCTGTTAAACGGTATAAGCTACATTCGTAAAACGAAAACATTATGATGATTAGTATGGCTAACGGTATATTATTATATTATTCAAATCATCTCCAAAATCATATACCTTTGCTTATGTTGGTGAATACCATAATACCGTGCAACAACATGGATCATAAGAGTGGGGCCTCCGCGACCGAGTGGTTAGAGTCATTAGACTCCAAATCACATGGCATTTACTGTTGGATGTGTCAAATTATTTCATTCGACGGAGCTTATCCAGTTGGCGGGTGACAAAGGTGCCCATCGGTCAATATAGCAACGCTCTGAGTCTTCGTCCACTGCATTAACGTGGCAATGGCTAGGTAGGGATTGTGTTAATGTTTCGGTTGGGTGTTATATCGGTTGGATAACGTATCGATTGTCCCTTCGAATTGTGCTATGACATATTTAACGACATTTTTGTAAATATTTTTTATCGACTATCTTACTGATTGTATCTAGAATGATCTGTTTATAACAGAATGATCCCCGCGCAAATAAATATTCTTTTAACGTATTTTAAGCCACGCGTTAATTGGTGTCAGATATCATTTAACTAGGATATATGTATTCAATGTCAATCTGTATCCATGACAACGGACAGTCAAAATCACCAACACGTTTATACAAATTTAGTTTAGTCTGTAAATATTGTTCAGATTTCAGATACACCGTGTGGTTACAAGATATGTCTAATTTAACATTTCTTCTAATTGGGCATGTTCTGGTGTCATGTTTGATTAAATTATGTTACTAACCTTGATCGATATGTCGGTGGTGTTATAGGTACACCTGCAGCTGTTGGCATGGTGGTTGTCGGTGGTCTGACAGCGACATCCGGTTGTACAAGTCCCGCTCCAGAATTTACCATTACATATCGTTTCGGAAGTATTTGATTTTGAATAATATTATCCAACGACAACGCCCTTAGTGGTACAATAAGGTGCCGTGCTGTTGCTGGTTGAATTACTTGCTTATGCATCATCGCCAATGGCTGTTGGTATAGCATACCTTGTGTTGGTTCACGTTGTATGGCAAACTGTACCTGTTTTACGTTTCCACTGTTTAGCAGCTGCATTTGCCTGTTCTGTGGGTGATTTATATTTTGATTAGTAGCAGTTTTGAATAAAACCTGGTTTTTGTTTTGCATATAGTGTTGTTTCGGAGCTGGCATTGACCGTGTTTGTATAATCGTTTGACTTTGTTGCTGCTGATGTTGGTTTTGCTTGTTTTGCAGTTGTGTCTTTATATTATTCTGTTGCTTGATCACTTGTTGTTGATTCGGTGGACGTATTAGTTGTTGCGGTATGTCTTGTACATTTTGATGTATCACTTTACTTGGTTCAGCCGCTTGTACGTTTTCTGCTGTTTGTAGTTGTTCTCCATGCTGTAAGCCAGTTCCAGTCTGCTCTTGCTGATTTTGCTTATTCTGTCGTGTTTGGATTTGTGTTTTAATGTGTAGTAATAACTTTTCTTTCTTTTGATTACTTCCTTCTGCAATTTCTTTTTGAAGTTGTGCCTGCATACCCTGCAACTCTTTTATTTCAAGCTGTAATTCATCGGGGGTTTGTTTTGTTCTTTCTGTCAATACAAGATTGTTTACGACATTCTGTGCATTAGAAACATTGCTAGGTAAGATTCGTTGTATGTCGAATGTACCTATTGTGTTTGCTACCTGTTGTGCTTCTTTTATTAGTATGCGATTGTCTTTATTAATAGCTTTAGTTTTCGAAGCTTGGTCGATGTTTTTCAAATGTACTGCAAAAATGAAATAGGCTTTCGGAATATGTATACTTTGTAAATGGTACACATTATGGACAGGGATATAACATATGGGCATTCTATATAGCAATATATATTGTTAATATTTAATAGTTTTACAATAATCTTTACATAGCACCAACACTTTAGCAACGACATTTGGCATGCTCCAACTGTCAAACGTACCTTTTCCGATATTGAGCATTAATAATTACTTGCCGTCAGGTTGGGTGTCAAGAACTCGCATGTCGATTTACTAGAAGTATATTTCAAAGTTCACCTTATTACGGGACTACAAATAGAGATTTTTTTTTAAATCAATAGGATTCGTTTCCAGTAATTTCACCAAAACTACATATCTCATAATATACTGACACCAAAAGGAAACTGTGCACTTACCCTAGAGGTAATATTTATATCCTTTTAGAAAGATATATATAGGCACATTTCGTATCAAAATATGCGAAACATTGGGTAAATTAGTGCAATTAGTGAAATTAGTGATTATTTTTTTCAATCACGATAGTAAAATCCATAATTCTAAAATTTCTAACGAAAAAGTAACGCTCAGTATAAAAGGGCACAGTTCTTTTTATGGTGTAAGTTTTTTTTAACTCTTTCAGCGCTGAATAAATTCAGAGCATGTGCAAACAACATAGATCCAGATCAGCCGCGGCGTAACGCTTCAGCTCCACTGTCCGAAGAGCAATCAGCAAATAGCCTGATCAGACGGCATGTTCTGTTCCGACCGATCGGGTTCTCTACTTTTTTACAAAGTCGCTTTTATGCGACATTGGCGGTGAAAGAGTTAATAAGCTCAACCATCATCATGGTGTCAGTATTGGATGAAATGTTGCTTTGGTTTGATTGCAAGCTGTTCAGATACTGGTTGTTAATGACTTCTCTAGTTCCTTAGTTACAATTATGGATCTCAGCAGTCTTATTTCACTGGATTTTATTTTTTAAAAGTTTCAATTTTTTACACTTATGAATTTGCGAATATTTCAAAATCTACTCGTCCGATTATAATGAAATTTTGAACATGGTAAGAATGATAAATATGCATGAAGCTCACACATTTTGGATACAAAATCAAAAACAACTATCTAGAGCGTCTTGGGGGTTTTCAAGATTGATTGTATGAACATGGCGTCCGTGGTCCAGTGGTAGAGCGTCGGATTTGGAATCGAACGGTCCATGGTTCGATACTCGGTCAGGCCACGTATGTAGTGTCATTGAGCAAGGCACCTCACACACATTGCTTAGTACTGGTTAATCGCTTAGGTCGGCTGAGCCTGCCCAGGAAAACATGTCTAAGTCCCCGCGAGGGGTTTGACATTAAAGGAACATACATACATACATACATACATATGTCACCTAATTTCAAGACCAAACAAAACCCATGTCAAATATGTCTTCAGAGATTGTGTTCTTTGTACATAGCATATGTACATGTACGACTCTAGAAGCTCTAGATAGTTACCAGTAGCATACCTCTGCGAACTATTGACATAAACTGTTCATTCCTTTTGGTCGATATGATGCTCAATAAATAATATATTGCTCTAGAGATAACTTAATTAACCATAAACTTTTGTATTTCTCAGCATCGTAGTTGGGCCAATATTTAATTTAATAAATCGACACATTGAAACACGGGTTTTTTGTTGTTTATTTTCAAAATATTTGTTTTGGGTCAATATCTAGCACATTTTAGAAGCCATTACCCATTAAATCTATTCATTTTAAGAAATGTACATACCATGCAAATGGTGTCATTATAAGGGAAATGTGGTTAGAATAGAATATGGTTAGAACAGAATAGTATTACAAAATCTCTAAAACAAATGAATCTAAATTCCATGTATATGCATATAATAATACAGGGGATGCGTGCCGACCCGAGCTTACGTTGTAAATACAGGGGATGCTTGCCGACCCGAGCTTACGTTGTAAATACAGGGGATGCTTGCCGACCCGAGCTTACGTTGTAAATACAGGGGATGCGTGCCGACCCGAGCTTACGTTGTAAATACAGGGGATGCTTGCCGACCCGTGGATACGTTGTAAATAAAAGGATATATCAAGGGATCCCAAGCAGCCCCACCTCTTTCCAAAATTATAAACATTGTATACTTACTTGCATCTATCAAGGCTGAAGAGATGAATAGCACGCAGTAGAACAGAACTATCACAGACATTTTTTATTATGTCTTCTAAGCTAAATATACGTTTAAGTCTGAACGCAACTGCTTTTTCAGGAAACGAGCATCCCGCGTGTGTATGTCCTTAAAACTAGAATTATCGTATTAAACCGAAACAGACAAATTCATTGAACAATAAAATAATAGAATATCTTTAATATCTTATTAGAAATTTTACTCCAGGCAAATAAATCATAATAAATCAGTGTCCAGGTGGTATGCTGGTGTTAATCGAATACCTATCCACGACGTAACGCTCTTTTGTTTCTGGCTATCAAACACGTGTCATGTCAAATGGTGGTATGCCAACGTATCAAAAGAGAGACAACTGATTAGTACATACTTAAACACCAGGAAACCATTGTGTGAGAACAACTATTAAATGATGCTTCAAAACTGCAATTTTAAATTGTATTTTAGTTGTCATGATATGCATGAATATGCACTATACAGTAAAACCCATCTAATCGAAAACGTCACTGGACCAGTTTTCTTCTAATGTCATTTGTGGACGCGTTTGCAAGAGAAAATAACAATCGTGATAGCGCAGTGGTAGGCTAAGCGCATTCGCGTCAGGTGCGAAGTTAGTTCGCGTCCTGCAGGAGCCGTTCCGATTGTGCCCTTAGGCAAGGCATTTAAAGTTCACATGCCTCTTCTCTCTACCTCGTGGCGATGGATTCCATCAGGAATGAGGTCTCGAGGGTGATTAAGTTGTAAGAACTTGTTTCGCAATCGAGCTAAAATAAATGTGTATATACAAGAGAAAATAAGCACCATGATGTGGACTCTCTCTTATTTTTTAAGACATTGACGAATTTGCAAGAGAAAACTACACTATACCAAACATTGAAACCTCACTAGTTCAATAGGTTCATTGAACAAATTGTTCTTTTAAAGACATTGAAGAATTTGCAATTGAAAACTACAATATACCAAACATTGAAACATCACTAGTTCAACAGGTTCATTGAATAAATGTTTCTTTTAAAGACATTGAAGAATTTAACAGAGAGAACCAAGTGCCATTATGTAAACCTAAGCGACCACTGAACCTAATTTCAAAGTCATTGACCTATTTGCAAAAGAGAGAAATTAATCACTATTCAGTGATAATTTTCTAAGCAGAATCACTGGATCAGCGGATTAGAGACCTTTTCATTGTGAATGAAGCAAATGTATAGAGAGTATTTAGTGCACTCTAAATGCATGACATACGTGTATGTGTTGTTCTTTGTGACGTATGTGTACAAGTAGTTCTTCTATATGCATGACATACGTGTATGTGTTGTTCTTTGTGACGTATATGTACAAGTAGTTCTTCTATATGCATGACATACGTGTATGTGTTGTTATTTGTGACGTATATGTACAAGTAGTTCTTCTAAATGCATGACATACGTGTACGTGTTGATCTGTGTGACGTATATGTACAAGTAGTTCTTCTATATGCATGACATACGTGTATGTGTTGTTCTTTGTGACGTATATGTACAAGTAGTTCTTCTATATGCATGACATACGTGTATGTGTTGTTCTTTGTGACGTATATGTACAAGTAGTTCTTCTATATGCATGACATACGTGTACGTGTTGTTCTTTGTGACGTATATGTACAAGTAGTTCTTCTATATGCATGACATACGTGTATGTGTTGTTCTTTGTGACGTATATGTACAAGTAGTTCTTCTATATGCATGACATACGTGTATGTGTTGTTCTGTGTGACGTATGTGTACAAGTAGTTCTTCTATATGCATGACATACGTGTACGTGTTGTTCTGTGTGACGTATATGTACAAGTAGTTCTTCTATATGCATGACATACGTGTATGTGTTGATCTGTGTGACGTATGTGTACAAGTAGTTCTTCTATATGCATGACATACGTGTACGTGTTGTTCTGTGTGACGTATATGTACAAGTAGTTCTTCTAAATGCATGACATACGTGTATGTGTTGTTCTTTGTGACGTATGTGTACAAGTAGTTCTTCTATATGCATGACATACGTGTATGTGTTGTTCTTTGTGACGTATATGTACAAGTAGTTCTTCTATATGCATGACATACGTGTATGTGTTGATCTGTGTGACGTATGTGTACAAGTAGTTCTTCTATATGCATGACATACGTGTACGTGTTGTTCTGTGTGACGTATATGTACAAGTAGTTCTTCTAAATGCATGACATACGTGTACGTGTTGTTCTGTGTGACGTATATGTACAAGTAGTTCTTCTATATGCATGACATACGTGTATGTGTTGTTCTGTGTGACGTATATGTACAAGTAGTTCTTCTATATGCATGACATACGTGTATGTGTTGTTCTTTGTGACGTATATGTACAAGTAGTTCTTCTATGCAGTGCTTGCAAGGAGACACATACATGTATGTGTAGTAGCTGTTGGACATCAGCTGATTAATCTTAATTATACAAGTCAATATATCATATTATATAGTATATAGCACACACAAACAGTTTTAAAACATGTCTTATTTGATATGCATGTTTTTCAAGAATGTTGGCTCGTTGATTTGCTTATATTTAATAGTGGAAATATAAAAATAAACTTTTGCAGTTTATGTTTACAGACGGATCTATAGTCCAGTGGTAACATGCTGGACTGGTAATCCAGGGATCGCAGGTGCGATCCCCCGTCTGACCCTAATAACATTAACAGTCTTTCAGATTGGACGTTAAACCGAGGTCTCGTGTCGGTGCTGTACACCGTGCACGTAAAAGAACCAGAGGAGACTCTGGAATGGGCTTCTGTCTGTATCATTGCACTATCCTCCAAAAATCTAAAATGACTAATCTCTGCAGGAAGCGTCGCTCATATGGGCAACCGGTAGCGGCGATAAATTAACCTTAAAAACACAGTTATGTATGCAATGACTAAAAACATCGGGACTAAATAATCGTCTGATTTGGAAGGATATACGGCTTGAACAAGTTCCGGTATGAAGGAGTTTTACTATAGGTCTAGTCTGCATCATTGGCTATCGAATTTATATTTTAGTTTTGACAGTTGAATTTAAAGATGGAATATATTAAAATAACGTTTGATTTATGTGACATTCACATTAAGCTGCAAAGCATACGTGTTATTTTATTGTCTCAATTGATTACAGGTATCTCTCAATATAAATATGTACAGTTTAACCTCGCTACACACATGAATGATAAAGATACCACTGTCAACCCCTTTTTTCTTCTTTTTTTGTTTGGTTGTGCAAAAAAACCTTATGTAGATGATATGAATGTACATATATCTATTATGTATATTGTAAATGTATATATACATTGCAAGGCGAATAGGGGATGCTCCTCGACCCCTACTCGACCTATGACGTGGAAAATAAATGGGGTTACTCCGAAAGGGGGCCTGAAAAAAAGATACCGCTCTTTGTCATTCTTGTGTGTACTCGTTATAGCGAGGTTAGACTGTACATATTTATATTGAGAGATACCTGTAATTTTCTTTATATATAATTATATCTTTATATCAGGCACTGAATGGCATCAGTGTAAAACCACTGACCTTCCGCAATCCAGCTGGATAGCTTCATCGCTTGAAATAATTCGACGCCCCAGTGCATAGCGATGATGGGTAACCACTCGGCCACGGAGGTCACTCCCAAACATATTGGCCCCCTTTAGGGGTCCGCTGTTCAATGCTTAGACCGCATATTCTTCTATTTATAAATGAGTTACCACTCGCTCCAGCTATGACTGTTTCGTCAACTGATCTATATGCTGATGGCATAACGGTCTACGATATTCATAACAATATAGACACACTGCAGTCTAATATACAACTCATAGAGCGTAGTGCTTTAATAATGGAACGCAGTTAAATACTGATAACCACAGCCATTTACATCTCTAGCTGTCAAGATAAAAGTGTAGTGTATGACTCAAAGCTACTAATTACATATAATTAGCGTACTTGGTGTTCAGCCACAAGACGTCTACATATATGCTTTGCAGATGATCTTAAACGTCTACCCATATACATGCCATATGCATCATACATATGGTTTTTACAGACGGATCTGTAGTCCAGTGATAACACGCTGTATTGGTAATCCAGGGATCGCAGGTTCGATCTGTAAATGTTGTACAGATTTCAATACACCGGGTGCATGGCTAATGTATCATTGTTTCTAATGGTTTGATACAATTTTATATTAGTTCATATGATAAAGCTATCCAGCTGGCTTGTGGTAGGTCGGTGGTTCTACCCGGGTGCGTGTCCGTGCCTACAATACTGCTTGGGGCACACCGTCACTTCCTCCATCAATAATAACATGGAGAGTCGCCGTATGACCTAAGCTGTTGGTGCCACTTAACACATCTATATCTCAGCATGAGGCTTTCGATTCTAAAGACAAACATTTCAAACACCACGCCTAAAACACCAATATGCGCTTCTATAGAATGTGCAGCCAAACCTGTGTTAAGCAGACATCCAAGGAAATCACAGAACATGGCTGCTTAGCACAGGTGGCTGTTTAATAGAGGTCAAAAGTATAATAAAACAACATATTGGGAATCTGGAAACTTGCTGATTAATACAGGTCGGCGGCTTGTTAGAGGTAACAACTAACATATGTTTGACTGTACTGCTCCAGATATTCAATGACACTGTCATAAGTCGTGATTAACTTTGTATATTTCCATTGTCAGTAATAATTTATATGTATAGCAATCTGTACATAAATGAACACGGTTTGTTTGTGTAGCTACTAGTCGTAAATCACTTCATTGGATACAAAACATCACCAATAAATGTGTGCAGATCTTTGCATGTCAAATAAACTTCAAGTGTTGCATTTGAAGAGACTTTTTATAAGTAAAATCTTTTCTACATGTTAAAGCAGCATTACATCGTAATAAAGGATGTGTTGGGTAAAATATAAATACTAATGTGTGTGTGTTTACAAAAATCGAAATAGTCACTCAGAAACGATAAAATTCCAATAAATTTAAACCGTCGTATACGCGAATTTGTTTATCAACACACGAAATGTAAACACGCACAGCGCGCATGCGTGAAACAACAAAGGATGTAGAAAACAACGTATATATGTTGAACATGAAAGACTATATATCTATCTTCCTCTACTGTCGAACCCCTCGCGGGGATGTAGAAATGTCCCTAAAAGACTTAGCTAACAGAGGTGTGAATCAACATATCAAGTAATTTAATTAAAAAGACAACATGGGACAAATGGGAACGATGCATTCCGAATGTAAACACGTGCGGACGATGCGTTCCGGTTGTAAACAAGTGCGTGACCGATCGACTCGGAAAGTCTTACTTTCGGTTTCGAGTTTGTTTTATCGCAAAAAAACACTGTTTACCAAATGAACATAAGCATACAAATTATAATGTTAGAATGTGTTGCAACATTGCTACCCATACGTAAAATTTGAATTTTTCAAATATCTTTTATTTCATACGATGTAATGCTGCTTTAAATATTCCGGCGTAGCCTATCTATCTAAATGCTTGTGGTAGAATTGTGGTTCGAATGTTTCTATATCTGTCTCATTGCGTGACGTTGTCCATTCAGGCATGGATGGGCGCTCTTTTTAGTTAATGTCACGTTCTTAAATGTCAGAATGATAAATGTTCATTCATGATCCTTTATGATGATGAATAAATAATTATAGTGTGTGTGTGTGTGTGTGCGCGTGCGTGCGTGTTTTATTATTTATTATTTATCGTCGCTACCGGTTGCTCCTCTGGTTCTTTTACGTGCATGGTGTAAAGGACCGACACAATATCTCGGGTTAAAGTCCCCAACTGAAAGACTGTTAATTTTATTAGGGTCAGATGGGGGATCGAACCTGCGATCCCTGGATTACCAGTCCAGCGTGTTACCACTGGACTACAGATCCGTCTGTTTCTAGTGTGCCAAGTCAAGTACATGTTAAATAATCGCCGTCTGACGTCGTTGACTGAATGAAGGAGATCGAGCGCGCTATGAATCGCCGTGGATACATATTATATAAGATACTAGAAATAATAATGCTCGGTGATATTAATACTTGTGTTTATCATGTTGCATTGGACAAATACTTGAAATATATCGAAAACCTTTTTGTATGTTTGTTTGATCTCGTTAAGCTATCACATGAGTCTACATATGCAACTGATATACAATAATTATAATTCTAACACGACCCAGCTAATAACATACATACTGTTAGAGTAAAATCTACCTCGGGTTATTCTGCGATATACATACCTTGAACTATGCTGCGCGCACCGTGGTTTGGCTATTCCATTTATACAATGCGTGTTAAATTTTATGAATGAAAGTCACGTGATGTTTGTTAATACTACCGTGGGAATTCGCGGAAGTGAGCTATTTTTAGAATCAGATAATCTCTTGTCAGTCTTGTTTTTCTGTTAAGTAACGTTTCAGTTACTATTCTGTACAGTTTTATTTGACAAAATAAATACAATTATTGATCAGTTACAACTTTTGATCATGTATGCACTAGATTGATATTTTCCATACAAAATATCGTCATCACCCCTTACGCGGGAGGACATTTCGAAAGCCAAATGCAGCGGAGTAGCACGGCGTTTTAAGAAAATACTCCTTTGATTCTCGTCTAAAATTATTAGAAGTATGTCGTGTTAGAATCGAAATAATAAGTATCAACCGTGGTATATCGCAGAATAACCCGAGGTAGTATAACCGTGGTATATCGCAGAATAACCCGAGTTTGTATAACCGTGGTATATCGCAGAATAACCCGAGTTTGTATAACCGTGGTATATCGCAGAATAACCCGAGTTTGTATAACCGTGGTATATCGCAGAATAACCCGAGTTTGTATAACCGTGGTATATCGCAGAATAACCCGAGTTTGTATAACCGTGGTATATCGCAGAATAACCCGAGTTTGTATAACCGTGGTATATCGCAGAATAACCCGAGTTTGTATAACCGTGGTATATCGCAGAATAACCCGAGTTTGTATAACCGTGGTATATCGCAGAATAACCCGAGTTTGTATAACCGTGGTATATCGCAGAATAACCCGAGTTTGTATAACCGTGGTATATCGCAGAATAACCCGAGTTTGTATAACCGTGGTATATCGCAGAATAACCCGAGTTTGTATAACCGTGGTATATCGCAGAATAACCCGAGTTTGTATAACCGTGGTATATCGCAGAATAACCCGAGTTTGTATAACCGTGGTATATCGCAGAATAACCCGAGTTTGTATAACCGTGGTATATCGCAGAATAACCCGAGTTTGTATAACCGTGGTATATCGCAGAATAACCCGAGTTTGTATAACCGTGGTATATCGCAGAATAACCCGAGTTTGTATAACCGTGGTATATCGCAGAATAACCCGAGTTTGTATAACCGTGGTATATCGCAGAATAACCCGAGTTTGTATAACCGTGGTATATCGCAGAATAACCCGAGTTTGTATAACCGTGGTATATCGCAGAATAACCCGAGTTTGTATAACCGTGGTATATCGCAGAATAACCCGAGTTTGTATAACCGTGGTATATCGCAGAATAACCCGAGTTTGTATAACCGTGGTATATCGCAGAATAACCCGAGTTTGAAGTTCTTATACGTAGAAATATATCACATATCGTGCAAACTGATAAAACCACTCCTTTCCAAGGAACAATACACTTGACTATAAGTTACTGCCTTGCCTTAATCGATTTTAAATTTAACTTATTCAGATTTATTGCATTTTATGTACAATACAATTACAAATATAAACATTATAAAGGCATGAACAAAATGATATAGCTATACTGTTATGTTTATACTTGAACACTGTAACGCCGGGATGTTTGTGAGATGGTACGGTGGTCGCCAGATCGGACAGGTGGGTTTTCTCCGGTAGTCCGGTTTCCTCCTACACGAATGACCACATGTACACTGTCGTCCGCGCAAACGAGAATGATTAATATAAGTTGTATTTAACTTGTTTCGCAATCGTTATCAAATAAATAACGTTTTACCTAACACTGTGCGAATAATAGAAGCAAATGGGTTGGGCCACAAGTTTTATCTAGAATACCCCGAATATGGACCCGGCACGGAAACGAAAATTCATCACAGAATAATCATTCATAGTCCACATTGAACAAGTGTGCTTGTTGCTAGAAGATGCCACATTGTTTGTCTCATCACATTCAACCGGGTAAATTATAGTCTTTGTGTCTCCTGTGTAGCCTTGCTGGCACATAAAGATATCTTCATGATTACCGTCGACTTGTGTCTGCATTTTAACCTGATGTGAAGGATTAAATGTCAACAGTTATGCGAAGAAAGATAAAGGATATCCTTTATTGCACGAAAAACGCGTTGAAATATTTATCCGAAAACTATAAAACTGTCTTCAACATCATTTACTTCTTCCTAGCCAACATTAGTGCCAGTGTCATAACTGTCACCAAGTGTGTTATTGTTATGTCTCTGCGAAAAAGCACAAAACGTTTTATTACTTGTTTCGTTTATTTTAATGCTTAACCCATTCAACACCAAGTAACTCACATGGAATTGTGCATGATATTTTTAGATCCAATAAATTAATAAAAAAATTACACTTGGACCAGTTCATTTATTAAAATGGGTAATTTTGGCTATAAAAAAAAATTCTGGCAAAATGTGACGCTACTGATTGAGCTTGCTCGTTCGTCACTAGCCGATTCATCTGGATCTACACTTTGTGTAAGCCTATATAGAGGTATATGGTGTTATATAGAGGTATATGGTGTTATATAGAGGTATATGGTGTTATATAGAGGTATATGGTGTTATATAGAGGTATATGGTGTTATATAGAGGTATATGGTGTTATATAGGTATATGGTTATATAGAGGTATATGGTGTTATATAGAGGTATATGGTGTTATATAGAGGTATATGGTGTTATATAGAGGTATATGGTGTTATATAGAGGTATATGGTGTTATATAGAGGTATATGGTGTTATATAGAGGTATATGGTGTTATATAGAGGTATATGGTGTTATATAGAGGTATATGGTGTTATATAGAGGTATATGGTGTTATATAGAGGTATATGGTGTTATATAGAGGTATATGGTGTTATATAGAGGTATATGGTGTTATATAGAGGTATTGGTGTTTGGTTTGTTTTGGGTTGGTATAGGTATATGGTGTTATTAGAGGTTTGGTGTTATATAGGTTATGGTGTTATATAGGTATATGGTGTTATATAGAGGTATATGGTGTTATATGAGGTATATGATGGTGTTATATAGAGGTATATGGTGTTATATAGAGGTATATGGTGTTATATAGAGGTATTGGTGTTATATAGAGGTATAGGTGTTATATAGAGGTATATGGTGTTATATAGAGGTATATGGTGTTATATAGAGGTATATGGTGTTATATAGAGGTATATGGTGTTATATAGAGGTATATGGTGTTATATAGAGGTATATGGTGTTATATAGAGGTATATGGTGTTGAAAGGGTTAACTATGTGTACATTATATTTATATACAATATACATTACAGTCTGAGACAATAACCGTTGAGCTATATTTGATTTAGCATGACACTTAATTTGACTGAAGTTGAAGTGGTTCTTATAGAAATCTTCATTTACGTCCAACTATGGGTTCTTTTTCCCCCCACATAGCTCGCACCGAACGATGTTCAATGCTTCTATTCTTTTTAATCAGTTATGTATACATTAAATGCTTGCTATTGTGAGTACATTTAGCCCTTTGCGTGGTGCTATATATTGCAAATGTGCATCAGATTTTCTGATCATGATTCTAGATATAGACATACGATAACTATATTATATCTATACATACTTGGCGTAGGCGTATTGGGGGCGTGTTCGGGTGTGAACATGATTGTGATGTTCAGTGCCTAGGTTGTCTCCCTTGTGTTGTTCATGATGGGCGCCTGTGTTCATTTGTTCCCGTATAAGTTTGAGCTAAATGAACCTTGATGCTGGCTTAAGTGGAATGGGTGAACATGAATGTGTGTTTGTTATGTATGGGGGGGGGGGCGGTCCGTGTTTTGTAGTATCGGGCATGGGTGGGCAACTATTTCTGTTAAGACAAGTATGGGGTATTAAGATTCATACTACTACTATAGTATCTCTATATACTTTATATTGACATTGTATGTATTATATATGTGCGTGTATTCATTGATGAGGCTGAACTATAAATAAATTAAAATTCTATACATATAATCGGTGACGATTACCCTGCTAACGTTCTAACAGTCAGATTAGCATAGAAAAGAACAACCTAATAACGATAAATATGCACGTTTGCTGCAGCTTTTCTCAGCTGAATAACTGATTTACAAAAGTATGTTGTTTGATGTTTTTAACCCTTTCCCCCATAGAAGCGCCTCTTGACGCCATTACCAATACGACATACATTAACCCTTTCCCTCATAGAAGCGCCTCTTGACGCCATTACCAATACGGCATGCATTAACCCTTTCCCTCATAGAAGCGCCTCTTGACGCCATTACCAATACGACATACATTAACCCTTTCCCTCATAGAAGCGCCTCTTGACGCCATTACCAATACGACATACATTAACCCTTTCCCCATAGAAGCGCCTCTTGACGCCATTACCAATACGACATACATTAACCCTTTCCCTCATAGAAGCGCCTCTTGACGCCATTACCAATACGACATACATTAACCCTTTCCCTCATAGAAGCGCCTCTTGACGCCATTACCAATACGACATACATTGATGATGTAGTAGCCAAACCAATGTTCATAATAAAAGCCAGAATTTCATGAAGTCCCAGTAATATCTATGGAGGTGGGATAGATATGGCGACTACTTGTCCACTGTATGATAGCTAAATGGCTGTCGTTTGTATGGAGATATAATAGTATATTAACCTAAATCTCTATGAATGAAAGGGTTAAAGCGACACAGTCACACTACATCGCAAAATATTTTCTTAAGTATCAATAGCATTGCTACTACAAATTCTTCCGAAATAATTCAGGCACTATCTTTCAATCAACAAACAATGTATGCGCCTTATACGCAAACGTGAACGTAGGATTTCAAATAACGGTCAGCAACGCTCCTGAGTTGACGGTTGTTTACTATTTGGGTCTATACTAATATTAAATTATTATAAAACGAAGGAAACTGATTTGGAAAATTAATACTGTCATGACGTCGTTCCAATTAATAAAAATAACTTGAGGAATATAATGAAACCAGATCCTGTCTCGGGGAATGTCTGCTAACAACGGAAGGCAACGCCCAGTATAATTCTGATACCTCTATACGGATATTATGTTTTTCATTTTATTCTTAAAATGGGTAATTCTAAGCTATCCAATGATATGACACGTTGTACAATGGCTAATAAAAGGAACAACGCATATTCATGTGACAATGATTGCATTTAAAACAATTGAACAACGCGTGCATTATTGCTTGCCCACACACTTTCCTTCTTATCATTCAAATTGTTCTTTACACGACTTTCCACGTGCGTTGTCATTTTGCTAATTTCTGAGGTTACGATTTTACAAAACATGTCATACTGATATTGGCCAGTCATGATACGGTTACTGTACTGGCATGCTCTCATTGGCCAACAATACAACAATACACCAGTCCGCTACTGGCTTCAACATTTATGTTTTATCGAGACCTCCCCGTCATTCTGAGATATAAATTTGCTCTCGTGGCTTCTTTTATTTTCTTTAATTGGTGCGGTGTAGATGATGAGGTCATACATCTACGAGGTCATTACATTTTCACCACAGAGACCTACATAAATCGTGACATGTGAATTCCTGCTCAATTTACACATAACCATTGTATATACGCTCACTAATACATGACTGTAGAACAAAACAATTGCTTATTCTGCTCGAAATCCGGAAGAAAAAGAATTAATTCTGATAAGAGACTTTTTTTCAAATCGAACAACCATAATCAATTCTAAGAATTACTTCCGAAATTAGAATAGCTCAATCGCACCGGGCTATGGACTGAAATAATGTTCTTTCATCATCGCGAATTAAACAGCTTAATAAATTGTATTATGTCAAAGAGCGTCTGTAAATTGTGATCAATCGTATAGCACTATAACAAGTCCATGCGATGACATCGTATAATTTATATTAACTGTGACAAGTGATCGGTCTATGAAATATTACTTCCTAGTATTGTAGATTTGAATACAAATTAATTTGAAGCGAGCTTTACGGTAACGCCAGTTGAGAAAAGTATGGAAGCCCTGGAGGGACATTTAAAATTAAAACTTAATAATTCTATCTTAATATTTAAAATTTATATTTTCAAACTTAATGCTTAATATTTAAAAATTAAAACTTGACATTCAAAAGCATTGCAGAGACTCGTTGACATTGAAGCCACGAGGTAGCGGCAGTTCAAGGCGGAAAAGTAAGTAACATTAATATATTGTGTGTGTCTCTTTTTTAATCCTTAAAAAGACGGTAACTTGGATGAAAACTAATAAGTATTGCCTCATTAATCAGTTGATATTGATAATAGATCTTCAAAACAGCCATAGCATGTGTTTTATAACGCTGTATTTTATTTCATTTTATTTCTTTTTCATTAAAGGACGTGAACATGGAAAGCACGATGTTATTCGCCTTCCTGATTTTATTGAACGTTGCTCCCGTGTCAACAGTTGTGCCGCCATCACCATTGCCATCAGAAAACGGAAGCACCAGATTAGAACTGATTGCCCAGTACTTTTATGCTGGTTTTATCCTCCTATGTCGACATAATATATGCCTTGGCCGTCATCAGTTAATTCGGATACTTCGTTCTAACAATTTACGACGTCGTTTTGTTACATATACTCCATTAGAAATCGTACAAGAAATGATAGAAAAAGAAATACAGTTTAGCGGAGACTGCTTAGGGTACCGAAGTATGTGGAGGCGTCTGGAAACTGATTATCATTTAAAAGTGAAAAGAGATGATGTTATGATGTTGCTTAAATTAATTGATCCAGACGGTGTTCGTTTAAGGAAAGCGCATACGCTTAAACGAAGGAAGTACCTCGTCCCAGGACCCAACTATGTGTGGCACATCGATGGTTACGATAAATTAAAACCATTTGGTTTGTACATCCACGGGGCGATGGATGGATACAGTAGAAGAGTCACGTGGTTAGAAGTTGGTCCTACAAATATTAATCCAAACATGATAGCGAATTATTATCTTGATACGGTAGCAAGTCATGGATTCGTTCCAAGAATTGTGCGCGCAGATCGTGGAACAGAAAATTCAAGCATTAGTTTTCTCCAGGCCTTTTTCAGAAATGATCATAGTGAGTCCATGGCTGGAGTGAAGAGTTTCATGTACGGTAAAAGCACCGCAAATCAGCGTATTGAACGTTGGTGGGGATATTTAAAGCAACACGGAATAAGTTGGTGGATGAATACGTTGAAGGATTTGAGAGCTGGAGGACGATTTGATGCGTCAAACATTCTTCATGTAGAATGCTTGCGGTTTTCTGTGACAGATGTTCTTCAAGCGGAACTTGATCGCATTGCTATCCATTGGAATTTACACAATGTGCGAACACAAAAACATATAGACACATGTACTGGAAGACCGGACATGCTGTTTTATGTAACAGAACTAACAGGTTCTGTTGATTATGGTGTTGAAGTTGATTTGGATGACGTTGAAATTTGCCATGAACAATACACACACAATACATAAGAAAATATGTAGTAATGCTTTCAAGGAGTTGGCTTACATTCTGAAGCCAGACATACAATTCTATCTTAATATTTAAAATTTATATTTTAAAATTTATATTTTCAAACTTAATGCTTAATATTTAAAAATTAAAACTTGACATTCAAAAGCATTGATCTAAAAGCATATCTACATTACATTAAGCGTAACATATTCCTACACGTGTAGTTCTCTACATTACATTAAGCGTAACATATTCCTACACGTGTAGTTCTCTACATTACATTAAGCGTAACATATTCCTACACTTGTAGTTATCTACATTACATTAAGCGTAACATATTCCTACACTTGCAGTTATCTACATTACATTAAGTGTAACATATTCCTACACATGTAGTTCTCTACATTACATTAAGCGTAACATATTCCTACACTTATAGTTATCTACGTTACATTAAGCGTAACATATTCCTACACTTGTAGTTCTCTACATTACATTAAACGTAACATATTCCTACACTTGTAGTTATCTACATTACATTAAGCGTAACATATTCCTACACTTGTAGTTATCTACATTACATTAAGTGTAACATATTCCTACAATTGTAGTTATCTACATTACATTAAGCGTAACATATTCCTACACTTGTAGTTATCTACATTACATTAAGCGTAACATATTCCTACAATTGTAGTTATCTACATTACATTAAGCGTAACATATTCCTACAATTGTAGTTATCTACATTACATTAAGCGTAACATATTCCTACACGTGTAGTTATCTACATTACATTAAGCGTAACATATTTCTACATCTACGTTACATTAAGCATAACATATTCCTACAATTGTAGTTATCTACATTACATTAAGCGTAACATATTCCTACACGTGTAGTTATCTACGTTACATTAAGCATAACATATTCCTACAATTGTAGTTATCTACATTACATTAAGCGTAACATATTCCTACAATTGTAGTTATCTACATTGCATTAAACGTAACATATTCCTACACGTGTAGTTATCTACATTACATTAAGCGTAACATATTCCTACAATTGTAGTTATCTACATTACATTAAGCGTAACATATTCCTACACGTGTAGTTATCTACATTACATTAAGCGTAACATATTCCTACACTTGTAGTTATCTACATTACATTAAGCGTAACATATTCCTACACTTGTAGTTATCTACATTACATTAAGCGTAACATATTCCTACAATTGTAGTTATCTACATTACATTAAGCGTAACATATTCCTACACATGTAGTTCTCTACATTACATTAAGCGTAACATATTCCTACAATTGTAGTTATCTACATTACATTAAGCGTAACATATTCCTACACGTGTAGTTATCTACATTACATTAAGCGTAACATATTCCTACAATTGTAGTTATCTACATTACATTAAGCGTAACATATTCCTACAATTGTAGTTATCTACATTACATTAAGCGTAACATATTCCTACACGTGTAGTTATCTACATTACATTAAGCGTAACATATTCCTACACTTGTAGTTATTTACATTACATTAAGCGTAACATATTCCTACACTTGTAGTTATTTACATTACATTAAGCGTAACATATTCCTACACGTGTAGTTATCTACATTACATTAAGCGTAACATATTCCTACAATTGTAGTTATCTACATTACATTAAGTGTAACATATTCCTACACGTGTAGTTATCTACATTACATTAAGCGTAACATATTCCTACAATTGTAGTTATCTACATTATATTAAGTGTAACATATTCCTACACGTGTAGTTATCTACGTTACATTAAGCGTAACATATAACAAAGCAAACGGGACGGGCCACAAGTTCTAGCCTCCGAAATAAATTGACTTGTTGGTAAAATGTTCTGTAAAATTGACTGATTTTGGCTTCCGGTATGAATCAGTAGCTTGTGCTTGTACGCTCATTGGGCTATTGCTAAAAACAAAGCGCCTCTCGTAATAAGTAGAAGCTTGTTGAAATATATATGTCACAGCTTCTTGACACTTACAGATTATATAAATAGATTTACCTCGAATCGTGATTGTTTTCTGTAGCTGTTTTCTGTAGCTGTTTTTTCTGTAGCTGTTTTCTGTAGCTGTTTTTTCTGTAGCTGTTTTCTGTAGCTGTTTTCTGTAGCTGTTTTCTGTAGCTGGTTTCTGTAGCTGGTTTTCTATAGCTGGTTTTCTGTAGCTGTTTTCTGTAGCTGTTTTCTGTAGCTGTTTTCTGTAGCTGTTTTCTGTAGCTGTTTTCTCTGTAGCTTCTGTAGTTGTTTTCTGTAGCTGTTTTATGTAGCTGGTTTTCTGTAGCTGGTTTTCTGTAGCTGTTTTCTGTAGCTGGTTTTCTGAAGCTGTTTTCTGTAGCTGGTTTTCTGTAGCTGTTTTCTGTAGCTGTTTTCTGTAGCTGGTTTTCTGTAGCTGTTTTCTGAAACTGTTTTCTGTAGCTGGTTTTCTGTAGCTGTTTCTGTAGCTGTTTTATGTAGCTGTTTTCTGTAGCTGGTTTTCTGTAGCTGTTTTCTATAGCTGGTTTTCTGAAGCTGTTTTCTGTAGCTGGTTTTCTGTAGCTGTTTTCTGAAGCTGTTTTCTGTAGCTGGTTTTCTGTAGCTGTTTTCTGTAGCTGTTTTCTGTACCTGTTTTCTGTAGCTGTTTTCTGAAGCTGTTTTCTGTAGCTGGTATTATGTAGCTGTTTTCTGTAACTGTTTTCTGTAGCTGTTTTCTGTAGCTGTTTTCTGAAGCTGTTTTCTGTAACCAGTTTTCTTTACAGGAATGAATCAGTTATGCTTACGGCAAGCGTGGTTATTTCTTTTCTTTCTTTCGTTTTTGCTTCGGGCACCAAATAGGGGAACCCCATTTATTTGCTTTGTTTAATTATTATGCGTCAGAACTCGAACCCAAGTAGTAGTAGCCCCTAAATAAGACAAATAGTATTTCTTAATTATTAAATAGGACACGATTCTGCCACCTATGAGGAGAAATACCAACTATTGTTATGCAGGGGAATATGCAAATCTTCCTCTGCCTATTTCTGAAATGGCCTTTTACAAAACCTCAGGGACATGGATTCTTTGTTTTCTTGGCATTCTGCAAAGGATGCAAGCAACATTGTCTTAGTATGTGCACCCACTGGTGGTCTAACTATGTATTGGTAGCCTCTAATGTACAACACCATACGTGTCAATAGTAAACACATGTTCGTAACATTCCAGTGTTTTGTGCAATATTTAAAATAAATATTTACTGAGTAGATAGATAGATTGTTGGTGGTTGGTTGGTTGGTTGGTGGTTGGTTGATTGGTTGGTTGGTGGTTGGTTGTTGGTTGGTTGGTTGGTTGGTTGGTTGGTTGGTTTGGTTGGGGGTGGTTGGTTGGTTGGTTGGTGGTTGGTGGTGTTGTTGGTGGGTGTTGGTTGGTTGGGTTGGTTGGTTGGTTGTTGGTGGTTGGTTGGTTGGTTGGTGGGTGGTTGGTGGTTGGTTGGTTGGTGGGTGGGGTGGGTGGTTGGTTGGTTGGTGGTTGGTTGGTTTGGTTGGGTTGTTGGTTGGTTGGTTGGTTGGTTGGTTGGTTGGTGGGTGGTGGGTGTGGGTGGGTGGTGTGGTTGGTGGTTGGTTGATTGGTTGGTTTGGTGGTTGGTTGGTGGTTGGTTGGTTGGTTGGTTGGTTGGTTGGTGGGTGGGTGGGTGAGTGGTTGGTTGGGTGGTTGGTTGGTGGTTGGTTGGTTGGTTGGGTCTTAGGGGTGGTGGTTGGTTGGTTGGTTGGGTCTTAGGGTTGGTTGGTTGGTTGGTTGGTTGGTTGGTTGGTTGATTGATTGATTGATTTCTTCATAGTTCTGAACTAATCTTCCTTAGGGCCCTCTTAAAATTTCTTAACACTGTAGCATTAATGCACATACACAATTCGTATAGCCAAAGTACACAGTTACGCCATGCAATATACATGTATACTGGTGTACAATGTAACTTAAACGAATCAGGTAATGTTATCGAAATACAAAAGCATATTGAATGACAATCATTATATATATAACGTTCTAGTGTCTGACGAATACGCCGAGCATAGGTTCCACCACTGTTATCGGTTGATTGTTAGGGTGACAAATGATCATGCATGTCCACTGAGAGATAAACTCGTGTTAAAAAGAGATCACGTGCGATTTCTGTGTACTGTATATTCATTCATGTTAGTGTCGTCAATGTGTTAACTAGGATAAATTACAATTACATCATGAAACGGGTTTTGTGTGGATATGTTCAGTTTATACAAATTTTTTTAGCTCGATTGCGAAACAAGTTCTTAGAACTTATATTAATCACTCTCGATACCTCATTCCTGATGGAATCCATCGCCACGAAGAAGAGAGAAGGAAGAGGCAACGTGGAATTAAATGCCTTGCCCAAGGGCACACTCGTAACGGTTCCAGCGGAGCTCGAACTCAGGATATTTCGCACCTGAAGCGGGCGCTTTACCACTGCGCTATCACGACTTCCGCATGTTTGGACTACTTATGAAGATTGTTCGACTATGCTGGTAAGTTTCAATTTGAATTAATTTACACGATTGATCTAATTTATCAGTTATATGTACAATGATAGTGTCTGAAACGAGACTTTTATCCGACTTCGATATAACCAGAGAATTCGACATAACCGTCTGTGACATAGCGGATGTAGACTGTAATTAAATATAATGTAAGACATGTCCATTGATGTAGCATATTGTAACTACGGTGTGCATAGTGATTGTGTTCAACACCTGGCTATGATCATTTATACATATAAATATACATATAAATATAGTGTGGCGTCCGTGGTCCAGTGGTAGAGCGTCGGATTTGGAATCGACCGTTACCGAGTTCGATACTCGGGTCAGGCCACGTATGTAGTGTCATTGAGCAATGCACCTCATACACATTGATTAGTACTTGTTGACAACTTAGGTCAGCTAAGCATGCCCAGGAAAACATGCCTTGGTCCCCGCAAGGGGTTTGACATTAATGTAGCATACATACATACATACATCGCATCGCATCGCATCGCATCGCACCGCACCGCATCGCACCGCATCGCATTATTTAATGGTTGTACTGTGCACTTTAACCCTATTTTGCAGATGTATTTTAAAGAACACCATTTAAGGGTTCGCTTCGATCACGCGCTTTCTCACTTTTCCCAAAAATTCTGACCCTATCAGGTTTATTTTAAATTTAACTACTTCATACAAATTTATTTTAGCTCGATTGCGAAACACGTTCTTGCAACTTATATTAATCACTCTCGAGACCTCATTTCTGATCAAATCCATCGCCACGAGGAAGAGAGAAGAGGCATGTGGAATTTAAATGCCTTGCTTAAGGACACAATCGTAACGGCTCCAGCGGGGCTCGAACTCCGGACAGTTCGCACCTGAAGCGAACGCGCATCCACTGTGTTATCACGACTTCCACAAGCTTAATTGCGGTAAGCGATAGCGTACCTCATTTCGCAGATAGGTTCCGAATAGTAGTATGGTGAACAATCTTCATCTCGCCATTGGAACTTTCGGAAGGGATCGAAAACGGCACAGTCTGCCATAGCGTTTCCATCAAATGTCTGTATACCATCGGGTTCACCAGTGACCCAGTCGAAAAATGTTGCCACTTTTCCGTTGTCGATATATTTCCAGACGTTTTCAGTCTCCTCATCGGTCATCCCAATCCAGTATTGTATAGGACCTGAGGTAGCATGTGACATGGTATTAGAACCATCCATAATTGTAATACAGTGGTTTGATATCTACTATATATCGGGGTTTATGCCATTTGCTTGCCTATTTGACTACTCTCGGAGTTTATGCCATTTGCTTGCCTATTTGACTAGGCCTTTTTCCATATACGGAAACAGTAAATAAAGAAATATAACGAACCTACGCCAGAGTGCCTACTATATATTGGCCCCTGTTACATCAGTATGTATATATATGGAGAAGCAAAAGGGTTGGACCACAAGTTTTAACAACATTAGTTTCAGCCCGCCCCAAAATGTGTACATTAAAACTGTTACAAAAGGTTATGTAAGCTAAGGTAAGCTAAGGTAAGCTAAGCTAAGCTAATAAGCTAAGCTAAGCTAAGCTAAGGTAAGCTAAGCATTAAATTTGAAAATATAAATTTTAAATATTAAGATAGAATTATTAAGTTTTAATTTTAAATGTCCCTCCATGTTCTCGAATCAAACGAATCGAGCGAGATTCACTGTCTAAAAGAAATGAAAACGAGGCATATTCGGGTTATATGGTTAAGTATGGTGTTTGCTACGATCGTTGCAGAGTATCTACAAGGTTATGATACAGTGTAAACATTTATCGCCAAATAAAATACACTAACACATATATTGTTATATCAAGTAAGTTCCAAATTCATACATGTTCCAAATTCGTACATGATTATAATTGTATGAAATTGAATATGTCTTATACCAAAACTCCTAGCATGTTTCGGCTAGCGGAAGGGCACAGTATCATAGAGCGGACGGGTACAGTGTCATACAGCTGACGGGTACTGTATCATATAGCGGACGGGTACTGTATCATACAGTGGACGGGTACTGTATCATATAGCGGACGGGTACTGTATCATATAGCGGACGGGTACAGTATCATATAGCGGACGGGTACTGTATCATATAGCGGACGGGTACTGTATCATATAGTGGACGGGTACTGTATCATATAGCGAACGGGTACTGTATCATATAGCGGACGGGTACAGTATCATATAGCGGACGGGTACAGTATCATATAGCGGACGGGTACTGTATCATATAGCGGACATGCAATGATTTGCTGTAGAAATAATTTCGGATAAAATGCATTAAATGAGAATTAGAAAATATTTATATTATTAACTTCATGGATTATTAATTAGCTCCAAAGCGCCAATATAGCCCCAAGTACTAAAATACTATGTGACAGATTCGTAATTTTGTTGATTGTATATCTATGGTTCATAAGAAGAAGAAACAAACAAGCCATTCCTATGTGCGATGATGCAAATACAGAGATGAAAAATGAAATGATCAGGGTATACCCACAGCTTCTTTTTCAAAGAATGATATCAGCAGCTCACAACGAAGTCCCCGAGGAGGATTTAGACATGTTTTTCTCCCATGAAATGTGTTCCTTCCCACCAGCATTGTTCGAGAGCCCCAGCCTGATGCATCAAGCAAACAAGTCATCTCTCCAAACTGAAATGCTCAAGACAGTTGCCAACAAACACAAAATAACTGACCAGAATGCAAATGTATGCTATGTCTTAGATGGTGGTGCTCTACTGCAACAGATCCCATGTGAGAGAGGTCAAACATACAAGGCCATATGTCAGACGTATGTTAAATTTTGCACTGAAAAGTACAAGTCATGCACAGTCATTTTTGATGGATATGAAGATGGACCATCAACGAAAGACAATACACACAGGAGACGAACAGGCTGTCAAACTGGGGCTGAAATTAAGATTGAACTGGATATGATAATGAGTTCAAAGAAACAGCAGGTACTTCTAAACAAAAGGAACAAACAGAAGTTCATAAACATATTATCAGGTTATTTGGCGGAGGCTGGAGTGAATGTGATTAATGCCAAGTCAGATGCTGACTACTTAATAGTGAAATCAGCTCTAGATGCTTCGCTATGCCAGAACACAATTGTCGTTGGTGAAGACACTGATTTATTAGTAATGTTGTGCTACCATGCCAGGAACCTTGAGAATAGCATACATCTCATTTCAGAAGGAAAAAAGAACAAATGTTGCAGTGTCAGAGAGGTCCAGGAACATCTTGGTCCTGAAATATGTAACAATATACTTTTTCTGCATGCATTTCTTGGCTGCGACACAGTGTCCAAGCCTAGTGGCATTGGTAAGTCAGCAGCTCTGAAGACTTTCAAAAGAAGTCCTTCATTTCGTAAGTGTGCTTCAGTTTTCAATGAGAATCTAGAAGACATTACCAAGGATGATATTGTTAATGCGGGTGAAGCTGCAATGATATGCTTATATGGAGGCAATCCAGACCAAGTTACATTAAATCAACTGCGTGTTGACTCGTTTCTGCGGAAAGTAGCCACTAACAATGTCTACATTGACCCGAAGTCTTTGCCACCTACAAGAAATGCCTGCAAGTATCACAGTTTACGTGCATATGCACACATGTTAGAATGGAAGGGAATTGTTATTGATCCAACTGAGTATGGCTGAGAGTTGCACGGAAACATGCTTGTTCCCCGACGAACTGATATGCCACCTGCTCCAGAGAAAATACTGAAAATAGTACGCTGTTCCTGCAAGACGGGCTGTAAAACCTCAAGTTGTAGTTGCAGAAAACTAGGGTTATCGTGCAGTGTTGTATGTCGGAACTGCAATCAGTCATGTACAAACTGGCCTAGACCTGATGTAATTAACGAGTGACAGTGACCAACATTTGACGGATGTGTCACATTATACTAATAATTGGTATGATTCCTGACTTTGTCTACTAATTTAAACATGGCTGAAAATGATATACGTTTAGCGTAATATTATTGCAAACACATAATACATGTACGGTATATTATAACATACTGAGGGTTTTTAATCGAAAGCACTGACCGATAATGTGTTCCATTTATACATATCCCTGAATTCTGTTGTAATAAACACTAAATGTTTAGACAAACAATGTACAGATGTTGTCCTTGGAATTTAATATATTTTACAGAGCACAAATCAATCTGCAAATAAAACACTGCATATGTACGCAACTTTTAAAAAATATGATATTTCTGAAATTCACTAAAGAGCGTAAAATGTCCATAAAGACAAGTATTTTTGTTCAGATAACATTCAAATTGCATTCTTGCTATGTAGATATATTATAATATTATATTCATTACTTCCAAACTATAAATCAAATATGCGTATCTTCATATTTTGTAGAAAAATTAATTCCAGAAATTCCTGGTAAAAATTTCGAAAAAATGTGAAAGTGCAAAAAAAAAAATATTTCCACCAAGTGTTGAGAAAAAGATTTTATTGTGTCATATTACACAGGCTTTTGACATAACAAAACCATTATTCCCATTTCTGTTCAAATTTTTCCTACCCCAATGTCCGATTTGTACTGTACTATCAGTTCGCTTTGCGGATCTGTAGTCCAGTGGTAACAAGCTGGGCTGGTAATACAGGGATCGCAGGTTCGATCTGGTATGAAACTAATACAATTGGGACATTAAACAGAGGTCTGGTGTCGGTGCTTTACACCGTGCACATTAAAGAACCAGAGGAGACTAATCTTTTCAGGAGGCGTCGCTCATATGGGCCACCGGTAGCGACGATAAATAAACTTAAATACACACACGTTGAGGATGTGCCGTAATCATATTAAGTTTTATAATGTTCTTGTTCGTTGTGTACACATGTCTTGTGCATCTATAGGCGGTACAAACCTGACCGGGTCTGCGGCTTTCTGCCTCCACTCACATTATGTTTCAATCTCTCGCATTTTCAGTTATTTCGTTCAAAGTCTGAATTTAATTTTAAATGTCAATTTATTAGACTTCTCATTAAATTTTATCGGCACTATATTAACGTTCATCGGACTAAGACGATCTGACATTGCATTCAAATAACCGGAAGATGTTTTCCCTGAAACCAAAGCATCACGATGTGCATTAAAGTCATTCGGAGTGGCTTCATCTAACTTTAACTTAGCTGGTTTTCCATTATAATGCCGGTACTCCGGACCTAGTCACCGCCCAACCATCGGAAACATCAACCTTCTAAGTCCGAATGCCGTGCGTTTCCTCTGAGGAGCGTCATCCATTTCCATTTCCGGTAGACTATTTCTCTCTTGGCGTTGAAGAGCTCGAATTTCAAGCTGTAGTTTCTGTATTTCCAACCTTTGCTTTGTTAACGATCTTTCATAGAATGTCTGTTTCACGTGCTCCTTGTCTAATGGTGTTTTATTTTCTGGAGGACTGAAATACAGGTATACGAGTATAATATAAGATCGGTTTTATTACTATAGCATACAGACGGGTCTGTAGTCCAGTGGTAACACGCTGAACTGGTAATCCAGGGATCGCAGGTTCGATCCCCAGTCTGACCCTAATAAAATTAACAGTCTTTCAGATGGGACGTTAAACCGAGGTCTCGTGTCGGTGCTTTACGCCGTGCACGTAAAAGAACCAGAGGAGACTCTGGAATGGGTCTCTGTCTGTATCATTGCACTATCCTCCAAAGTCTAAAATGACTAATCTCTTCAGGAGGCGTCGCTCATATGGGCAACCGGTAGCGACGATAAATAAACGTAAAACACAACACACTACTATAACATAGCGTGCAAAGGGAAATTATAATCAGGGGGCATGGCTGAACTTATTGAACCGTGCTATTTACGGCTGTTAAAGTGTAATAACACGAGTCGTATTTGGCGACCACACTAGCACTCCCTGTATACCACGTCCTAACCCATACCAATGAATAGTTTTATATTATTAAAGACATTGGCGAAACGTATTCACGACTAGGCCAACCATGGTGATGATTGAGTTTATTTACCCTCGCCTCCGGCGAACCATAAGGGCGAGCGGGCCAACCATGGACGTTATCAAATATGGGGGCGTCTGGAGTATCTCTAAGACGCCCCAATAATTATGACGTGTTTTACGTTTATTTATGGTCGCTACCGGTTATGACAAAACATGTATTAGTCTAAATAGTGTGATGGAAAGAACGTGCGCGCACCTGCGAATATATATATAGAAATTTACAGTTCTGTCTGAAGCATTAGGAAAGAGGACCGAGGTTCGAATCACAGTTTTCAATATTTGTTTATGTATTTCTTATTTCTAATTTTGTTTAAAGCTATACGATCGTGTGTTGACAATGTACGGTCAAACTTGCTCGAAAGAACAAGTCTATTAAGAGACCACTTGTATTAAGAGGCCACTTGTATTAAGAGGCCACTTGTATTAAGAGGTCACTTGTATTAAGAGGCCACTTGTATTAAGAGGCCACTTGTATTACTGATATTAAGAGGCCACTTGTATTAAGAGACCACTTGTATTAAGAGACCACGTCTATTAAGAGACCACTTGTATTAAGAGGCCACTTGTATTAAGAGACCACGTCTATTAAGAGACCACTTGTATTAAGAGGCCACTTGTATTAAGAGACCACGTCTATTAAGAGACCACTTGTATTAAGAGGCCACTTGTATTAAGAGACCACGTCTATTAAGAGACCACTTGTATTAAGAGACCACTTGTATTAACTTGTATTAAGAGGCCACTTGTATTAAGAGACCACGTCTATTAAGAGACCACTTGTATTAAGAGGCCACTTGTATTAAGAGACCACTTGTATTAAGAGACCACTGGTATTAAGAGACCACTTGTATTAAGAGACCACTTGTATTAAGAGACCACGTCTATTAAGAGACCACTTGTATTAAGAGGCCACTTGTATTAAGAGACCACATCTATTAAGAGACCACTTGTATTAAGAGACCACTTGTATTAAGAGACCACTTGTATTAAGAGGCCACTTGTATTAAGAGACCACGTCTATTAAGAGACCACTTGTATTAAGAGGCCACTTGTATTAAGAGACCACTTGTATTAAGAGACCACTGGTATTAAGAGACCACTTGTATTAAGAGACCACTTGTATTAAGAGACCACTTGTATTAAGAGGCCACTTGTATTAAGAGACCACTTGTATTAAGAGACCACTGGTATTAAGAGACCACTTGTATTAAGAGACCACTTGTATTAAGAGACCACTTGTATTAAGAGGCCACTTGTATTAAGAGGCCACTTGTATTACTGATATTAAGAGGCCACTTGTATTAAGAGACCACTTGTATTAAGAGACCACTTGTATTAAGAGACCACTGGTATTAAGAGATCACTGGTATTAAGAGACCACGTCTATTAAGAGACCACTTGTATTAAGAGACCACGTCTATTAAGAGACCACTGGTATTAAGAGACCACTTGTATTAAGAGACCACTTGTATTAAGAGACCACTTGTATTACGAGGCCACTTGTATTAAGAGGCCACTTGTATTACTGATATTAAGAGGCCACTAGTATTAAGAGACCACTTGTATTAAGAGACCACTTGTATTAAGAGACCACTGGTATTAAGAGATCACTGGTATTAAGAGACCACGTCTATTAAGAGACCACTTGTATTAAGAGGCCACTTGTATTAAGAGACCACTTGTTTTAAGAGGCCACTTGTATTAAGAGACCACTGATATTAAGAGGCCACTTGCATTAAGAGACCAATTGTATTAAGAGACCACTTGTATTAAGAGGGCCACATTTTTAGTTCCAGTTTTTGTTGATTAGGACAAATTAGCCTGCATTGAGAAACTACTCCTGCTTAGAGACCAGTTTATGGCATTTCAGTCGGTGGTCTCTTAATACAAGTTTGACTGTACAATTAATGAATAGACAGTAGAACGAGTGGTCTCTTAATACAAGTTTGACTGTACAATTAATGAATAGACAGTAGAACGAGTGGTCTCTTAATACAAGTTTGACTGTAAATTAATGAATAGACAGTAGAACGAGTGGTCTCTTAATACAAGTTTGACTGTATAATGAATAGACAGTAGAACGAGTGGTCTCTTAATACAAGTTTGACTGTATAATGAATAGACAGTAGAACGAGTGGTCTCTTAATACAAGTTTGACTGTATAATGAATAGACAGTAGAACGAGTGGTCTCTTAATACAAGTTTGACTGTATAATGAATAGACAGTAGAACGAGTGGTCTCTTAATACAAGTTTGACTGTATAATGAATAGACAGTAGAACGCGTGGTCTCTTAATACAAGTTTGACTGTATAATTAATAAATAGACACCATAACGAGTGGTGTCTTATTGATGATTATGTGTACTATGTTACAATTCTTTGATATATGAAAGCTGTCCAGCTGACTTACGGGGAGTCGGTGAGTCTACCGGAAAACTCATTCTCAATCATCTGATTGGGTCAGCTGACAGTAACACCCAGAATCAACCAATCAGACCACTTGAGCTTGAACTTGAGATCTGAGAAACGTGTTATAACCTCGGGGCCAGTGGGTACTCGTCCCTCCCTGAAGTAATGCTTAGTGAGGCACATGGGGAATTCCTCAGTCAACAGACAACCTCAAGGAGAGAAACTATATAAGCTCTGCTTCCGTTTTGATCCTTTCCTATTCTTTGATTGTGTGTG
The DNA here is from genome assembly GCA_014843695.1 of Archivesica marissinica. NCBI lineage: Eukaryota > Metazoa > Mollusca > Bivalvia > Venerida > Vesicomyidae > Archivesica > Archivesica marissinica. Next base: position 46,144,934 of record CM026401.1, on the reverse strand, counting down.
CATGTATTGTTTTGTGAATGTATATAGTGGAATAAATATGTTTAAACCAACAGACGACCCAAGCTGTTGGCGTGACTTTAAACCCCAACACAAACAAACAAACAAACAAACTATTTGAAGCTGTTCACGTGCTATCGTTCCGAGAATTCCAATCCTATGATACTGCTAGTGTGTGTGAAGTGTCTACTCGCAATAGTATTCCTTCAGTTTTTGTAATAACACTATAAAATCTCTCGCATGCCGGAAGTCAGTGTAGGATGTTCCTCCCTCAATAAATTATGAACTATTCGTAATATGAGATATATGTGTGTATCACATAGGGCGTAGTTTCTGCTTAACTCTTTCAGCGCCAATGTCGCATAAAAGCGACTTTGTAAAAAAGTAGAGAACCCGATCGGACAGAATAGAACATGCCGTCTGATCAGGCTATATGCTGATTGCTCTTCTGACAGTGGAGCTGAAGCACCTGTCCGAATAGCAAACCACATAGATCCTGATCAGACGCGGCTGATCTGGATCTATGTTGTTTGCACATGCTCTGAATTTATTCGGCGCTGAACGAGTTAAATAACATAAGACCACATATTGGACTGAGACATTCATGTCAGTCTGCAGAGAGAACTCGCATTAAATCATTATTCTATTGATTGTTAGAATTGACGGGGAACATATTTTTAACAAATAAATTTTCCACACGCCCACATTTAGAACACAACTAATTTATAATCTTATAATAGCCGTAAGTCCAACGAAAATTAAATAAATTCTGAATGGTTTCGTGTTTTCTGTTTATACGGGGTATATATTGGGGGATGTGGTTGCACATGGTGGTGCTGTAATAGATCTACACTAGGTGTCGGAAGATGATTTTTATCTTGAGTGGTACTAAGTTGCTGCTCCTTTCTCGTGTACATTTCAATAAGTTGCGTTGTTGGATTGTTCAACTGTGGCGTTGATTGCATCGTGTACATTTCAATAAGTTGCTTTTTTTATTGTTCAACTGTGGCGTTGATTGCATCGTGTACATTTCAATAAGTTGCTTTCTTTGATTGAGCAACTGTTATGCTGTTTGCATCGTGTACATTGCAATAAGTTGCTTTCTTTGAGTGTTCAACTGTGGCGTTGTTTGCATCGTGGACATTGCAATAAGTTGCTTTCTTTGATTGTTCAACTGTGGCGTTGTTTGCATCGTGTACATTGCAATAAGTTGCGTTCTTTGATTGGTCAACTGTGGCGTTGTTTGCATCGTGGACATTGCAATAAGTTGCGTTCTTTGATTGGTCAACTGTGGCGTTGTTTGCATCGTGGACATTACAATAAGTTGCGTTCTTTGATTGGTCAACTGTGGCGTTGTTTGCATCGTGTACATTGCAATAAGTTGCGTTCTTTGATTGGTCAACTGTGGCGTTGTTTGCATCGTGTACATTGTAATACGTTGCTTTCTTTGATTGGTCAACTGTGGCATTGTTTGCATCGTGGACATTGCAATAAGTTGCTTTCTTTGATTGTTCAACTGTGGCGTTGATTGCATCGTGTACATTGCAATAAGTTGCTTTCTTTGATTGTTCAACTGTGGCGTTGTTTGCATCGTGGACATTGCAATAAGTTGCGTTCTTTGATTGTTCAACTGTGGCGTTGTTTGCATCGTGGACATTGCAATAAGTTGCGTTCTTTGATTGTTCAACTGTGGCGTTGTTTGCATCGTGGACATTGCAATAAGTTGCGTTCTTTGATTGGTCAACTGTGGCGTTGTTTGCATGTGGACATTGCAATAAGTTGCGTTCTTTGATTGTTCAACTGTGGCGTTGTTTGCATCGTGTACATTGCAATAAGTTGCTTTCTTTGAGTGTTCAACTGTGGCGTTGTTTGCATCGTGGACATTGCAATAAGTTGCTTTCTTTGATTGGTCAACTGTGGCGTTGTTTGCATCGTGGACATTGCAATAGTTGCTTTCTTTGATTGTTCAACTGTGGCGTTGTTTGCATCGTGTACATTACAATAAGTTGCTTTCTTTGATTGGTCAACTGTGGCGTTGTTTGCATCGTGTACATTGTAATACGTTGCTTTCTTTGATTGTTCAACTGTGGCGTTGTTTGCATCTTGTACATTGCAATAAGTTGCGTTCTTTGATTGGTCAACTGTGGCGCTGTTTGCATCGTGGACATTGCAATAAGTTGCTTTCTTTGATTGGTCAACTGTGGCGTTGTTTGCATCGTGGACGTTGCAATAAGTTGCGTTCTTTGATTGGTCAACTGTGGCGTTGTTTGCATCGTGTACATTGCAATAAGTTGCGTTCTTTGATTGGTCAACTGTGGCGTTGTTTGCATCGTGTACATTGTAATACGTTGCTGTCTTTGATTGTTCAACTGTGGCGTTGTTTGCATCGTGGACATTGCAATAAGTTGCGTTCTTTGATTGGTCAACTGTGGCGTTGTTTGCATTATGTACATTGTAATACGTTGCTTTCTTTGATTGTTCAACTGTGGCGTTGTTTGCATCGTGTACATTGCAATAAGTTGCTTTCTTTGATTGTTCAACTGTGGCGTTGTTTGCATAGTGGACATTGCAATAAGTTGCTTTCTTTCTTTGATTGTTCAACTGTGGCGTTGCTTGCATCGTGGACATTGTATGCGTTGCTTTCTTTGAGTGTTCAACTGTGGCGCTGTTTGCATCGTGGACATTGCAATACGTTGCTTTCTTTGATTGTTCAACTGTGGCGCTGTTTGCATCGTGGACATTGTAATGCTTGGCTTTCTTTGATTGGTCAACTGTGGCGTTGTTTGCATCGTGGACGTTGCAATAAGTTGCTTTCTTTGATTGGTCAACTGTGGCGTTGTTTGCATCGTGTACATTACAATAAGTTGCTTTCTTTGATTGGTCAACTGTGGCGTTGTTTGCATCGTGTACATTACAATAAGTTGCTTTCTTTGATTGGTCAACTGTGGCGTTGTTTGCATCGTGTACATTACAATACGTTGCGTTCTTTGATTGTTCAACTCTGGCGTTGTTTGCATCGTGTACATTGCAATAAGTTGCTTTCTTTGATTGGTCAACTGTGGCGTTGTTTGCATCGTGTACATTGCAATAAGTTGCTTTCTTTGATTGGTCAACTGTGGCGTTGTTTGCATCGTGTACATTACAATAAGTTGCGTTCTTTGATTGGTCAACTGTGGCGCTGTTTGCATCGTGGACATTGTATGCGTTGCTTTCTTTGAGTGTTCAACTGTGGCGCTGTTTGCATCGTGGACATTGCAATAAGTTGCTTTCTTTGAGTGTTCAACTGTGGCGCTGTTTGCATCGTGGACATTGCAATAAGTTGCATTCTTTGATTGATCAACTGTGGCGCTGTTTGCATAGACGTCCGTTGCCGAATTTGCTTATGTAAGTTGTCTCTGTCCTGTTGATATATTTGCTCAATAGTTTGTGGATTCTGTAGAGGTGTTTGTTTTATGTTTATTTATCGTCGCTACCGGTTGCCCATATGAGCGACGCCTCCTGAAGAGATTAGTCATTTTAGATGTTTGAGGGTAGTGCAATGATACAGAGAGAGACCCATTCCAGAGTCTCCTCTGGTTCGTTTATGTGCACAGTGTAGAACACCGACACGAGACCTCGGGTTAAAGTCCCAAATGAAAGAATGTTAATTGTATTAGGGTCAGACGGGGGATCGAACCTGCGATCCCTGGATTTCCAGTCCAGCGTGTTAACCACTGGACTACAGATCCGTCTGTGAGTGTGTTTGCTCAAGTTGCTCATCAACCAATCAACGACAAACCGCGTTTTAATCGCCGATAAACAACGGCAAGACAAATATTATCTCCATTCTAACATGACCAACTATTGTACTATGTGTGTATTATTTTGTCGGCGGGGTAAAATTCAACAGCCATAAAATAGACCAGCTCTATCCGTTGTTTATTGCAGATTTAAGAACGGTAGATTTGTTCTTTGTTTATAGGAGCATTAAATCAAGTTATGTTAGAATGTAATGTATGAAAACAATGCAATAAAAGATTATTAAATTAAATTAAAAGGTTATCGGATCATGTTTTATATGATTGCGCCCTGAGTGATTGCTCTCCCTTTGATGCAACTTATGTAAATGTCAATGTGGATACACACGACACATTTATAAAAGCAAAAACGTCCATCTCTATTGTTCACTTTCATGTTATGTTAACAAACGTCGGAAGTATGAACTACTTTTCCATCACTGACTTGATACTTTGACACAATTGAACTTTGAGTTAACTAAACGGAATGAATGCACGAACTGAACGTAGTATTTGTTCTTACATATTAATGTTGACAATAATGTGTATTAAGCTGACATTTATAGCCAACATACCTTGCATAGGCAATTAAAGAAAAACACAACAAAAAGCACAAACAGTTTTTGTAGTCACGACCAATGTTTTCTAACACTCGGTGGTGTGAATTAACTGGAGCTTGTGATGCATACATGACTCAATATATTACCATTTTGGGTTCACGAGTTAATTTAAACATTATTTATTTCCAGTAATTTTACATGTAATTAAGGAATGAACATTTTACATATAAAATTAACCTGCAGTAAACTGAAAGGGATTAGAACGTAAATAGTTCTTCTCCATATCTATCAATTGGTTAATATACAATAGACAGGAGAATAATATATTTAACAATGACCCTCACTCCCTGTTATGATCATTGGTTATTGTATCTGGCTGCCTCTGTCCGTCTATGAGTCTCTCTGGCCGGACAACTAAAATATGTTAATTGATGTTGATGAAACTTTGTGTAGGTATAGAGTTGGCATAGAAGGAAATGACTAGATTTCGTCAAAATGTCCAGTCCCAATCGTATCTATGTATGCTTGTAACTGCTTGTTTCTCGAACACCAAGACAGATAGACATATAGTTCCAGTAGAACACCTCATAAAGACATATCAAATAAGCCATACTAATGACCTTGAGGTTGACCTTTCAACGTGAAAGCACGGTCATGTGAATTATTATGTCAAATACCAGCGCGTGAGGTTGCATGCATGTTCCATTAATGTCAAACCCCTTGCGGGGGCGTAGACATGTTTTCCTGGGCAGGCTTAGCCGACCTAAGTGGTTAACCAGTACTAAGCAATGTGTGTGAGGTGCTTTGCTCAATGACACAACATACGTGGCCTGACCGAGTATCGAACCCGGGACCGTTCGATTCCAAATCCGACGCTCTACCACTGGACCACGGATGCCACAGGTGGCATATATCCGAGTGGTATCCTCTAGATTGGTACAGGTAACATGTATCTAGTGTCTTCAATAAATAACTATATTTCAGTTTATATTTTCAATGTCAGTACATATAATACATTTTTTTATATTTTTATTTATTTAAGTTTATTTAACGTCGCTACCGGTTACCCATTTGAGCGACGGTTTGACATAGCAACACCTTTCCTTTATCGCTCCTACATCTCTCTTACTTCTATACTCTTCTAATCTTTAACTCAATCTAAAAGTCAATACTTAAGTTACATTATTATTCTTATAAAATGTATCAACGAACATATTCAATTTTAGTCGAGTTTTACTACTATAATAAATTTTAACTGCCATAATGATAATTAGTATGTAGTGGAGAGAATTACCATAAGCTCCTGTAGCTTTCAATTCAATCCACTTGTCTTGATAGTTGTATTGTATGGATGTTATATGTACAGATGTTATATGTCATGTTTATCTTGATAAATAAAATATGTTTAAACCAACACCTTTCCTGGACAGGCTACAGCGGTTAACAATACATTTTATTGGATGCTACTTAAAACAATCTAATATAGCGTCAACATGAATGCTTCGAAACTCGACTCGCAAGTAACGCCAGAAAAAACAGTTGCCCAAAACAACCACAAATTGTTCGTTTAAGTGAACACTCGAATAGTATTTAACTCATGTACCTTGCTAGCTATCATTATCATTGCTGGCTAGCGCCAATCGTCATAAGCTTCGTGACGTCAGTAGTACGATTTAACTAGCTATCATTATCATTGGTGGCTAGCGCCATTCGTCATAAGCTTCGTGACGTCAGTAGTACGATTTAACTAGCTATCATTATCATTGGTGGCTAGCGCCATTCGCCATAAGCTTCGTGATGTCAGTAGTACGATTTAACTAGCTATCAGTATCATTGGTGGCTAGCGCCATTCGTCATAAGCTTCGTGATGTCAGTAGTACGATTTAACTAGCTATTATTATCATTGGTGGCTAGCGCCATTCGTCATACGCTTCGTGATGTCAGTATTACGATTTAACTAGCTATCATTATCACTGGTGGCTAGCGCCATTCGTCATAGTAAGTAGTTCGATTTAACAGTGCAGAAGTGAAAGGTAAAACACAGACGGATATGTAGTCCAGTGGTAACACGCTGGACTGGTAATCCAGGGATCGCAAGTTCGATCCCCCGTCTGACCCTAATAAAATTAACAGTCTTTCAGATGGGACGTTAATCCGAGGTCTCGTGTCGGTGATTTACACCGTGCACGTAAAAGAACCAGAGGAGACTCTGGAATGCGTCTCTGTCTGTATCATGCACTATCCTCCAAAATCTAAAATAACTAATCGCTTCAGGAGGCGTCGCTCATATGGACAACCGGTAGCGACGATAAATAAACGTAATAACACACTCACAGAAAGGTAAAACACCGACAATGTGTGATCATCAACGTGTGTAGCACACTATGGTAATTATCCACAGACGCATCCCTTAAATAGACAAGTGTGTTTAGGGGTTAATAGACACACCGACATTCTTCGGGCATCCGTGTCTAACCTTCCACATGTCAGCTTCCTCACATGCAGGAATTCGACACTCCCAGTGTGATTCGAACCTACAGTGGTTAGGAGCAAGTAATTTGAAGACAATGACCTTAGCCACTCGGTCATGGATGCCCCTTGAATAGACAATAGCTTATGTTCGCTATATAGAGTATTGTATGATCGAAATAGAATTATATCTGCAATCCATTGAATGGCCCTATATTTTAGAAACAAAGATTTTAAATAATGAACTGGATTACCTTATTATTACAAAACTTGCTACTTGCTACTTGTATTACCTTGGTGTGCTGGGTGGTGTTGTGGACGGAGGTATAGTAGTAATTGGTTGTTTCGTTGATGTCGTTGTTGGCTTTGATGTTGGCTTTGCAGTAGCCGATGGTGTTGGTGACACTGGTCCAACATTTAACCCGTTGTGAATTCGTGGTAGATTGTTGTCCCTTAGCAATGGATTGACGACTACAAATTTGTCAGACAACATCCCGTGGCCACTCATCGCACTATCAAGTGATACAGGTACTAGTATATGTTGGGGAGCTATTTGTTGAGCAGTTCGTGCAGTATTTGGCCATCTGTTTATGCGAAGTAGTTGTTGGTGAATCAATGGCTGCGGTGGATATGATTGTATCATAGCATTCTGTGAATAGAGCGGTGGTATCATATTCTGTTGGGTGTGTAGTTGTTGTAACATAGAATTATGTGGGTTTATTTGTTTTGTCATGGCCTGTTGTGGATAGACCTGCTGTATGATGGACTCTTGCGGCTGTACTTGGTGTGTCTTAAATCCTTGCTGATTACGTTGTCCGGCTGATATAATTTGGACTTGCTGCTGACTCACTTGTTGTGCATGGATTTGTGTTTGGGGATGTGGTTGCATATGCTCGTGCTGTAATAGATCTACATTAGGCGTCAGAAGAGGATGTTTATCTTGAGTGGTACTATGTTGCTGATCCTTTCTCGTGTGCATTGCACTAAGTTGTTTCCTTTGATTGTTCAACTTTGGCGTTGATTGCATCGTGGACATTGCAATGACTTGTTTTCTTGGGTTGATCAACTGTGGAACTGTTTGCATCGTGGACATTGCAATAGGTTTCTTACTTTGATTGATCAACTGTGGCTCAGTTTGCATAGACGTCCGTTGCCGCGTTTGCTTTTGTAAGTTGTCTTTGTCCTGTTGATATATTTGCTCACGAGTTTGCGGATTATGTTGAGGTGTTTGCTCAAGTTGCTTATTATTCTGTTGATTTTGCTTCATAAGTCGGAGCTTTATTTGTTTGTCTATGTGTTGAAGAAACTTCTGCTTCTTGCCGTTATTGCTCACACTTTCCTGATATATTTGCTGTTTTATCTGGTTAAGTTCTTTGATTTCAATTTCTAGCTGATTTGTAAGGTCAACATTTGTATCAACCGTGCCATTTTTTGTTTGTGTTGTCTTTTTAAAGGAAGAATTGCTGGTTTCTAGATTTTGTTTTGTTCCCTTATTTGCAGACCGATCCTGTATCTTAGTGTTTACGTTGTTGCCATTTGTCGTCTGCCCCTTATTACTGAAACCATCTGAAAATTACAAAACCATAATCATTAAAACAAAAGTTATAGCTGTAGATTATCTAACAACATTCGATACTTAATCCGCGATTATTGAGATAGTTTTAACATTCTCCATTCTGTCCTCATATACAACCGTTAGTTACTAATGTACGTATGGCATTTGGCTTACTATACACTCCTTAATAAAGGGTTTTACAACTATATGCGAGTATGGGCAATGTCATACTATAACATCTTTTGTTGAATTTTATCGTTTACCTATCTGCTACCAAACAGACATTCCTGATTGATCATGTTTAGGACATATATATTTCATATTTATTTCAGTATAATCTATGTTCATTACACCATGCTCTGTTAACACATGTGTATACTATGCATATGTACATTGTACATAGTCAGTACTTAATTAGAATAATCAATTACCAGATCTGTAGTCCAGTGGTAACACGCTGGACTCGTAATCCAGGGATCGCAGGTTCGATCCCCCGTCTGACCCTAATAAAATTAACAGTCTTTCAGATGGGACGTTAAACCGAGGTCTCGTGTCGGTGCTTTACACTGTGCACGTAAAAGAACCAGAGGAGACTCTGGAATGGGCCTCTGTCTGTATCATGCACTATCCTCCAACAAATCTAAAATGACTAATCTCTTCGGGAGGCGTCGCTCATATGGGATCGAACCTGCGGCATGGTGTGAAACAGGGTTACCCTTTATAGTCGTTGAAGGTTTTACTAAGCAGCATGGTGTGAAACAGGGTTTCCCTTTATAGTCGTTGAAGGTTTTACTAAGCAGCATGGTGTGAAACAGGGTTTCCCTTTATAGTCGTTGAAGGTTTTACTAAGCAGCATGGTGTGAAACAGGGTTTCCTTTTATTGTCGTTGAAAGTTTTACTAAGCGGCATGGTGTGAAACAGGGTTACCCTTTATAGTCGTTGAAGGTTTTACTAAGCAGAATAGTGTGAAACAGGGTTACCCTTCATAGTCGTTGGAGGTTTTACTAAGCAGCATGGTGTGAAACAGGGTTACCCTTTATAGTCGTTGGAGGTTTTACTAAGCAGCATGGTGTGAAACAGGGTTTCCCTTTATAGTCGTTAAAAGTTTTGCTAAGCAGCATGGTGTAAAACAGGGTTTATAGTCGTTGAAAGTTGTACTAAGCAACCTGGTGTGAAACAGGGTTTCCCTTTATTGTCGTTGAAAGTTTAACTAAGTACCGAGATGTAAAATAGGATTTACCGTTATCCGCATTGAAAGTGTAACGGTGGGTAATACAGGGTTTACCGTTATCCGCATTGAAAGTGTAACGGTGAGTAATACATGGTTTCCCTTTATCCGCATTGAAAGTGTAACGGTGGGTAATACATGGTTTCCCTTTATCCGCATTGAAAGTGTAACGGTGGGTAATACATGGTTTCCCTTTATCCGCATTGAAAGTGTAACGGTGGGTAATACATGGTTTCCCTTTATCCACATTGAAAGTGTAACGGTGGGTAATACAGGGTTTCCCTTTATCCACATTGAAAGTGTAACGGTGGGTAATACAGGGTTTACCGTTATCCGCATTGAAAGTGTAACGGTGAGTAATACATGGTTTCCCTTTATCCGCATTGATAGTGTAACGGTGGGTATGACCTGACCTGGTGGATATAAAACTTTTCTCCAATCTCAAAACTCTCTCAATCGTCTGATTGGTTCAGCTGACATTAGCACTCGGAATCAACCAGTCAGATCACTTGAGTTTGAGTTTGAGATCTGAGAAAAGTTTTATAACCTCGGGGCCAGGTTTCCCTTTTAGCAGTGCGATGTAATACAATGGTGCCCGCTGTCTTTGGGATGGTATCTTTGATTGTTCCTACACAGCGAGTAAGACAGAAGTGTCGTGTACCTCTCTAATAGTTTGCTCAACATCGAGATATAACGCACGTGTCCCATTATCCTCTCTGTTTTTCTTGTATTACTTTCCAACAGTGGTAAATCTGACGTCGAGTGAAGTGGTATATCTGACGTCGGGTGAAGTGGTAAAGCTGACGTCGAGTGAAGTGGTAAATCTGACGTCGAGTGAAGTGGTAAATCTGACGTCGAGTGAAGTGGTAAATCTGACGTCGAGTGAAGTGGTAAATCTGACGTCGAGTGAAATAGTAAAGCTGACGTCGAGTGAAGTGGTATATCTGACGTCGGGTGAAGTGGTAAATCTGACGTCGAGTGAAGTGGCAAATCTGACGTCGAGTGAAGTGGTAAATTTGACGTCGAGTGAAGTGGTAAATCTGACGTCGAGTGAAATGGTAAATCTGACGTCGAGTGAAGTGGTAAATCTGACGTCGAGTGAAGTGGTAAATCTGACATCGAGTGAAATGGTAAAGCTGACGTCGAGTGAAGTGGTAAATCTGACGTCGAGTGAAATGGTAAAGCTGACGTCGAGTGAAGTGGTAAATCTGACGTCGAGTGAAGTGGTAAATCTGACGTCGAGTGAAATGGTAAATCTGACGTCGAGTGAAGTGGTAAATCTGACGTCGAGTGAAGTGGTAAATCTGACGTCGAGTGAAGTGGTAAATCTGACGTCGAGTGAAATGGTAAAGCTGACGTCGAGTGAAGTGGTAAATCTGACGTCGAGTGAAGTGATAAATCTGACGTCGAGTGAAGTGGTAAATCTGACGTCGAGTGAGTATAATATGGTCAGTGAGAATTAAATATAACTCTTGGATGATACTAAAAATGACATAACCGATTGTGCATTGCATAGGTTTTAATGCTAGCATAATGTGTGTACAGCGTGATGTTATCTTGTATGTATGTATGTATGTATGTATATATCGTCTGATGTTCTTGTGTTTTTCATAATTTATTTTGTATGCATATAATAATGGATGTCTTCTGAAACACCGTGTTTGCAATTATGTGATGTATCTGTGTATGTCCGCACTATGTAATATATTTATGTTTGCATCATGTTATGGCATTTTTATACAGTCTACATCCGCTATGTTGAATTCCGTCGGACCGAGCAAAATACTCGAAATAACCGAAATTTGACTTAACGAAATTCAATATAAACGGAGCCAATTATATGTAAAATGGCTGTCTGAAACGGCACTTTGATCCGACTTCGAGATAGCCGGAGAATTCGACATAACCGACTTTGACATAACAGATGTAGACCGTATTTGTAATGTCTGACGTATTCCGAATGTGTTTTGAAACGTCATATGATACTCTTCAGAAATGGAGGAATTAAAGATGATATATATAATTCATCTGCATTTTCTAGTAGACTATTTTTGCGAAAGTTGATGGTTCCTCTGTGTTCCATATAGCTAATTTCAGACGATTAGAACAATCGAGGTACAGTGATAAATCTAATGATGTAGTTTATGAACATACAAAGTTTGACTGAGCATGAAATTATGGAACTATAGTTTTGACTAATTGCAAGATATCGTAAAAAAAGTTGAAGGTCCCTCTGTGTTCCATATAGCTAATTTCAGACGATTAGAACAATCGAGGTACAGTGATAAATCTAATGATGTAGTTTATGAACATACAAAGTTTGACTGAGCATGAAATTATGGAACTATAGTTTTGACTAATTGCAAGATAATAACAAGTCGTATAAGCTTAAACATATCAAATCTGGAATGATTGATCGTTGATATGTGTTCATCATTTAATGCTGTAGTGTAAGCTATCTGATAGTGTCACGAGGCTGTGATAAAGTGTCAGGGTTGAGCCCCATACAAGAGTAATAATGATTTATTTGATACAAATGTCATGACTTTTGTAAATAACATTATAATGTGATTGAGTGGCATTGTTGTGAGTTGTTAGTATGGACACACACGGCGAGTCCAATATGCTTCCGTTATCGCGATAAAGCATATTTATTTTATTTTAATTTAGCTCGGTTGCGAAACAAGTTTATATAATATTGGTTTATCCACTCTCCATACCTCATTTCTTTTAAATTTAAACTTTATTTAGTTTAGCTCGATTGCGAAACAAGTTGTTGCAACTTATATTAATCGCTCTCGAGACCTCATTCCTGATGGAATCCATCGTCACGAGGGAGAGAGAAGTGGCAACGTGGAATTCAAATGCCTTGCCTAAGGGCACAATCGTAACCTCTACAGCTGGGAGCGAACTCCGGACCTTTCGTACCTGTAGCGAACGCGCATTCACTGCGCTATCATGACTTCCACCACACATTCACTAATCGTGTGAACCCACTGGGGAATTGGTTCCGGGTCGTTGTACCCTAGAAAGTAGTTTTTACAATCAAGCAGACCATAATTTGATGATGTTTTACTGTAGAACCAACCACTGTTTGCATTTCTTACTGTGATTGTGGTGCATCTGTGGCATTTGTGCTCATTTAAAGAAGACTTTTTGTGCATTTATTTCAGTATTACTTGCTCCAGCGCATTGATGAGTAAACAGCCCTACAGGACAGCTAGGATTCCTACGCGCTCCATTTTTAACCGGTGTTTGTTTACATTTGAAAATTGTGAAAAACGTTGATGGTGATGCCATGACTTACTTGTGTCTAACAGCAAGCAGCAGCCCTGGAGTTTACAGAACTGCATGCGGTAAATGTCGATTCTTGTTTGGAACTGAGAATTTGACTGTGACAGTTGATCGATTTACTATAGCGCGAAGAAGGAGAAAATGCAGTGGTGTGCATCATAATCAACGTCCACGACTCCATTATAAACATTGATATGGCTTGTTTATATTTGATTATATATGCTTTCTTCATGCATTAACAATATTTAGTATAAGACCAACAATTTACAATCTGACACGAGACTGAGACTGAGTGAAATGTAAAGTGAAAATCCCGTAAAATAGAAGGATTTCCTAGAACCCACCGCAACCCCATCACCACAATACGGCCGTCACAATGTAGTTCCTACTTGTGTGTTTTACGTTTATTTATCGTCGCTACCGGTTGCCCATATGAGCGACGCCTCTTGAAGATATTAGTCATTTTAGATTTTGGAGGATAGTGCAGTGATACAGACAGACCAATTCCAGAGTCTCCTCTGGTTCTTTTACGTGCACGGTGTAAAGCACCGACACGAGACCTCGGTTTAACGTCCCATCTGAAAGACTGTTAATTTTGTTAGGGTCAGACGGGGGATCGAACCTGCGATCCCTGGATTACCAGTCCAGTGTGTTACCACTGGACTACATATCCGTCTGTAAATGTTCCTACTACTTTAACTTTACTCGCTTTATAGGCAACTAATGCACGCACCTGTTGTTTGTTATTGTTATTTATTTAACGTCGCTACCGGTTTCCCATTTGAGCGATGGGCAGTTTACCTAACAACACCTTTCCTGGACAGGCTCCAGCGGTTAACCAGTAGGTGATGCACCAACCTCCGTAAGAAACCTGTTGTTTGTGTGTGTGTTTTACGTTTATTTATCGTCGCTACCGGTTGCCCATATGAGATTATCACTGGACTACAGATCCGTCTGTAAGAAACCTGTTGTTTGATATTCTAGTTAATATTAAGTATGCTCGTATGTTAACATAAAACGGGTGCTTGCGTATTAATACTTTCCTTGTATGGAAAGTATCACAAGAGACCACCGCATGTTGAGTTTCCGGTACTATCCGTTATGCTCTCCGTTATGTGGAAATATAATCCATTTCTAAAATAAAACGTAGCAAAATATGTTTTTCCATATTAAAAATCATAACTTGTTGATTATTTAAAGCTAAGTAACTTGCCACACGCAAATATGTTCTCGTATCGATTCTAAGTTTAGACAGAAACGAACATGTCCGCGTACAAGTACATTGCTTAAAAATCTATTTCCAAACAGACGAATATGTAGTTCAGTGGTAACACGTTGGACTGGTAATCCAGGGATCGCAGGTTCGATCCCCGTCTGACCCTAATAAAATTAACAGTCTTTCATATGGGACGTTAAACCGAGGTCTCGTGTCGGGCATTACACCGTGCACGTAAAAGAACCAGAGGAGACTCTGGAATGGGTCTCTGTCTGTATCGTTGCACTATCCTCCAAAATCTAAAATGACTAATATCTTCAGGAGGCGTCGCTCATATGGGCAACCGGTAGCGACGATAAATAAACGTAAAACGCACTATTTCCAAACGAAACGACATGATGTTGTTTTGTTGTTAATGCCATATTCCTCTGTATCAACGTTGGGCAGTAAATGCAATATGGTGTATTGGAATGGATTACACAGACTGATGGTAATGTTAAATACTCACATGCATCCGTCATAGCATGCGACGACAACAATACACAGAAGAAAAGTGTTCGCATTAATTTAGAATTCATCCTTCAACGAAAATACATTGACCATATGTCTACGGTCAGATTCGAAATATAGCCGAGGATTTATGGAATTGTTTAAAATATTTAGAACTCCTCTTGGGTTGTTTATATTCTCATCTTAATCTACACAGAGTTCGTCAGTATCCACTGAAAATAATTGTAGTCCACATGGAGATGAGAAAAATCCAAAATATTAAAATACATTCCAATCTTCAGTAAAGTGTATGTCAATGAACGCGTGCTGCTTTTGACAGTCTAAACTTGTTTCCATCGAATTTTGGGGTCCACAAGTTACTAGTACAAGTTGTCATCAAGAAATGTTTGTACAAAGTCTACTATTTTACAAGGTCTATCTATCCAGCGTTAACTATTTGACAATGAAATAACTTTAATAACAAACTATAGTTGTTTTATGTAATGCGCGTGTGGAAACACTAAGCGTTCGTATTGTAAAACCACGTGTCGTAACCCATTAGTGTTACTAATTTAAACTCTTCAACAATTGTCAAAACACATAAAAATCATTAATTGTAGCAGCCATGAAATTATAATTGATCTAAAAATGCTCTGTTGTGACGGTTTATAAATGTATAGGTATTTGTATATATTTTTATAATTAATTGGCGTCTGCACAAGATTTGTCTTTGTCACAAACACTATTCTCCGCTAATGTCGTATGTATACATCAAAATGATGAAGAGCTTACGGAAATCTATGCAGAAACATATCGTTCCGTCTTTCTTTCGTACTATGACCACGTTCGAAGACCACGGGCTTTTCGACTCTCGTATTGCCCCAATATCTAACATTTCCTGTAGATGGTGTCTTACTTCATTAAAGATAGCAGGTGGTATTCTGCGACAAGTGTCTTTGAAAGGAGACTCATCAGTCAGTTCTATCTTATGTTTGACGGTAGATGTATGCCCCAAATCCATTGGTGTTTTCGGAAATATCGAATGCCACTTCTTGAATACTTGTAGGATGCGGCTCTTCTGTTCCGAGGACATGTCTGAAAAATTGAGATCAACTCCATATGTATCCTTGAAATGTATCCATCGTAATACAATAAGTGATTTAAAATAGAGAGTGAGGGAGGGATAGAGAGAGAGAGAGAGAGAATAGAGAGAGAGAGAGAGCGAGCGAGCGAGCGAGCGAGCGAGCGAGCGAGAGATAGAGAGAGGGGGTAGAGAGAGGGAGGGAGAGAGCGCGAGAGCGAGAAAGAGAGTGAGGGAGAGAGCGAGAAAGAGAGAGAGAGGGGCGGAGAGAGCGCGAGAACGAGAGAGATGGAGGGAGAGAGCGCGAGAGCGAGAGTGTGTATGGGTGTAAAGGAGATTGTGTGCGCGTGCGCGTGCTTACGTGCAATCATGCGTGTGTGTGTCGTTTGTGCGTGTGTCCCAGACCGCCGGGTGTAGTGGTCGATATCGACAAAGAAAGAAAACTATGAGTGGCTACTGCGTGTATTCTCATTGCCAGAACCCATCTAGCCCTTCCTTCCTGCCTTTTCAACCTTTTCTGAAGGTATATATAAATGTTCCTACATAATAAGGATTATTTTATAAGCACAAAACTATATGGCTTCTTGTTGATGTTTTGTCAAAATGACGGATGTGTATCATAGGCATGCAGTGATTTGTTTGTAGAAGAGCACGCGATTAAATGTGGTCAGGTCAAAAGTAGGTGTCAACTATTTTAACTATTGGTCCAAGGGAAATAACTAAAACAACACTACATTGTATGTATGTATGTTCCTTTAATGTCAAACCCCTCGCGGGGACTTAGACATGTTTTCCTGGACAGGCTTAGCCGACCTAAGCGATTAATCAGTACTAAGCAATGTGTGTGAGGTGCCTTGCTCAATGACACTACATACGTGGCCTGGCTGAGTATCGAACCCGGTACCGTTCGATTCCAAATCCGACGCTCTACCACTGGACCACGGACGAGCACGCGATTAAATGTGGTCATCAACTATTTTAACTATTGGTCCAAGGGAAATAACTAAAACAACACTACACATGCTACGTTACAAGCAAACCGAATGTATTACAACGTTTTTAACTCACTGGTTCAAGTAGGGGGGAAATGACAAGCGAATATGCATGTATGTGTTCACAGAGTTTTGTATTTATTAACCGAATAATTACACCCTATTACACGTGCGGGCGTGAGTGAGGTGAGTGAGATAGTGCGCGTGTGTGCTGCGTGCGCGTGTGTGTCTATCGAGAATAACTGTAAATGACAACATTCTTCTATGTAACAATCTTTTTTTTAAATTTTTATACAAATTTATTTTAGCTCGATGGCGAAACAAGTTATTACAACTTATATTAATCACTCTCGAGATCTCATTCCTGATGGAATCCATCGCCACGAGGGAGAGAGAAGAGGCAACGTGGAATTTAAATGCCTTGCATAAGGGCACAATCGTAACGGCTCCAGCGGGGCTCGAACTCCGGATCTTTCTCACCTGAAGCGAACGCGCATCCACTGCGCTATCACGACTTACAATCTGTTTTTCTGCATCCATCTGCACCGTCACCCTTTGTCGCAAGAAAAGGTCCTCGTTGATGGTTCTCCACCCCTTGGTAGTTCCTTGTCTAGGTCCTCGTTGATGGTTCTACATCCATTGGTCGCCTTGTCTAGGTCGTCGTTGATGGTTCTACATCCCTTCGTAGTGCCTTGTCTAGGTCCTCGTTGATGGTTCTCCATCCACTGGTCGCCTTGTCTAGGTCCTCGTTGATGGTTCTACATCCCTTGGTAGTGCCTTGTCTAGGTCCTCGTTGGTGGTTCTCCATCCATTGGGCGCCTTGTCAAGGTCCTCGCTGATGGTTCTCCATCCATTGGGCGCCTTGTCAAGGTCCTCGCTGATGTTTCTCCATCCATTGGTCGCCTTGTCAAGGTCCTCGCTGATGTTTCTCCATCCATTGGTCGCCTTGTCTAGCTCCTCGCTGATGGTTCTCCATCCATTGGTCGCCTTGTCAAGGTCCTCGCTGATGGTTCTCCATCCATTGGTCGCCTTGTCTAGGTCCTCGCTGATGGTTCTCCATCCATTGGTCGCGCCTTGTCTAGGTCCTCGCTGATGGTTCACCATCCACTGGTGGCCTTGTCTAGGTCCTCGCTGATGGTACTCCATCCATTGGTCGCCTTGTCTAGGTCCTCGCTGATGGTTCTCCATCCATTGGTCGCCTTGTCTAGGTCCTCGCTGATGGTTCTCCATACATTGGTCGCCTTGTCTAGGTCCTCGCTGATGGTTCTCCATCCATTGGTCGCGCCTTGCCTAGGTCCTCGTTGATGGTTCTCCATCCATTGGTCGCCTTGTCTAGGTCGTCGTTGGTGGTTCTCCATCCATTGGTCGCCTTGTCTAGGTCGTCGTTGGTGGTTCTCCATCCATTGGTCGCCTTGTCAAGGTCCTCGCTGATGGTTCTCCATCCATTGGTCGCCTTGTCGAGGTCGTCGTTGGTGGTTCTCCATCCATTGGTCGCCTTGTCTAGGTCCTCGCTGATGTTTCTCCATCCATTGGTCGCCTTGTCAAGGTCCTCGCTGATGATTCTCCATCCACTGGTCGCCTTGTCTAGGTCCTCGTTGATGGTTCTCCATCCACTGGTCGCCTTGTCTAGGTCCTCGTTGATGGTTCTACATCCCTTGGTAGTACATTGTCTAGGTCCTCGTTGGTGGTTCTCCATCCATTGGTCGCCTTGTCTAGGTCGTCGTTGATGGTTCTCCATCCATTGGTCGCCTTGTGTAGGTCGTCGTTGGTGGTTCTCCATACATTGGTCGCCTTGTCTAGGTCCTCGTTGATGGTTCTACATCCCTTGGTATTGCCTAGTCTAGGTCCTCGTTGGTGGTTCTCCATCCATTGGTCGCCTTGTCTAGGTCGTCGTTGATGGTTCTCCATCCATTGGTCGCCTCGTCTAGGTCGTCGTTGGTGGTTCTCCATCCATTGGTCGCCTTGTCTAGGTCCTCGTTGGTGGTTCTCCATCCATTGGTCGCCTTGTCTAGGTCGTCGTTGATGGTTCTCCATCCGTTGGTCGCCTTGTCTAGGTCGTCTTTGGTGGTTCTCCATCCATTGGTCGCCTTGTCAATGTCCTCGCTGATGGGTCTCCATCCATTGGGCGCCTTGTCTAGGTCCTCGCTGATGTTTCTCCATCCATTGGTCGCCTTGTCAAGGTCCTCGCTGATGGTTCTCCATCCACTGGTCGCATTGTCTAGGTCCTCGTTGATGGTTCTCCATCCACTGGTCGCCTTGTCTAGGTCCTCGTTGATGGTTCTACATCCCTTGGTAGTGCATTGTCTAGGTCCTCGTTGGTGGTTCTCCATCCATTGGTCGCCTTGTCTAGGTCGTCGTTGATGGTTCTCCATCCATTGGTCGCCTTGTCTAGGTCGTCGTTGGTGGTTCTCCATCCATTGGTCGCCTTGTCTAGGTCCTCGTTGATGGTTCTACATCCCTTGGTATTGCCTTGTCTAGGTTCTCGTTGGTGGTTCTCCATCCATTGGTCGCCTTGTCTAGGTCGTCGTTGATGGTTCTCCATCCATTGGTCGCCTTGTCTAGGTCGTCGTTGGTGGTTCTCCATCCATTGGTCGCCTTGTCTAGGTCCTCGTTGGTGGTTCTCCATCCATTGGTCGCCTTTGTCTAGGTCGTCGTTGATGGTTCTCCATCCATTGGTCGCCTTGTCTAGGTCGTCGTTGGTGGTTCTCCATCCATTGGTCGCCTTGTCAAGGTCCTCGCTGATGGTTCTCCATCCATTGGGCGCCTTGTCAAGGTCCTCGCTGATGGTTCTCCATCCATTGGGCGCCTTGTCAAGGTCCTCGCTGATGTTTCTCCATCCATTGGTCGCCTTGTCAAGGTCCTCGCTGATGGTTCTCCATCCATTGGTCGCCTTGTCTAGGTCCTCGCTGATGGTTCTCCATCCATTGGTCGCGCCTTGTCTAGGTCCTCGCTGATGGTTCACCATCCACTGGTCGCCTTGTCTAGGTCCTCGCTGATGGTTCTCCATCCATTGGTCGCCTTGTCTAGGTCCTCGCTGATGGTTCTCCATCCATTGGTCGCCTTGTCTAGGTCCTCGCTGATGGTTCTCCATACATTGGTCGCCTTGTCTAGGTCCTCGCTGATGGTTCTCCATCCATTGGTCGCGCCTTGCCTAGGTCCTCGTTGATGGTTCTCCATCCATTGGTCGCCTTGTCAAAGTCCTCGTTGGTGATTCTACATCCATTGGTCGCCTTGTCTAGGTCCTCGCTGATGGTTCTCCATCCATTGGTCGCCTTGTCTAGGTCGTCGTTGATGGTTCTCCATCCATTGGTCGCGCCTTGTCAAGGTCCTTGCTGATGGTTCTCCATCCATTGGTCGCGCCTTGTCTAGGTCCTCGTTGATGGTTCTCCATCCATTGGTCGCTTTGTTTTTATCCTCGCTGATGGTTCTCCATCCATTGGTCGCTCCTTGTCAAGGTCCTCGCTGATCGTTCTCCATCCATTGGTTGCGCCTTGTCTTGGTGTCCTCGTTTGTGTTTCTCCATCCATTGGTCGCGCCTTGTCAGTATCCTCACTGATGGTTCTCCATCCATTGGTCGCGCCTTGTCTTGGTCCTCGTTGATGTTTTCTCCATCCATTGGTCGCCTTGTCTTGATGCCACAATGGATTCAATGGGTTTGTGCTGTCCTGGGAACTGTCACTTGTACGACGTGCATTCATCGATGGGATGAGCTCGAACATTGATGTAGTATACCAACTATCTTAGTGACACTTTCAAACGTCCAGCGGCCAAATACATGTCAGAAGATTATTAAAATTGAGACTGGCAATGAACGTCAACTCTGACATTATATCAGCAATCACTTTTGGCCACGCCCACACACATCCACCTTCTCATAGAATAAAGATTAATTGATTTTATTATTAATAGTCAGTAAATTGTTATTGATGCAGTTACAACGAGAGGTATACTTATGTTGTATGCCGGTTTGCTATAGGTCAACAGGTCAATATGTGCGTAATTGCATGCATGGCTACTAGTATACGATAAACAGAAAGGTCAATGCTAAGCCTCCAATGTATAATTATTATAGTTATTTACGTGTTGCTTATTAAGGATGCATGTGTTTAGACTAGGGCTTGTAATCCAGGGAGCGCAGGTTCGATCCCCCGTCTGACCCTAATACAACTAACAGTCTTTTAGATGTGACTTTAAACCGAGGTCTCGTGTCGGTGCTTTACATCGTACATGTGTCGGTGCCTTACACCGTGCACGTAAAAGAACAAGAGAAGACTCTGAAATGGGCCTCTGCCTGTATCATTGCACTATCCTCCAAAAATCTAAAATGACTAATCTCTTCGGGAGGCATCGCACATATGGGCAACCGGTAGCGACGATAAATAAACGTAAAACACACACACAGACTAGGAATTGACAAGATCCTAGATGACTCATTAAGGGACATTATTTCGACGACCTTTTACTGACGTTTTCCCTATCAATAACACACTCCCAATAACTACGGCCTACGTCACAGTAGATTGTAAGGGAATGAGCGACCTCGCTGGCTGTTCTATTACCTCCCTTGGAAGATAAAGTCCGATTTATCCCGAAATGTATATTGGTCCTTTTATTTGGAATTCTTTGTTTTCACTGTTGTTCCCTGGCGAGATATTATTACCTCCCTCGGAAGATAAAGTCCGATTTATCCCGAAATGTATATCGGTCCTTTTATTTGGAATTCTTTGTTTTCACTGTTGTTCCCTGGCGAGATATTGCGCTATGATAAGGTGATTGTATCGATATCGGGTTGATTAATTGATAACTAATGTTCCCAGGTACACTAGATATACTGTAGGATATCTGTCGAGATATAGTAATTTAATAATTTTCAGATGAGAACGTGGATGAAAATTGATAGCATGTTATGCATAGGAAACAACGATACAAACATTCAGTATTCAGGGGCAGTATATTTTTTGTTTTACGTTTATTTATCGTCGCTACCGGTTGCCCATATGAGCGACGCCTCCTGAAGATATTAGTCATTTTAGATTTTGGAGGATAGTGCAATGATACACAGAGAGAGACCCATTCCAGAGTCTCCTCTGGTTCTTTTACTTGCACGGTGTAAAGCACCGACACGAGACCTCGGTTTAACGTCCCATCTGAAAGACTGTTAATTGTATTAGGGTCAGACGGGGGATCGAACCAGCGATCCCTGGATTACCAGTCCAGCGTGTGACCACTGGGCTACAGATCCGGGCAGTATGTGACTGATGTCTCTTATTTTGTACTATTTCGTGCAATTAGAAACCGTTCATTATGCTATGTGTTGTTGCTGTATACGGCAATGAATGTGTGATTTCGTTGTAAGTTGCAGCCGGTTTTTGCTGTATACGGCAATGAATGTGTGATTTCGTTGTAAGTTGCAGCCGGTTTTTGCTGTATACGGCAATGAATGTGTGATTTCGTTGTAAGTTGCAGCCGATTTTTGCTGTATACGGCAATGAATGTGTGATTTCGTTGTAAGTTGCAGCCGGTTTTTGCTGTATACGGCAATGAATGTGTGATTTCGTTGTAAGTTGCAGCCGGTTTTTGCTGTATACGGCAATGAATGCGTGATTTCGTTGTAAGTTGCAGCCGGTTTTTGCTGTATACGGCAATGAATGTGTGATTTCGTTGTAAGTTGCAGCCGGTTTTTGCTGTATACGGCAATGAATGTATGATTTCGTTGTAAGTTGCAGCCGGTTTTTGCTGTATACGGCAATGAATGTGTGATTTCGTTGTAAGTTGCAGCCGGATTTTGCTGTATACGGCAATGAATGTGTGATTTCGTTGTAAGTTGTTTTCCGTGGGCAGGCAATTTAAGGTACCAGATAACTAGAAAATACATATTAAGTATTAATTCCAAACACAGGCTGTCCGATTAGCGCAGTTGTTAAGAGCGCTCGCTTCTCACCAATGCAACCCGGGTTCGATCCTCGGACAGGTAAGTATGTGAGATGGTACGGTGGTCGCCAGATCGGACAGGTGGGGTTTCTCCGGGTACTCCGGTTTCCTCCCACACAAATTTACGCTTTTATCCGAGAGTGACTAATATAAGTTGTTAAAATTTGCTTCGCAATCGTTGTAAAAATAAATAAAGTTTAAAAAAATAATAACCACTATTGTGGAGTACTTAGATAGATATATGTCTTTATCTATATATGGTGATCTAATTAGTTCTGTACTCATCTTCCCCATGGCCTCTACTTAGACATAGACAAGACATTTGTAAAGATGGATGGGCACCGCTCTATGTTCTCCTTCTTCGTACCAACTGTCACAGTGCATTGCTCAGTTCAAAGCAAGATTCAACTTATAACGCATGTAGTTCTGTACACTCCAGAGCTTCTGCTTGAGTCTGTGTTGGACCTAGCCTGGGTTCCAGCCTGTCGATATTTCACTTTTTAGTGTGTGTTTACGATTATTTATCGTCTATCGTCGCTACCGGTTGTCCATATGAGCGACGCCTCCTGAAGAGATTAGTTATTTTAGATTTTGGAGGATAGTGCATGATACAGACAGTGACCCATTCCAGCATCTCCTCTGGTTCTTTTACGTGCACGGTGTAAAGCACCGACACGAGACCTCGGTTTAACGTCCCATCTGAAAGACTGTTAATTGTATTAGGGTCAGACGGGGGATCGAACCTGCGATCCCTGGATTACCAGTCCAGCGTGTTACCACTGGACTACATATCCATCTGTGTTGACTTTTTAACTTCTGGTAGAATATATTTATTTGACTGACAAGGCAAAATATATGAACGCCTTTTCCCAGGCTATGTTGGACTAAAATGAAACTGTGCACTTGCCTTAGAGGTAAAAATTATATCCTTTTAGAAATAATACAGGCACATTTGGTATCAAAATATGTGAAATAGTGGGTAAATCTTCTTCACGCATGATAGTATAATTCATAATTCTAAAATTTGTAACGAAAAAGTAACGCTCAATATAAAAGTGCACAGTGTGTGCATGGTGTCAGTTATATATGCTTTAAATTCATTACCCAAAAAAGAAGATTTTTGTTGGCAGGTCTTACGTCAAAATGCAACACATTTCTTGTCAAAGCCAAGCGTTACCTTATTCTATATATAAATTGCGCAACTTGATGTTTTCATGATGTATTAGCTAATATAAGATCATGTATTATCAATTACACAATAATTATTGTTTTCTTATAAGCAACGAGATATTGTCTTTTTGTGCATTTCATTTTCCTAATGTACTGGACAAAACTTCTGACCGAACACAATTTTTAAAACAGATTATATAGCTAATACATGCTTCTGTTGAACATTGTGGAAGTCGGTAGACTTCGGCAATCGTGAACAGCGTTTTTGATTATAATTATATATATAATTATAGTATTTAAGAAATAATAAATATCAACCGTGGTATATCGCAGAATAACCCGAGTTTGAAGTTCTTATGCGTAGAAATATATCACTCAGGCCGAAGGCCGGAGTGATATATTTATACGCATAAGAACGACAAACGAGGGTTATTCTGCGAGTTTGAAGTTCTTATGCGTAGAAATATATCACTCAGGCCGAAGGCCGGAGTGATATATTTCTACGCATAAGAACGACAAACGAGGGTTATTCTGCGATATACCACGGTTGATACTTATTATTTCGATTCTAACACGACTTACTTCTAATAATGTTAGACGAGAAAGGAGTATTTTCTTCAAACGCCGTGCATTTGACTTTCGAAATTTCCTCCCGCGTAAGGGGTGATGACGTTATTTTTTATGGAAAATATCAAAATATCATAAATGAACAAAAGTTGTAACTGATCAATAATTGTATTTATTTTGTCAAATAAAACTGTACAGAATAGTAACTGAAACGTTACTTAACAGAAAAACAAGACGGACAAGAGATTATCTGATTCTAAAAATAGCTCACTTCTGCGAATTCCCACGGTTGTATTTACAAACATCACGTGACTTTCATTCATAAAACTTTACACGCATTGTATAAATGGAATAGCCAAAACACGGTGCGCAAGCAGCATAGTTCAAGGTAGGTATATCGCAGAATAACCCGAGGTAGATTTTACTCTACAAGTATGTATGTTATTAGCTGGGTCGTGTTAGAATATATTATATTCCATTCTATTAATATTAATTATGAGATTGGTGAACTATTTATGACGTTATAATGTTTTATAGTTGGGACAATCGCGTACCATCTCACATACGTCCAGGTCCGAGGATCGAACCAGGATTGCATTGGTGAGAAGCGAGCGTGCTAACCACTGCGCTAATCGGACAGTCGGGATTTTCTCCGGGTACTCCGGTTTCCTCCACATGAATGACCACATGTACGCTTTCATCCGCGCCAACGAGAGTGATTAATATAAGTTGTTAAAACTGGCTTCGCATTCGTAAAATAATAAACAATGCTATATTTATATTTCGGGTTGTACGCCTGCATCAGCACCATTTCGGGCTATATCGCCGGTGGGCAGTTTACCTAACAACACATTTCCTGGGCAGGCTCCAGCGGTTAACCAGTACTTGGGTGCACCAACCTCCGTAAGAAACTGCCAACTTTTTCATATAAATGAGACACGGCCTGAGCGGGGCTCGAACCCGTGACAATCAGTGATGATAGGTTACAGTGGTATACAAGTCAGCGACCTTAACCACTGGGCAACGGAGGCAGTCTACACTCGTAAAATAACGTTTAAACTTATAGTTATGATTTTAAAATTGCTTGGTGTTCATGTAGTTTGCTTGTTTCTCCTTTGGTAGGATAGTTTAGACTATTGCATTAACCCGTTACCTACCAATCGCCACTAAAGTCGCAGACGGATCTGTAGTCCACTGGTATCACGCTGGACTGGTAATCCAGGGATCGCAGGTTCGATCCCCCGTCTGACGCTAATAAAATTAACAGTCTTTCAGATGGGTTATTAAACCGAGGTCTCGTGTCGGTGCTGTACACTGTGTACGTAAAAGAACAAGAGGAGACTCTGGAATGCGTCTCTGTCTGTATCATTGCACTATCCTCCAAACATCTATAATGACTATTCTATTCAGGAGGCGTCGCTCATATGGGCAACCGGTAGCGACGATAAATAAACGTCAAATCACACAAGCAACTAAAGTCGCTTTTACAAACATCATAGAGCCTGATCACGCTCTATGCTGTTTGTTATTCGGATAGTGGAGCTAAAACACGTATCTGAATAGCAAACAACAATGTGGGTGAAGTTAGCAGTGAGCAGTGTACTGCTGTACTGCTAGCAGTGAGCAGGGAGTAGTATAATCCAGCAGTGAATTATGTATTCTAGTAGTGAATAATGTGTATATGCCAAATTTCGGGGGTGGAGGAATAATTAAAAAAATTATCTGTTTTTTCCCGTACTTGCTTTTTCTGGCAGTGAGCAGTGGGGAATGTACGAGTAGTGTATTCCAGAAGTGGGTAGTGTAATCCAGCAGTGAGTGGCGTATTCTAGTAGTGTATGATGTGCAAATGCCAATTTTCGGGGGGGGGGGAATAAAAATAATAATATTTTTATTATTTTCCATACTGGCTTTTCTGGCAGTGAGCAGTGTACTGCTGTACTGCTAGCAGTGAGCAGTGAGTAGTGTAATCCAGCAGTGAGTTATGTATTCTAGTAGTGACTGCTCACTGCTCATATGCCAAATTTCGAGAAAAACAAAAACATTATCTATTTTTTCCCGTACTTGCTTTTTCTGGCAATGAGCAGTGTATACGAGTAGTGTAATCCAGCAGTGGGAAGTGTAATCCAGCAGTGAGTGGCGTATTCTAGTACCCACTTCTGGAATACACTACTCGTACATTCCCCACTGCTCAGTGCCAGAAAAAGCAAGTACGGGAAAAAAATAATATTTTTTTATTATTATTTTTATTTATCTTTTCGAAATTTGGCATATACACATTATTCACTACTAGAATACATAACTCACTGCTGGATTGCACTACTCACTGCTAGCAATACAGCAGTACACTGATCACTGCCAGAAAAGCCAGTATGGAAAATAATAATAATATAAAAAAAATTAGTTTTATTTCCCCCCCGAAATTTGGCATTTGCACATCATCCACTACTAGATTACGCCAGTCACTGCTGGATTACACTACCCACTTCTGGAATACACTACTCGTACACTGCTCATTGCCAGGAAAAGCAAGTACGGGAAAAAATAAATATTTTTTTAATTATTTTTATTATTTTTTTCGAAATTTGGCATATACACATCATTCACTACTAGAATACATAACTCACTGCTGGATTACACTACTCACTGCTCACTGCTAGCAGTACAGCAGTACACTGGCAGTACACTGCTCACTGCTAACTTCACCCACATCAAACATCATAGATCCCGTGGCTGATCGTGATCTATATTATTTGCACATTCCGTCC
This sequence comes from Archivesica marissinica, assembly GCA_014843695.1. Classification (NCBI taxonomy): domain Eukaryota; kingdom Metazoa; phylum Mollusca; class Bivalvia; order Venerida; family Vesicomyidae; genus Archivesica; species Archivesica marissinica. Next base: position 46,117,844 of record CM026401.1, on the reverse strand, counting down.
AATTTATTCGGCAGGTTAATGGTTAATGGAACCAGAAGCTGCCACGTCTATGACTTTGAAGATTTACCTTTATACAAATGCATGGGAGCTTGTACGACTACTCGTATATACCGCATAATTTCAAAGGAGAAAGTTATACAGCTGACTTGCGGAAGTTCGGTGGTTCTACCGGGAGGCAGTCCGTGAAACTGCTCGGAGGGTGTTCGGAGGGTCACCCGGGATCTTCCTCCACGAATAACAGCTGGAGATTCTGCTGCTGGTACGACTTTAACCCCGCCCCTCCCCAAATGAACAACAAATAAAACAAAACCATTTTTTTATTTAACCATATTTTATTGCAAATCAATAGTACATATGTCATACACTAGCCTGGGAACAGACGTTGATATATTTTGTCTGGTCAGTCAAATATATATGGTAACACCGAGACTATTAATTAGGCTGTATTGAGCTTCTGATCATATGTCATTTTGCCAGAAGTTAAAAAGACAGACTGGAAACCCAGGCTAGTCATACACGTAAAGATACAATGCATAACATGAAAATACAAATGGTTTGAGTCACAAGTTTTAACAACATTCAGTCGCCCAATGCAGTTATGCGGTGGCGACTTTAAATAAACTTATTAGTTAGTTTAAAGCAGCATTACATCGTATGAAATAAAAGATATTTGAAAAATTCAATTTTTACGTATGGGTAGCAATGCTGCTACACATTATAACATTATACTTTGTATGCTTATGTTCATTTGGTAAACAGTGTTTTTGCGATAAAACAAACTCGAAACCGAAAGTAGGACTTTCCGAGTCGATCAGTCACGCACTTGTTTACAACCGGAACGCATCGCCCGCACTTGTTTACATTCGGAATGTATCGTCCCCATTTGTCCCACGTTGTCTTTTCTAATTAAATTACTTGATATGTTGATTCATACCTCTGTTAGCTAAGTCTTTTATGGACATTTCTACATCCCCGCGAGGGGTTCGACATTAGAGGAAGATAGATAGATAGTCTTTCATGTTCAAAATATATACGTTATTTTCTACATCCTCTGTTGTTTCGCGCATGCGCGCTGTGCGTGTTTACATTTCGTGTGTTGATAAACAAATTCGCGTATACGACGGTTTAAATTTATTGAAATGTTATCGTTTCTGAGCGACTATTTCGATTTTTGTAAACACACACACATTAGTATTTATATTTTACCCAAAACATCCTTTATTACGATGTAATGCTGCTTTAAGAACATTAGACAACGGCCAGCACCAGAAACAAAACCAAATATACGTATTCACGCATGCGCAATCACGCAAGCATAGTAAACAAAATCATATTAGAAAAAAGCAACAATATGTTCTTGTTCCGTTGTATCACCTCCCCGCACTATGGACGGCTTTTTCTCATGATTTATATCGTGTGCAATATGTACTATACAGCAGATTCGTTATTTACAGCGGTTGTTTAAGCGAGTAGCGTGCATTTTTGGTCATTCTCGGTCATCATCTGTCCGAAACCGTTCCCGATCATACTTTACGAGATGTTGACGTGAGTATATGCCCCCGGGCGACGGAAAAGCCTCGACGTTGTCAATGCGTGAGCAATCAACCAAACGCACAAATCAAACCAACGGAAGTTTTTATTAGTATCCAGATTACTAATTAATTTCGCTACTATAATACAAAAGGGAAATGGTAGAACAATGTTTTGATCAGAAAGAATTGATTACCTTATAGAAAGGGTACTGTTTTTGGAGACATTTCATACTCATTTTTATAAATAACTGGTAAATAATTCTGAACAGACTAAAGTTTTTAAACAAACTGGAGTAAAATTACGTTCTTATATAACATGATTAACTGTGCTTTTATTTAAATAATCGAAAATATAATAATATTGATCTGTGGATTATTTGTGATATAAATATAAATAGACAACGAAATAATGCTTTCATTAAAATTATTAACACTATGCGTGCTCGTCGGTTATATAACGGCGTTCGAGACGGGAGCGCCGGCAAGTATATGTGGACGTTATGTACCCGGCGGGCATAGCAACACTGGTACCCCAGTCGCTAACGGACCTACTACAGGACCCTACACATTGGACATTAGGCCGGCAGGAAATGGTTTATTTACTGGTATGTAGAAAGAAATTTTGAAATGTCTATATATGTATATAAATGTTGTTCCAAAATGCCTACACAAATATAATGTTCCAGCTTAACCACAGCTATACTTGTAGTTTCAACAATAAATTAAGTAAATACTGTACCCCACCCATCTACCTTTAGTGGAAATAAGTCGCACCAACCATTATATCATATGGACTTTATATGAAAAAGTCGGCAGTTTCTTCCGGAGGTTGCTGCACCAAGTACTGATTAACCGCTGGAGCCTGTCCAGGAAAAGTGTTGTTAGGTAAACTGCCCGTCGCTCATAATGGGCAACCGGTAGCGACGTTAAATAATTGTTTTTAAAAAGGAACATATGGCGATTCTCCAGCTAGCTAGTATTGGTGAAAGAGCTCGGGCGCCATCCGAATAGTATTTCAGACACGAATGGGAAACAGGGTAGAACCACCGATCTACCACAAGTCAGCTGGATAGCTTCTTCAAGTGAGTTGAAACCAACGACTGTTACCACTCGTTCAGTATATCATTTTATTCATTGTTTTTTAAGTATATTTTAATTTTATCACAAATTAATTGTTCGCGTTACTACATCTGCGAATGAATCAAACCTACCATATTGAATATGTGTGTTTTACGTTTATTTATCGTCGCTACCGGTTGCCCATAAGAGCGACGCCTCCTGAAGAGATTAGTCATTTTAGATGTTGGAGGATAGTGCAATAATACAGACAGAGACGCATTCCAGAGTCTCCTCTTGTTCTGTTACGTGCACGGTGTAAAGCACCGACACAAGACATCGGTTTAACGTCCCATCTGAAAGAATGTTAATTTTATTAGGGTCAGACGGGGGATCGAACCTGCGATCCCTGGATTACCAGTCCAGCGTGTTACCACTGGACTACAGGTCCGTCTGTACCATATTGAATGTCCACCTACTATATGTCCGTTACTACATATATGATACGGTGGTCGCCAGATGGGTTTTCTCCGGGTACTCCGATTTCCTCCCACACGAATGACCACATTTACGCTTTCATCCGCGACAACGAAAGTGATTAATATAAGCTGTTAAAACTTGTTTCGCAATCGTTGTAAAATAAATCAAGTTTAAACTAAACTACATCTGCAAACAGACGTCTTCCATTGAATGTTCACGCAGCGTTATTGCAGCTGCTGTTTAATTTGGCCTCTTCAAAGCTAACACTCTTCATTTGTAAATCACCTTACCCATTCTCCAGATATGTACCCCTACATAATAACCAGTGTGGAAGTCGTGATAGCTCAGTGGATGCGCGTTCGCTTCAGGTGCGAAATGTCCGGAGTTCGAGCACCGATGGAGCCGTTACGATTGTGCCCTTAGGCAAGGCATTTAAATTCCACATTGCCTCTTCTCTCTCCTTCATGGCGATGGATTCCACCAGGAATGAGGTCTCGAGAGTCATTAATATAAGTTGAAAGAACTTGTTTCGCAATCGAGCTAAAATAAATGTGTATAAACATAATAACCATGATCACATAGCATCGGTGGCCATGCATCCAAGACGCTCCTGTACATGATGGTCCCTCCGTGGCTGGGTGGTTATGGTCGTTGACTACTTCTAATCATTTGTGATTCACCACTACAAGTTCGAATCCTGTGTCGAATTATTTCAAGTGAGGAAGCTATCCAGCTGGGTTTAAACTTTATTTATGTTACAACGATTGCGAATCAAGTTCTAACAACTCATATTAATCACTCTCGTTGGCGTGGATGAAAGCTTAGTGGTCATTCGTGTGAGAGGAAACCGGAGTACCCGGAGAAAACCCACCTGTCCGATCTGGCGACCACCATACCATCTCACATACTTCCCGGTCCGAGGATCGAACCAGGGTTACATTGATGAGAAGCGAACGCACTAACCACTGCGCTAATCGGACAGCCTAAACAGCTGGGTTGCGGCGGGTATGTGGTTCTACCGAGTGTCCGTCCGTCCGTCCGTCCGTGCCTGAAATAATGTTTGTTTGGAGGGGGACTCGCAGCCATCCTCGATTAATAAAGGCTGGGGTGTCGCCGTATGACCTAAACTGTTGGAGCGACTTTAAACCCCCCCCCCACCCCGCCCTAAAAACGAACAAAGCTTCGTGATGCATTTGACACCACTATGCACATCATTGCCGGATATAAACCTGTCCGTATATATGTATTGTGTAGGTTAACGACAGCGGCAACAACAATTGCAAATTCTTTATTCACTAATATGATTCGCAATTAACCTTCCCACAATCAGTCATGTTTACACTGAGCTACTTTTAAAAACGCTCCATCTATATGGGGGTGATTTTTTCACATTTGTAATTTGTGGAATTTCATACCTTTTGCCTCTTACTAAGATTGACTACTGCTCTTGGCGTCCCTATACAAGTTATGTCGATACACTTCACAGTATGAGCGATACTATTTTAGGATTTTAACGATTTTAGACTGTCCGATTAGGGCAGTGGTTAGCGCGCTCGCTTCTCACCAATGCAACCCAGGTTCGATCCTCGGACCGGAAAGTATGTGAGATGGTACAGTGGTCGCCAGATCGGACAGGTGGGTTTTCTCCGGGTACTCCGGTTTCCTCCCACACGAGTGACCACATTTACGCTTTCATCAGCGCCAACAAGAGTGATTAATATAAGTTGTTAGAAATTGCTTCGCAATCGTTGTAAAAATAAAGTTAATTAAAGTTAAAAAAAAGAGTATGAACGGCAGACATGCTATTTTTGAATACAGGTCTTACGTCAAAAATATACCCCCCCCCCCCGACAAAAGTGGTGCGTTTTTAAAGTCACTCACTGTAGTCGCATTGGCGGGTCGTAAAACAAGATTCATGTCAGCCCATAGCGAACATAACCACCATCTCTCACGATTTTGTTGTATTTTTGGCGTTTGATGTGGTATGTCCAATGTTGTGGACACGTCGTTTCAATGTATTGGGACAGCAAGAACATGTGTATTATATATGTTTGACAGTAAACACGTTCTCTATGTCCTCTAGTATATAATGTAGGTGTGCGTTTTCTATGTCCTCTAGTATATAATGTAGGTGTGCGTTTTCTATGTCCTCTAGTATATAATGTAGGTGTGCGTTTTCTATGTCCTCTAGTATATAATGTAGGTGTGCGTTTTCTATGTCCTCTAGTATATAATGTAGGTGTGCGTTCTCTATGTCCTCTAGTATATAATGTAGGTGTGCGTTCTCTATGTCCTCTAGTATATAATGTAGGTGTGCGTTTTCTATGTCCTCTAGTATATAATGTAGGTGTGCGTTTTCTATGTCCTCTAGTATATAATGTAGGTGTGCGTTTTCTATGTCCTCTAGTATATAATGTAGGTGTGCGTTTTCTATGTCCTCTAGTATATAATGTAGGTGTGCGTTTTCTATGTCCTCTAGTATATAATGTAGGTGTGCGTTCTCTATGTCCTCTAGTATATAATGTAGGTGTGCGTTCTCTATGTCCTCTAGTATATAATGTAGGTGTGCGTTTTCTATGTCCTCTAGTATATAATGTAGGTGTGCGTTTTCTATGTCCTCTAGTATATAATGTAGGTGTGCGTTTTCTATGTCCTCTAGTATATAATGTAGGTGTGCGTTTTCTATGTCCTCTAGTATATAATGTAGGTGTGCGTTTTCTATGTCCTCTAGTATATAATGTAGGTGTGCGTTTTCTATGTCCTCTAGTATATAATGTAGGTGTGCGTTTTCTATGTCCTCTAGTATATAATGTAGGTGTGCGTTTTCTATGTCCTCTAGTATATAATGTAGGTGTGCGTTTTCTATGTCCTCTAGTATATAATGTAGGTGTGCGTTTTCTATGTCCTCTAGTATATAATGTAGGTGTGCGTTTTCTATGTCCTCTAGTATATAATGTAGGTGTGCGTTTTCTATGTCCTCTAGTATATAATGTAGGTGTGCGTTTTCTATGTCCTCTAGTATATAATGTAGGTGTGCGTTTTCTATGTCCTCTAGTATATAATGTAGGTGTGCGTTTTCTATGTCCTCTAGTATATAATGTAGGTGTGCGTTTTCTATGTCCTCTAGTATATAATGTAGGTGTGCGTTTTCTATGTCCTCTAGTATATAATGTAGGTGTGCGTTTTCTATGTCCTCTAGTATATAATGTAGGTGTGCGTTTTCTATGTCCTCTAGATTATGTTTATTGTTATATAATGTAGGTGTGCGTTTTCTATGTCCTCTAGTATATAATGTAGGTGTGCGTTTTCTATGTCCTCTAGTATATAATGTAGGTGTGCGTTTTCTATGTCCTCTAGTATATAATGTAGGTGTGCGTTTTCTATGTCCTCTAGTATATAATGTAGGTGTGCGTTTTCTATGTCCTCTAGTATATAATGTAGGTGTGCGTTTTCTAGGTCCTCTAGTATATAATGTAGGTATGCGTTTTCTATGTCCTCTAGTATATAATGTAGGTGTGCGTTGTCTATGTCCTCTACTATATGTCCTTCGTCGCTTTATCATATTAATTGCAGCTGTAGCCGTTACGATTGTGCTCTTAGGCAATACACTTAACGTCCACATTGTCCCCTCTCTCTCTCTCTCTCTATCTCTCTCCCTTCTCTCTCTCTAGCTCTCTCTATATCTCTCTCGATCTATCTCTCTCGATCTATCTCTCTCTCCCTTCTCTCTCTCTATCTCTCTATCTCTCTCTCCCTTCTCTCTCTCTCTATCTCTCTCTCCCTTCTCTCTCTCTAGCTCTCTCTATATCTCTCTCGATCTATCTCTCTCGATCTATCTCTCTCGATATATCTCTCTCGATCTATCTCTCTCGATCTATCTCTCTCTCCCTTCTCTCTCTCTATCTCTCTCTCTCCCTTCTCTCTCTCTATCTCTCTCTATATCTCTCTCGATATATCTCTCTCCCTTCTCTCTCTCTATCTCTCTATCTCTCTCTCCTTTCTCTCTCTCTATCTCTCTCTATATCTATCTATCTATCTCTATCTCTCTCTCTCTCTATCTATCTCTCTCTCTATCTATCTCTCTCTATATCTCTATATCTCTATATCTCTCTATCTCTCTCTCTCTCTCTATCTATATATATCTATCTCTCTCTCTATATCTCTCTCTTTCTGAGTGGGCTACATCAGTATTGAATATGTCTCAAAAAATAAAAGAGATCTGCCAGTCGTATCAGAAATTGAATGTTTGGCAGTACAAAGTGGAAACACATTTTTGTTCCCTTTGTAGACAGAAGTCCCCCAGAATGCACCATTTGACGTCTACGTTCCTTTTTTCTGGGCAATGGGCCAATACCCATCTCCTACACGATTCTTAACGTTGGTACTAGATTCTACACCTCTCCCTTTATCCCTAGTATGTGAGATGGTACGGTTGTCGCCAGATCGGACAGGTGGGTTTTCTCCGGGTACTCCGGTTTCCACCCACACGAATGACCACATATATATACGCTTTCATCCGCGCCAACGAGAGTGATTAATAAAATGTGTTGAACTTGCTTCGCAATCATTGTAACATAAATAAAGTTTAACCTTAACCCTAAATCATAAATTCGCGCCTTGTTTCGGATCTAGTTCATGCTGGATGTGTTTCGTACCTAATCCATATTGTCTTACCTTCCCTTTAGGTCATAGTTTATATTGGTTATCTCTGTATTGCGGCCATAGTTCATACTGATTTAATTGTGTTACGGCCATAGTTCATACTGGTTTACATTGTGGTATTGCCATATTTCATACTCCTTTACCTTTGTGCTTCGGTCATAGTTCATACTGGTTTACCTTTGTGTTTCGGTCACAGTTCATACTGATTTACCTATGTGTTTCGGTCATAGTTCATACTAGTTTACCTTTATGTTTCGGTCACAGTTCATACTGGTTTACCTTTGTGTTTCGGTCATAGTTCATACTGGTTTACCTTTGTGTTTTGGTCACAGTTCATACTGGTTTACCTTTGTGTTTCGGTCACAGTTCATACTGGTTTACCTTTGTGTTTCGGTCACAGTGCATACTGGTTTACCTTTGTGTTTCGGTCATAGTTCATACTGGTTTACCTTTGTGTTTCGGTCACAGTTCATACTGGTTTACCTTTGTGTTTCGGTCATAATTCATACTGGTTTACCTTTGTGTTTCGGTCATAGTTCATACTGGTTTACCTTTGTGTTTCGGTCTTCACACTGATTTACCTATGTGTTTCGGTCACAGTTCATACTGATTTACTTCCGTGTTTTATGGTCTTGTTTGCAAAAATCTCTAAATACCACAATGTGTTGCATCATCCGGTCATTTGCAATTACTATTGACCTCCGAATAAGCACCCCCTGTCACCAATAACCACATATTGTCCCTTTTCCGTTGGTGGTCTGTAAAGACGAGTTTGTACATACATTTGTATATCTAGTAATGAGATGTTGTCTTTCTGTTTTAGTAACATTACAATCAACTACGTCACAGCCGTTCAAGGGATATGTCATACAGGCAATGCAGTCGTGGAAGGAACTTCCTGACGGACCGTCGGATATCATCGGCAATTTCCAGTCTGCTTTTAGCAGAGGACAGTATCAGGTGAAATATAATAGCATACTATGATATGACTAGTACACAGGCGACTGAGAAATGGTACCCAGACCCAAGCCCAAGCCCATACCCAAGCCCAAACAAATTCCAATCACCACTCTAAACCAGGCATGTGTTTGTCTGTGTGGTTTAAAGTGGCACTGACTGCACGACTCTCCAGCTGATGTTAGATTCGGCTATTATTGATGGAGACCCCCACCCCCGGGTACCCTTCCGAGCCTCCCCAGCTGGGCAGGGGTTAGAATATCCCAGCTGTCGCACTACAGAGGGGTACAACCCCCCCAAATGTGCCTGCCTGTTTGTCGTGGGCGGAGACCTGTGTCGCCTGATGAGAGGATCCTGGTGGTTGAGTAGAATCAGTGTTGGCAAATAATACCGTTTCCACAACACACCACTTCGGCCTTAAGTTGGGTTAAACGGGAGGTCAGGAAAGCCCGTCCTTGATCAATCGGCTGGTCATGCCGAGCCCTAGGGCATCGTTAATCTTAAACACATATTTTCAAAATTTATCTTGAAAACAAATATTGATTCTCTAAATATTTATACTCTTTCATTGTCTTTTTTTTGATGCCCTAGAAGGCGGTGGCTCATGGGCTAATCGGGTGAAAGTTTGATGTTTGATTGACTTTTGTAACCTCCCAAGGATAGTCTAAACTTGGTAGGACCTTCTGTGGGAATACACTTGTCCAGTCTAGTCCTTTCATTCTGAGTATATCATTGATGTATCCCTGTCATGATCTGTGATGGATTTCCCCAGATCATGTCCCCTTGTTGGGCTCTGAGACGGGTGGGGAGCATTGACGATGAACTATATATTACTATTATGAGTTCCACTCAAAAACAAGCCAAGCGTGCACTAAGTGAATCTGATGATGATTCTGTTGAACAACAGAGAGTGAACTGCCCTCGCTTCATTCTCATTGAGGCTGTAGACAGTTCAAAACCTATCACAAAAATTTCCCCTTTCGTCATTGAAAAGCAAATGAAATCTATCCTAGGTACACCTAAATCTGTTAAAAGTCTTCGAAATGGAAGTCTTTTGGTTGAAATTACTTCAAAAGCTCAATCTCAGAATTTATTATCAACAAACATCTTCTTTGGACATTCTGTGAAGGTCAGTCCCCACAAATCTTTGAACTCATCCAAAGGTGTCATCAGGTGCAGGGAATTATCTTCCTGCTCTTTGGATGAGATCAAAGAAGGTTTGTCAAGTCAAGGGGTCATTGACGTGAAGAGAATATCGATAAAACGTAACAACGAAATAAAATCCACAAACACATATATAATTACATGTGACACACCAGTCATCCCGTGACGTATCAAAGTCGGCTACCAGATTGTCACCGTCGACATATATGTACCTAACCCTCTTAGATGCTTTAAATGCCAGAAGTATGGTCATCATGAGGATAGGTGTCGGAACGAGTCTGTATGCTCCAAGTGTGCTGAGACTGCTACACAACATCAAGAGAACAACTGCCCCAACACAAATAAATGCGCCAATTGTGGCGCTGATCATATATCCAATTCTAAAGACTGTGTCTCCTGGAAAAAAGAAAAAGAAATTGTTAAGATCAAATATTCGGAAAACATTTCATTCCAGGATGCAAGAAAAATTTGTGAATCTCGGTACAAATCCGAAAATCAGCCAAGCTATGCAAGTGTTGCTAAAACAGCTTCTGTTGAATGCAAAACTTGCAAAAACTTGCAAAAACTTGTTGACCAAACTTTGCCAAATATTTCCAGACAAAAAACAGAAATAATGCAGTTATTCCCTGGTTTTGATAGTTCTTCTCATCTTGACCAGCTTACAAATCAAAATACACCACAAACACCTAAACCTACGCTTACAAATCAAAATACACCACAAACACCTAAACCTACAGCAGACAAACAAAAACAAGCAAAAACAAACATACACAAGAATCCAACAACAAAAAACACTCGAAAAACACATTCAACCAAAAACAACATCAACTTCATCAAAACCTACTAAAGAATCTACAACTCAACAAGCATCAACTTCAACAAAAAAGCAATCTGCTGTCACTTCCAGACAGCAGAAAACTAAACCTATACAAACAGATAAACACACAGTGTCCAGTCCAGTATCTACAAGCAATAGATACTCGGATTTGGACACGGACGATGACAATCTGGAGGGCGAGGCATCAGACTCGGACAAGTCCGAGTCTATGGTCTGGCACGATGGTCAGGATGACTGGAGCAAGAACCTCCAGTCATGGCAGGATGCCACTTAATATATTTTTAACTTTATATTTTATCTATGAATAATAATTATGTAAATATCGGTATAGTATTTTTAATAATTAATCTCTCCATAATGGCCAATGGAATTATCCAGTGGAATTGTCGAGGTTTAAAATCTAATTTTGCAGAGCTTTCTCTTTTAGTGCAAGAACATAAACCTGCTGCGTTATGCCTTCAAGAAACTTTTTTGAAACAAAATGATACAATTTCTATAAAACATCACACCATTTTCAATAAAATATACAGTGAAGGTGATAAAGCCCAGGGTGGGGTATCTATCATCGTCACTAATAGTGTTCCACATAAGGAATTACTGTTAAATACAAACTTACAAGCTGTTGCTGTAAGACTGTCATTACATAGCACTATCACACTGTGTTCACTATATCTTCCCCCAAGTAAACCAATTGAAGAACATAGGCTGTATGATCTTATAATACAATTACCCACTCCATATATTCTAATAGGTGATTTCAATGCACATAACATCATCTGGGGTTGTAATAATACAAATCAAAGAGGTCTCCAGATAGAGAATTTCATCTCTGATAATTCTCTTTCTTACATGAACGATCCATCTTCCAAAACATATTTACGCCCAGGAACAGGATCATATTCTGCAATAGATCTTACACTATGTAGCCCAGTCATACTTCCAGATTGCTCATGGAAAGTCGATGATGATCTCCACGGAAGCGACTACTTCCCCATCGTCATATCTGAAAATCAGCCAACAGCGTATAGTCAACCCAGAAGATGGAAACTTTCTAAAGCAAATTGGACTAAATTCCAACAACTTTGTGAACAAACAATTTCATATGAAACATTCAAGGATTGTCGTGATCAAACACAGCTATTCACTACAGTACTAATAAAAGCAGCAGAACAATCCATACCTCAGACTTCACCTAATCCAAAGAGACCATACAAACCCTGGTATGATGATGATTGTAAGAAAGCCATCCAAAATAGGAAATCGGCCATAAGAAAATTCAATTTGAGACCCACCACAGAAATTTTAAACAACATATAGAGCAAAAGCACGACGTACAATACAAAGCAGCAAACGCAAATGTTGGAAACAATACATCTCAAGACTAAATAACAGAACAACAACTAAGAAAACCTGGGCCATGATAAGGAAAATTAATGGCAAAGGTACTTCACCTATTAACCACCTCACTGCAAACAACAAACAAATCACCACACCTGGAAATTTCAAACACCTTAGCAGAAACATTTGCACAAAAATCATCAGCAAATAATTATTCACAAAAATTTCAGAAATTCAAAGACACTAAAGAAAAGAAAAAACTAAACTTCAATTCAAAGAACAAAGAACATTACAACAAACTATTTAATCTTAAAGAACTATAGTCTGCTTTGTCAAAAGCACATGATACATCCCCAGGTCCAGATAAAATCCACTATCAATTCTTAAAACATCTACCTAGCTCCTCCCTCTTTATCTTATTGGACATGTTTAATTCTATATGGCAAACTGGTGAGTTTCCTACATCTTGGAGGGAGGCTTTAGTCATCCCAATACCAAAACCAGATAAGGATAAAAAGGATCCAAACAACTATAGACCCATAGCGTTAACAAGTTGTATATGTAAAACTATGGAACGAATGGTAAACAACCGGCTTGTATGGTTTCTCGAATCAAATCATTTAATTGTTAATGTCCAGAGTGGCTTTCGTCAGCAGCGAAGCACACTGGATCATCTAGTTCGTTTCGAAACATTTATAAGAGAGGGCTTTGTCAATAAAAAACATGTTGCTTCAGTATTTTTCGACCTTGAGAGTGCTTATGACACAACCTGGAAATATGGCATTTTAAAAGATCTTCACGACTTTGACCTCAGAGGACGCCTTCCATTATTTATTTCTGCATTTTCAAATGAAAGACTTTTTCGTGTTCGTGTTTGTAATACCCTATCAGATGCTCGGGAACAGCAGATGGGTGTACCACAGGGTTGTATTTTGTCCGTTACATTGTTTAGTATTAAGATAAACAATATTGTTAAATCAATAAATCCAGGGGTTGTGTGCTCCCTTTATGTAGATGATTTTGTTATTTGCTTCAGGTCTAGTAATATGAACATAATAGAACGCCAACTCCAGCAATGTCTGAATAAACTTCAGACTTGGTCGGATGAAAATGTTTTTAAATCAAAAACTAAATGTATGCATTTTTGTAATCTACGTGGACTTCATCCAGACCCAGAAATTTACCTGGATGGCTCACGTGTAGAAGTAGTCTCAGAATACAAATTGTTAGGTGTTATCTTTGATAAAAAACTCTCATTCATTCCTCATATCAATAATTTAAAAAAGAAATGTCAAAAAGCTCTAAATATTTTAAAGGTTGTGGCACATTCCGATTGGGGAGCTGATAGAAAGGTACTTCTACGGCTCTATCGGTCATTGGTTCGCTCTAAGCTGGATTATGTTTCGATAATTTACGGATCTGCACGAAAATCGTACCTGAAAATACTTGATCCTATACATAATCACGGTCTACGATTAGTCCTTGGAGCTTTCAGAACTTCCCCTGTTAAAAGTCGTTATGCTGAAGCAAATGAACCCTCTCTGTATGCTAGACGACAGAAGCTAGCTCTTCAATACCTACTGAAACTCAAGTCAAATCCTCTAAACCCAGCTCACAAAGTGGTCTTTCAACCCCAATTTAAAGTGCAGTTTCAATGAAAACCGAGAGCTATTGCCCCACTAGGTATACGCATGGAACAATGTCTAGATGACCTACATATTGACATGAAATCTATTGCACAGTATAAAATCCCAGATTCACCTCCTTGGACCCTTAAAACTGCCGAGTTTCGCTTTGATCTCACTTCTGATAAAAAGTCTATTACAGACAGGAGCCAGTTTCAAACAAAATATCATGAAATCAGGGAATTTTATTCTGACTTCAAAGCCATATATACACAGATGGTTCAAAAGCTGGTGACACTGTTGCGTCAGCAGCAATCTTTGGGAATAAAAATCGGAAATGTAGACTTCCAAACAAGTCCTCAATTTTCTCTGCCGAACTGAAGGCCATAGATCTCGCTCTAGATCTTGCAGTGGAATCACACTATGTTAAATATATCATTTTCTCTGATTCCTTGTCTGTTTTACAGGCTTTGTATTATGAAAAGTTTGAAAATCCTATTGTTTGTACTTTGCTTGAAAGGATTTCTTCCCTTTCAGAAACAAATACATTTGTGTTCTGCTGGCTTCCAAGTCATATGGGAATAAAAGGTAATGAAATGGCTGACCAGAATGCAAAGCTGGCTTTGTCATTATCAATTTCTAGGATTAAAGTGTGTTATACCGATTTTAAATCTACAATTCTTACCTTAATTCAATCCTCTTGGCAGGCCCAATGGGATGGTGAACTTTTTAACAAACTTCAATCGGTCAAACCAACACTTGGCGAATGGTGCCCAATTTACAGGCCTATTCGTCGAGAAGAAGTCATTCTTGCCCGTCTCAGGATTGGTCATTCTCGAATATCACATTCATGGCTGTTGTCACGAGATGATGCACCAGAATGTATCCCATGCAATACTCTATACACGGTGGAGCATATATTAATACACTGTGTTGACCTTCAACCAATCCGGTTGCAGTACTACAATGTGGACAACATTAAAAAACTCTTCGACTCTATCAGAGTAGAGTCCATCATATCATTTATCAAGGCAATAGGAATTTATAATAAGCTGTGATATCAATTGTTAATCATGCATTTGTAGTAATCATTCATTCATATATTACCTGTAATTAATCTTAGGTCTTTATAACTTCTTAGTATTAATTTTTACGTAATGCATATACTAATATAGAATTTTATTTCATACACTCGACAATAAACATAACTTTAATGCGCGCTACATGACCTTAGATGTCGATGCGCCGTAAAACACCATTCATTCATTCATTCATACCCTTCCGAGCAGCGGTTCAAGAACGGACGGACACCCTGGTGAAACCACGGACACACTGCACGCCTGCTGAATAACTTCCTCTCATGAAACCATTCGCCAACCCCACTGAGATTCGAACATACTGCAGTGAGGAGCAAGTGGTTTGTAGGCAACCATCGTAACTACTCAACCACGGAGGCCCCCAGCTCACGTTTAGATTCTGAACTAAAACGGATTATGTAAATGACATTTGATGGTGCACGGGAGACAACAAATATTCTCTTAGCAGCAGCGAAACGTCGCAATAGACGTTCGTGAATTCAATATTGCCAGTATGAACATCAGTATTGCCAGTATAAACATCAGTATTGCCAGTATGAACATCAGTATTGCCAGTATGAACATCAGTATTGCCAGTATGAACATCAGTATTGCCAGTATAAACATCAGTATTGCCAGTATGAACATCAGTATTGCCAGTATGAACGAACATCAGTATTGCCAGTATAAACATCAGTATTGCCAGTATGAACATCAGTATTGCCAGTATGAACATCAGTATTGCCAGTATGAACATCAGTATTGCCAGTATAAACATCAGTATTGCCAGTATAAACATCAGTATTGCCAGTATGAACGAACATCAGTATTGCCAGTATAAACATCAGTATTGCCAGTATGAACATCAGTATTGCCAGTATGAACATCAGTATTGCCAGTATAAACATCAGTATTGCCAGTATGAACATCAGTATTGCCAGTATGAACATCAGTATTGCCAGTATGAACATCAGTATTGCCAGTATGAACATCAGTATTGCCAGTATGAACATCAGTATTGCCAGTATGAACACATCAGTATTGCCAGTATGAACATCAGTATTGCCAGTATAAACATCAGTATTGCCAGTATAAACATCAGTATTGCCAGTATGAACATCAGTATTGCCAGTATGAACATCAGTATTGCCAGTATAAACATCAGTATTGCCAGTATAAACATCAGTATTGCCAGTATGAACATCAGTATTGCCAGTATGAACATCAGTATTGCCAGTATAAACATCAGTATTGCCAGTATAAACATCAGTATTGCCAGTATAAACATCAGTATTGCCAGTATGAACATCAGTATTGCCAGTATGAACATCAGTATTGCCAGTATAAACATCAGTATTGCCAGTATAAACATCAGTATTGCCAGTATGAACATCAGTATTGCCAGTATGAACATCAGTATTGCCAGTATGAACATCAGTATTGCCAGTATGAACATCAGTATTGCCAGTATAACCAGTATTGCCAGTATAACATCAGTATTGCCAGTAGAACATCAGTATTGCCAGTATAAACATCAGTATTGCCAGTATAAACATCAGTATTGCCAGTATGAACATCAGTATTGCCAGTATAAACATCAGTATTGCCAGTATAAACATCAGTATTGCCAGTATAAACATCAGTATTGCCAGTATGAACATCAGTATTGCCAGTATGAACATCAGTATTGCCAGTATGAACATCAGTATTGCCAGTATGAACATCAGTATTGCCAGTATAAACATCAGTATTGCCAGTATGAACATCAGTATTGCCAGTATGAACATCAGTATTGCCAGTATAAACATCAGTATTGCCAGTATAAACATCAGTATTGCCAGTATGAACATCAGTATTGCCAGTATGAACATCAGTATTGCCAGTATAAACATCAGTATTGCCAGTATAAACATCAGTATTGCCAGTATAAACATCAGTATTGCCAGTATAAACATCAGTATTGCCAGTATGAACATCAGTATTGCCAGTATAAACATCAGTATTGCCAGTATCATCAGTATTGCCAGTATAAACATCAGTATTGCCAGTATGAACATCAGTATTGCCAGTATAAACATCAGTATTGCCAGTATGAACATCAGTATTGCCAGTATAAACATCAGTATTGCCAGTATGAACATCAGTATTGCCAGTATGAACATCAGTATTGCCAGAACATCAGTATTGCCAGTATGAACATCAGTATTGCCAGTATAAACATCAGTATTGCCAGTATGAACATCAGTATTGCCAGTATAAACATCAGTATTGCCAGTATAAACATCAGTATTGCCAGTATGAACATCAGTATTGCCAGTATGAACAACATGTCGAATACAAACGCCAAAAACAAGGGTCAATTATGTTTATCGTTTACCTTCTATTGTTAAAGATATATTTCTGTTAAAATGTCATTGTATGCGAGTGTCCCGTTTGTTTGTGACAGCAATATTAATAAACATGCCATAAGTGATGTACGCACATTAATATTCTGATAGTGGAAGTCGTGGTAACACAGTGGATTCGCGTTCGCTTCAGGTGCGAAAGGTCCGGAGTTCGAGCCCCGCTGGTACCGTTACGATTGGCATTTAATTTCCACGTTGCCTCTTCTATCTCCCTCGTGGCGATGGATTTCATAGGCACTGTGTATTTATTGTCAGTGTATTGTCAGTTACCCGAATATTAAGCAGCCAGTGTCCAAATATAACGTTTTATTATATATATTCCCTCTATTAAGCAGCCAGTTTCCAAATATAATGTTTTATTATATATTTTCCCTCTATTAAGCAGCCAGTTTCCAGATTCCCAATATCTTGTTTTATTATACATTTCCCTTATAAGCAGCCAGTTTCCAAATATAGTGTTTTATTATAATTTCCTTATTAAGCAGCCAGTTTCCAAATATATGTTTTATTATACATTTTCCCTCTATTAAGCAGCCAGTTTCAGATTTCAATATCTTGTTTATTATACTTTCCTCTTAGCAGCCGTTTGATTCCCAATATCTTGTTTTATTATACATTTTCCCTATATTAAGCAGCCAGTTTCCAAATATAGTGTTTTATTATACATTTTCCCTATATTAAGCAGCCAGTTTCCAGATTGTGTTTTGTTTTTTTGGGTTTGTTTTTTGTTTTTTTTTTTTTTTGGGTTTGTTTTTTGTTTTTTTTTTTTGGGTTTTTTTTTGTTTTTTTTTTTTTATTAAGCAGCCAGTTTCCAGATATATCGTTTTATTATAATTTCCCTCTATGAAGCAGCCAGTTTCCAAATATAGTGTTTTATTATATAGTTTCCCTCTATTAAGCAGCCAGTTTCCAAATATTGTTTTATTATACATTTTCCCTTATTAAGCAGCCATTTTCCAAATATATGTTTTGTTATATAGTTTCCCTTATTAAGCAGCCGGTTTCCAAATATCTTGTTTTATTATACGTTTTCCCTCTATTAAGCAACCACCTTTGTTAAGCAGCCACCATTTTCTGCGATTCCCTTGGCTGGCTGCTTAAGACATGTTTATACGTTCTTGTTCGTGTTGAGTTTTGTCTATACCCTACTGTATTATAATTGTATATTTTATTTTTAAGTACATTTCTATTTGAAACTTGTATAGATTCGAGCTTGCGGCAGTGCGGGTGGCAGCAATGTGTTGACACACACGTCTTCAGTCGAGAAGACACGAGTCATGGCCACCTGGCGGGCACCGAGGAACCTCCCAGAGCCCAATGTCAAGTTTGTGTAAGTCTAACAGAGCTCTGCCAATGTAATAGTCGTGAAGTCGTGATAGCGCAGTGGATGCGCGTTCGCTTCAGGTGCGAAAGGTCCTGAGTTTAATGGATTCCATCAGGAATGAGGTCTCGAGAGTGATTAATATAAGTTGAAAGAACTTGTTTCGCAATCGAGCTAAAATAAATTTGTATAAACTAATGTAATAGTCTTAAGGGTCACCTATTCCACACAAAAAACATCGACTGATCACGATGGTTTTTTAAATTTAAGTTTATTTAACGTCGCTACCAGTTGCCCATTTGAGCGACGGGCAGTTTACCTAACAACACATTTCCTGGGCAGGCTCCAGTAGTTAACCAGTACTTGATGCACCAACCTCCGTAAGAAGCTGCCAACTTGTTCATATAAATGAGACACAGTCTGAGTGTGGCTCGAACCCATGACCATCAGTGATGATAGGTTACAGTGGTATACTAGTCAGTGACCGTAACCACTCGACCACTGGGGCGGTCTACAATAAGTTGTTCAAAGATCAACTATATCAAGAGACTTGAGGGACACCTGTGCGCCTACTACGTGTACTTTATTGTTTGCCATTTAATGAAACATACTTTCAGAATAACTCTCACATTTTCTTAGAATTTCAAAAATAAATTAAAGAAACTAAACGCGTTAAATAACATTTCATATTGCATTTACACGTAGAGTGGTGGAACCTATGCTCGGCGTAAATCCTACATATCATGGCCTATAAAATAAGTTAAATGCACTTGCCGTATATTATTATTTTCTTAAGTCGTGAACACAACTTTCATAAAATTGTTGTTGAAAATTTTAGCTACATTACGTAATCATGCGCCTAAATACAGCTATCGCAACGGCACCTGTTTCCATGGGGAACTAGATACTTTAGGGCACCTATGCACGGCGTACATGAAATATTTTATTAATGCATGGGTAAATGTTGAATATATTATTTTGACTTAGTAACATCAATTGTACATTGTTAGACAGAGAACAATATTACAACTCATAAGAAACTTTATACGCCGAGCATAGGAATACGCCGAGCATAGGAATACGCCGAGCATAGGAATACGCCGAGCATAGGTTCCACCACTCTATAGTAATTAGACCCCTAGATCTTAACTTCTTAGACATGCGTATTTAAATGTTTGCTTCAATATATGCGTTCTGCCTATTAAAAATACAACACGATAGTTTACACACATTCTTAACTGTTAAGAAAACTTATAATAAGACGGTTGTCTTTCGCGGTGTGTGTGTTTTACGTTTATTTATCGTCGCTACCGGTTGCCCATATGAGCGACGCCTCCTGAATAGATTAGACATTTTTAGATTTGTAGAGGATAGTGCAATGATACAGACAGAGACCCATTCCAGGGTCTCCTCTGGTTCTTTTATGTGCACGGTGTACAGGACCGACACGATACCTCGGCTTAACGTCCCATCTGAAAGACTGTTAATTTTATTAGTGTCAGACGGGGGATCGAACCTGCGGCCCCTGGATTACCAGTCCAGCGTGTTAACCACTGGGCTACAGATCAGTCTGTAAGTTAAAAAAAAAATTGAAAAAAAGAGCTATGTTGGGCTTCGTTATTGAAAACTGGGTACTACTGACATTGCAATGAGTACAGTTACATGCTAACACAACGTTCTTAGAAATTGTGACATGCTGAGAACAAATATTACTAGATTTTTTAATTTTTTTTGTGTGGAGATCATTATGATAATTATGTTTTATTTCATTTACAGTGCCACCGTTGTCCGCGACTTCGATAATTTCTTCGTAGTCCATTCCGGCCCAGTTAGTACAGCAGGTATAGTTTTATACAATACTTTTAGTGAGAATGAATGAGTGCCAACATGTCAGAACGTATGTTATGTAACGTGATGTCAGAACGTATGTTATGTAGCGTAATGTCAGAACGTATGTTATGTAACGTAAATGTCAGAACGTATGCTATGTAACGTAATGTCAGAACGTATGTTATGTAACGTAAATGTCAGAACGTATGTTATGTAACGTAAATGTCAGAACGTATGCTATGCAACGTAATGTCAGAACGTGTGTTATGTAACGTAAATGTCAGAACGTATGTTATGCAACGTAAATGTCAGAACGTATGTTATGTAATGTAATGTCAGAACGAATGTTATGTAATGTAATGTCAGAACGTATATTATGTAACGTAATGTCAGAACGTATATAATGTAATGTAATGTCAGAATATATGTTATGCAACGTAAATGTAAGAACGTATGTTATGTAACGTAAATGTAAGAACGTATGTTATGTAACGTAAATGTCAGAATGTATGCTATGTAACGTAAATGTAAGAACGTATGTTATGTAACGTAAATGTCAGAATGTATGTTATGTAGCGTAATGTCAGAACGTATGTTATGTAACGTAAATGTCAGAACGTATGTTATGTAACGTAAATGTCAGAACGTATGTAATGTAATGTCAGAACGTATGCTATGTAACGTTATGTCAGAACGTATGTTATGTAACGTAAATGTCAGAACGTATGCTATGTAACGTAAATGTCAGAACGTATGTTATGTAACGTAAATGTCAGAACGTATGCTATGTAGCGTAATGTCAGAACGTATGCTATGTAACGTAAATGTCAGAACGTATGTTATGTAACGTAAATGTCAGAACGTATGTTATGCAATGTAATGTCAGAACGAATGTTATGTAATGTAATGTCAGAACGTATATTATGTAACGTAATGTCAGAACGTATGTAATGTAATGTAATGTCAGAACGTATATTATGTAACGTAAATGTCATAATGTATGTTATGTAGCGTAATGTCAGAACGTATGATATGTAACGTAAATGTCAGAATGTATGTTATGTAATGTAATGTCAGAACGTATATTATGTAACGTAATGTCAGAACGTATGTAATGTAATGTAATGTCAGAACGTATATTATGTAACGTAAATGTCAGAATGTATGTTATGTAGCGTAATGTCAGAACGTATGCTATGTAACGTAAATGTCAGAACGTATGTTATGTAACGTAAATGTCAGAACGTATGTTATGTAATGTAATGTCAGAACGTATGCTATGTAACGTAATGTCAGAACGTATATTATGTAACGTAAATGTCAGAACGTATCCTATGTAACGTAAATGTCAGAACGTATGTTATGTAACGTAAATGTCACAACGTATGCTATGTAGCGTAATGTCAGAACGTATGTTATGCAATGTAATGTCAGAACGAATGTTATGTAATGTAATGTCAGAACGTATATAATGTAACGTAATGTCAGAACGTATGTAATGTAATGTAATGTCAGAATGTATGTTATGTAACGTAAATGTAAGAACGTATGTTATGTAACGTAAATGTAAGAACGTATGTTATGTAACGTAAATGTCAGAATGTATGCTATGTAACGTAAATGTAAGAACGTATGTTATGTAATGTAAATGTCAGAATGTATGTTATGTAACGTAATGTCAGAACGTATGTTATGTAACGTAAATGTCAGAACGTATGTTATGTAGCGTAAATGTCAGAACGTATACTATGTAACGTAAATGTCAGAACGTATGCTATGTAACGTAAATGTCAGAACGTATGTTATGTAACATAATGTTAGAACGTATGTTATGTAACGTAAATGTCAGAACGTATGTTATGTAACGTAAATGTCAGAACGTATGTTATGAAGTAATGTCAGAACGATGTTATGTAAGTAATGTAGAACGTATTTATGTAACAATGTCAGAACGTATGTATGTAAGTAATGTCAGAAGTATGTTATGTAACGTAATGTCAGAACGTATGTTATGTAAGTAATGTAAGAACGTATGTTATGTAACGTAAATGTCAGAATGTATGTATATAGTAATGTAAGAACGTATGTTATGTAACGTAATGTCAGAATGTATGTTATGATATGTCAGAACGATGTATGTAAGTACAGAACGATGTATGTAGTACAGAATGATGTATCAGTAATCAGAACGATGTATGTAATGTAACAGAACGATTTATGTAATGTCAAACACAGAATGATGTATGTAAGTAAAAGAACGATGTATGTAAGTAAGTAAGAACGATGTATGTAAGTAAACAGAATGATGCAGTAGTAAATAAGAACGATATGTAAGTAACAGAATGATATGTAAGTAAAGTCAGAACGATTATGTAGTAAGTCAGAACGATGCATGTAAGTAAAGTCAGAACGATATGTAAGTAAACAGAACGATATGTAAGTAAGTTAGAACGATATGTAACGTAAATGTCAGAACGTATGTTATGTAACGTAATGTTAGAACGTATGTTATGTAACACAAATGTCAGAACGTATGTTATGTAACGTAATGTCAGAACGTATGTTATGTAACGTAATGTCAGAAAGTATGTTATGTAATTAGTTTACAGAAATCGCATGATATACAGTAAGGTACGACACAGAAATCGCATGATATACAGTAAGGTACGACACAGAAATCGCATGATATACAGTATGGTACAAACACAGAAATCGCACGGTATACAGTAATGTACAAACACAGAAATCGCATGGTATACAGTAATGTACAAACACAGAAATCGCATGATATACAGTAAGGTAAAAACATAGAAATCGCATTACATACAGTAAGGTACAAACACAGAAATCGCATTGCATACAGTAAGGTACAAACACAGAAATCGCATTGCATACAGTAAGGTACAAACACAGAAATCGCATTGGATGCAGTAAGGTACAACACAGAAATCGCATTGCATACAGTAAGGTACAAACACAGAAATCGCATTACATACAGTAAGGTACAAACACAGAAATCGCATTGCATACAGTAAGGTACAAAGTTAACACAGAAATCGCATTACATACAGTAAGGTACAAACACAGAAATCGCATTGCATACAGTAAGGTACAAAGTTAACACAGAAATCGCATTACATACAGTAAGGTACAAAGTTAACACAGAAATCGCATTGCATACAGTAAGGTACAAAGTTAACACAGAAATCGCATTGCATACAGTAAGGTACAAAGTTAACACAGAAATCGCATTGCATACAGTAAGGTACAAAGTTAACACAGAAATCGCACAGTAAGAGTAGATATGAAAAAATCATAGAAGTCTGATTATTTATGCTAAGGAATGACTAATAACGCCATAGTGGACAATGGTTAAACGTGTTGGCAGACATATTTAATATATATATACTGTTGTCATAAAAGAGGATTAAATATGTTTCTTAAAGCGACACTACATCGGTGAAAACGACACTACATCGGTGAAAACGCAAATGTCTGCAGAATGTAATTTGCTATTATATATATATAAGGTATAATTTTCCTCTAAATATTTGCCTCAAAACTGAATATTTCAACAAATAATCAAACGTCGTATACGCGGTTTGTTGACATAACAAAATAATGTAAATAGTGTCGACATCTCACACGTGTGCCTATGCATATTTATGTGTAGACTAATATTAATTAAATTATCTCTAAATGAAAGTATCGCGTGTTTAGTATTGACTTCATTGACAACACACGTCAATTCAGGAGCGTGGATGACCGTTATATGAAATCCTATTTTCACGTTTGAAAGTTTGCATACCGCAAAAACACTGTTTATTGATTCAATGTTAGTGTTCGATGTATTCAGAAGAATTTGTAGTAGCAATGCATTAAACGTGAACAAATGCATTTTATTTGCTTTTTGCAATGTAATGTCGCTTTAAGGCATAGGAGCACTACAAATGTCCAATTAAATGCACTTAGTATAGCTTTAACATTACATACATTTCAGGTGGCGTTAGTACACAATCCGGCACCGGTAGTTCTAGTTTCCCTTCTATTGGTAGTGGAGCTGTAACAGGCGGACAAGGTCTAGGTACCATGAGTCAACGTTTTGGCACTAGCAATCAAGGTTTGGGAACTAGTAGTCAAGGTTTTGGAAATAGCGGTCAGGGAATTGGAACTACCAGTCAAGGTTTTGGAACTAGTAGTCAAGGTTTTGGAAGTAGCGGTCAGGGACTTGGAACTACCAGTCAAGGTTTTGGAACTAGTAGTCAACGGTTTGGAAGTAGCGGTCAGGGACTTGGAACTACCAGTCAAGGTTTTGGAACTACCAGTCAAGGATTTGGAAGTAGCGGTCAGGGAATTGGAACTACCAGTCAAGGTTTTGGAACTACCGGAGGTCAAGGCTTAAGTGCCGGAATTGGTGGCTCTCGTTCTACAGGACCGGGAGCAGGAAGTTTTGGCACGACTACCTCCTTTGGTGAATCAGTAGCTAACACAGGTGCGGTAATAGGAGGTGGCATACCGGTTATACCGGAAACTCCACGCCTAAATAAAATATTCTCTCCTGACCCACCTCCGCCATTTATTTTACCAAACGGTCAATTTTCTATCCATTCCCATGGTAAATCAACCCCTAACATACCGGCAACGTCATCTTTTACATCTGTGTCGTCATCTGGTGATGGAGTACAGGTAGTTTCACCAACACTATCATCATCATCTTTATTCTTACCATCTTTAACATCGTCTGCAGACCCAATACATGTGGCTCCACCAACCAGGTCATCTTTATCGACATTTTCGTCGTCTGTGACGTCATCTGGTAATACAACGTATGCCTCGCACCCTACAGTGCCTTCACTCTCATTCATATCTTCCGTGACATCATCGGCTGAATCCACACTAGCACCACTGTCATCGTTTCCTGTGTCCATATCAAAAGGTACATCAGCAGTGTCTACGTCAGTAAACGGTGGACCGGCGTCATCTATCCCATTCAGAGCTGGTACATCAGTGACTTCGGGAAGGACGGTGACCAAGAAAACGCTTTTACTACCAACTTCTTCAGTTACATCCACCCGTACCAGTGGCTCTGGTGCTTCTATTATAGCAGAATTACCAACATCCGGTGCGTCCAGGAGCAATGCATTTATGGGTACCAGCTCATCAACACAAATTCAACCGTTCGATACAACAAACATACTGGCAGATCTATCCATACATCCAACATCCTCCGCGAAGATAGAAATTCATCCAGCACATCCAAACGATCCAATAATCCAAATAATTGAAATTCCCATCTTGCCTGAGGGGCAAACAGCCGCCCTTCTTAATATATCAAAGGCAGAGATTGCGTCGACGGAATCGAGCCATATAAATGGGATTAGAAAATTCCATGGTCCGAGGTTAGCAAGGTTTAGGTCCCGTACCGGTGAGTCCGCATGCCTGGAATGCTGTAGTTCTAAGTACTGTACGCATGCCTGGAATGTTGTAGTTCTAAGTACTGTATGCATGCCTGGAATGTTGTAGTTCGAAGTACTGTACGCATGCCTGGAATGTTGTAGTTCGAAGTAATGTACGCATGCCTGGAATGTTGTAGTTCTAAGTACTGTACGCATGCCTGGAATGTTGTAGTTCGAAGTACTGTACGCATGCCTGGAATGTTGTAGTTCGAAGTACTGTACGCATGCCTGGAATGTTGTAGTCCTTGTCTGCATGGTATAACTGTGATATGTGTGTAAGAGAAAATCAGTATATACGCATAAACGCATGACACTAACGCATGACACTCACAGCTTTGGACCTTAAGAAAATGCTTACGACATGTGATTTGGTTTACGGCCATTTTGTTATATCAATGTCTCGAGACCTCAATCCTGATGGAACCCAGAGGGAGAGGGAGAGAAGATGTAATGTGGATTTAAATGTCTTGCCTAGACTTAGGAAACCACCACCGTGGTTATTGTGAGGCTCGAATACACAACCCCTAGGTGTCAAGGATGGCATCGTATCCACTACACATCGGGTTTTATATAGATTTACAAGCCTGCACCAAATGTGCAGAATGTACAAAACACGAGAACAGTGGAGTTAGGACACGTGTGTAAACGTGCTGGCATATTTTAGAAGTCCCCTGAAATTCATTATAAATTGATAGACATCACATGGCTGTCCTCTTTCTAAGTTCCTATCACATCAAATGTAACAAACAATTTGACGGTTGGACATGGAACGGTATGACCCGAATATAAACCAAAACTAATATGTACATCTAGACGTTGGTTGTGGGAATTTAACTACATGTACCTACCTGCAGCTGTGTTCTGTTAGAGGTATATATACCAAACTACCTAACTGTATATCTAGCCGGCTGAAGAAATATATACCAAACTACCTAACTGTATATCTAGCCGGCTGAAGAAATATATACCAAACTACCTAACTGTATATCTAGCCGGCTGAAGAAATATATACCAAACTACCTAACTGTATATCTAGCCGGCTGAAGAAATATATACCAAACTACCTACCTGTATATCTAGCCGGCTGAAGAAATATATACCAAACTACCTAACTGTATATCTAGCCGGCTGAAGAAATATATACCAAACTACCTAACTGTATATCTAGCCGGCTGAAGAAATATATACCAAACTACCTAACTGTATATCTAGCCGGCTGAAGAAATATATACCAAACTACCTAACTGTATATCTAGCCGGCTGAAGAAATATATACCAAACTACCTAACTGTATATCTAGCCGGCTGAAGAAATATATACCAAACTACCTAACTGTATATCTAGCCGGCTGAAGAAATATATACCAAACTACCTAACTGTATATCTAGCCGGCTGAAGAAATATATACCAAACTACGTTGGTGGTTTACCACTACCTAACTGTATATCTAGCGGCTGAAGATATATACCAAACTACCTAACTGTATATCTAGCCGGCTGAAGAAATATATACCAAACTACCTAACTGTATATCTAGCCGGCTGAAGAAATATATACCAAACTACCTAACTGTATATCTAGCCGGCTGAAGAAATATATACCAAACTACCTAACTGTATATCTAGCCGGCTGAAGAAATATATACCAAACTACCTAACTGTATATCTAGCCGGCTGAAGAAATATATACCAAACTACCTAACTGTATATCTAGTGGGATGACGGAGTATACAGACACTACCAACAGTTTTACTGTAGGTCATGGTGAATATATACAACTAAGGCCGCTGGACGAATGTAAGCTAAACACGGTGTAATTATTTGGCGGAAGGAATGAATATATACCAAACTACCTAACTGTATATCTAGACTTGGTTGGATATATACCAAACTACCTAACTGTATATCTAGACTTAGTTGGATATATACTAAACTACCTAACTGTATATCTAGACTTGGTTGGATATATACCAAACTACCTAACTGTATATCTAGACTTAGTTGGATATATACCAAACTACCTAACTGTATATCTATACTTAGTTGGATATATACTAAACTACCTAACTGTATATTTAGACTTGGTTGGATGAATATATACCATTCGACATAACTGTATAGCTAGACTTAGCTGCACGAATATATACCGAACTATATATCTAGTGATGTAGTTGACTTCCGGTATTGGTGAGCTCGTTTACAAACTCTTTTTCAGCACACATATTCATACGCGAGTGTACACGACAAAGATAGTATTGCGCAATACCCGAGACTATCACTTATATAATAATATTTGTCTTTCAGTTATTTATTGGCGAATAAAACACGGTTTATATTTCTGATGCGTAGGAATTAGCCACGCATGTCATATGTTTTAGTGGTTGATTCCGGCGCTCAGAACCACAAACCATGTTTTATTCGACTATAAATAACGCAATTGCATATATGATTTCGATTCTAACATGACCACAATATTTAAAAACCACAACAATAGTTGGTGTTATTTTTTTTAGAAAGCGTAAATAATGACGTCACTAAATTATAAAAATGCTAGTAAAATGATGTCACGTTTGACATCACAACCATGTTTTACTGCAGATTTAAAAGCGGCAAATTCCTTTGCTTATACAAACAAATTAGGCATACCATGCCAGGATAGAAAAAATATTATAAATTGTTATCCGGAGATTATCGTGAACGTTCGGCGCATCCGTCATACCGCCGGAATATGCCGAATGTGCCACACGTAGGCTCTACGGCCAGATAGGTATAACTGTCATGTAAGCTGGACATACAGGTGTGTCCCGAAACATTGAAACGAGCTCACACAGTACGTATCAATCAACGTAACTGTAAATCTACAGTTGATTGGAGGATGGGCAACCACTTAGTGCCAGTGTATCATTTACTTAGTTTAAACTTTATTTATTTTACAATGATTGCAAAGCAAGTTTTAACAACTATCAATCACTCTCGTTGGCGCGGATGAAAGCGTAAATGTGGCCATTCGTGTGGGAGGAAACCGGAGTACCCGGAGAAAATCCACCTGTCCGATCTGGCGACCACAGTACCATTTCACATACTTCCCGGTCCCAGGTTTCATTGGTGAGAAGCGAGCGCGCTAACCACTGCGCTAATCGGACAGCCAAATTATGTGCTAGTATGTCATTTAAATATGTTGCTATAACCAGCATAGACTAGTATTATTCATAGACTAGCATTATTCATATTTCTAAATTACTAAGTACGTTGTTAGATCGTCATATTGCAAAGTGTGTGTTTTACGTTTATTTATCGTCGCAATGATACTGACAGAGACCCATTATTTATCGTCGCTACCGGTTGCCCATATGAGCGACGCCTCCTGAAGAGATTAGTCATTTTAGATTTTTGGAGGATAGTGCAATGATACAGACAGAAACCCATTTCAGAGTCTCCTCTGGTTCTTTTACGTGCACGGTGTACAGCACCGACACGAGACCTCGGTTTAACGTCCCATCTGAAAGACTGTTAATTTTATTAGGGTCAGACGGGGGATCGAACCTGCGATACCTGGATTACCAGTCCAGCGTGTTACCACTGGACTACAGATCCGTCTGGGGGACATGTGTCCTTACTTGTACGTGTTACTACTGCTTGTAAGTCTCGCGTTTAAACTCAGATATATCTTAACTATTAAGAAATAACAAATAAGTAATAACAAGTAAAGTGTCCCTCCAGGGTGTCCGTACAAAGTAACCCAATTTTAATGAATTTCCGCTATAAATAAGAAAAAGACATTAATAAATTGTCGTCTGCTACAATTATGTGAACTATTTATAGCCTACATTTTACCCAGCATGCAAAGGGTTAATTACTATTGGTAATATCATACCATATAGATTGATAATAAACTATTTGACTGATTTGTTTAACCATATTTTAGGCATGATTTATTTTTTCGTATTTCAGGCATGACTCAAGGTCAAAGTGGTTTTGGTCAAGGTCAGATGTCATCTTTCGGTCAAATGAGACCAGCCGGTCCGAGTAGATTTGGTAGTCAGTTTTTACGTCCAGGTGCAAACACTTTTGCGGTGATGAGTACAGGTGGAATGCTTGGTCAACCCCAAGGCCCAAGTACCAGTGGTTTTGGTGGAGCAGGCTTCCCAGGCGGTAGATCAATGGGAATGGGACCTTTTGGGGCTGGTCGTCCAGGTCAGTTTGGTAGTGCAGGAGGTATGCAGTTTGGTGGAAGTTCATTTAGAGGAGGTCAACCCACAGGACAAGGTCAAAATAGTCCAGGTGGTGCCATACAAGGTCAAACTGGTACAACAGGGTTTGGGGGTCAAGGTCAATCACAGTTTAGAGGTCAGCCATCACCGTTTGGTGGACAAGCAACTGCATTTGGCGGCCAAGGACAGACTCCATTTGGTGGACGGACATCATTTGGGGGTCAGACAAGTCAGTTTGGATCTGGAGCGACAGGCCCTTTTGGATTTGGACCAACTGGTAGTTTTGGCCAAGGGCCATTTGGAGGTCAAAGCACGTTTACTGCCGGTGGTCCAGGTATATTCCGAGGTCGACCTGGGCAATTCGATGGGGCAACTAGGTTTACTGGATCCCCTTTTGGTAGTGCCTTTGGAACTGGGGGGCCAATGAGGCCATTTGGTTTTGGTGCATCCGGTCCTCAGTCGACATTTGGGCGTCCAGGACAGTTTGGTGGTGCTGGATCATTTGGGGGCTCATCTGGACCACGCTTTGGATCGTTCCCATCAGCAGGTACAAGTGGATTTGGTGCACAGTTTGGCCCAGGTATAAGCCCGGGTTCACCAGGCGCACAGTTTGGTCCAGGTGTAAGCTCTGGTACACCAGGTGCAAGTGGGGCATTCGGTTCTCAGATTGGTGCAACATCGGGTGCACAAGGACAAACAAATATCCAGGGTCAGGGCATGTTTGGGCCACAGGGTCCTACTGGGGCCGGTGCATCAATGGCTGGAGGATCACCAGGCTTTAGTACCGGGACTGGCAGATTTGGAACAGGGGCCGGTGGTTTTGGAACAGGCGCCGGTGGTTTTGGAACAGGCGCCGGTGGTTTTGGAACAGGAGCCGGTGGTTTTGGAACAGGCGCCGGTGGTTTTGGAACAGGCGCCGGTGGTTTTGGAACAGGCGCCGGTGGTTTTGGAACAGGAGCCGGTGGTTTTGGAACAGGCGCCGGTGGTTTTGGAACAGGGGCCGGTGGTTTTGGAACAGGGTCCAGTAGTTTCGGGACCGGGTCCAGTGGTTTAGGAACTGAGTTCAGTGGTTTTGGAACAGGAGCCGGAGCAGCCGGTGCACAAACATTTGGTGCAACGGGACCGGGGGCAAGTGGAGGCTTAAGTTCGTTCAGTTTTAGTGGTTAAAACGGCATAACTTTCAATGATTATTTATAAATCCATTCAGTTGCATACAAGTTTAGAGTCTTATTCCTGTTCTAATTCATTGTCACGATGTGTACCAAGCCTGTAATCGTCGGGAACATAGATAAATCAATCAATCAATCGATTCTGTTACATGGACGTAACGTATTCGTGACTGGTCCGACGATGGACGCACCAACATCAAATATGGTGGCGTCTGGAGTAGCTCTGGACACACCCATTATTATGACAACACGTATTATAAAGTATCATTTTCTTGTATTTTTACCGAAATTTATAATATTATAATATATATAGAGGAATCATTTCTATTTTTATAAACTGTAATGTGGCATCAAAACGAAGTTTAATTATTTGATAAATGTGTTGGCAAACAGTAAACTTGTGCCTGTGTGTGTGCATCACGTCTCGTTGTTGTTGTAGAATCTAAAAATTTAATTTAAAATATGGACGCCCAGATATCAAAACCTTCTTTACGCCACTGTTTTTTCATGTGACCGGCACCATGCGAATATGGACATTCGCACATTTTTCAGAAAAATGGGAAAAACATTTTTAAATTAGACAAAAATGTTTCGCGTTAATGTAGAATTGATTAGTAGTTAAAGCTATGACGTTTACATTTCGATTTCAAATAGTGTACAAATTGAGTAACTGTTGCCATAGGAACAATGTTTTCAAATCCCATGACGTTGCTATAGAAACAGATAATGGTATGTGTTCAAATCATGATACAGACTAAAGTTGTGCACTATACATGGGAATGGTGAACAATAGGAATGTCTCCGCCTCCGTGGTCGAGTGGTTGAGGTCGCTGACTTGTATACCACTGTAACCTATGGTCACGGGTTCGAGCCCCGCTCAGGCCGTGTCTCATTTATATGAAAAAGTTAGCAGTTTCTTACGGAGGTTGATGCACCCAAGTACTGGTTAACCGCTGGAGCCTGCCCAGGAAAGGTGTTGTTAGGTAAACTGCCCGCCGGCGATATAGCCCGGAATGGTGCTGATGCCGGCGTAAAACCCGAAATATAACATAACAATAGGAATTTCTTATACGTGTTTTTCAACTCAAACAATACTTAAACTTTATTTATTTTACAACGATTCGAAGCAAAGGGATAAGTTTGGCATTTTATTTAAGTTTTCTTTTATTTTGTTTTGCTTTGAAAATTTAACCGAGGCAGCTGCCTGGGTGTGCCTCAGTGTGCCTACGAGCCTGATGTGTACATGAAAAATATTTCTACTATAGGAGCGTCTTGTTTTCTGCTCGTCTCGGCGTAACACATCATAACAGTATAGTAAGATGTTGACTAGTAAAACCCGAAGTGGAAGTCGTGATAGCGCTGTAGTAGTGCGTTCGCTTAAGGTGCAAACTGTCCGGGGTTCTCGCGCCAAGCTGTAGCTGTTTTCGATATATGTGCCCTTTGGCAAGGCATTTAAAATCAACATTGCCTCTTCTCTCTCCCTCATGGCGATGGCTTACATGAGAAGGAATGAGGTCTCGAGAGTGATTAATATAAGCTGTAGGAACTTGTTTCACAATCGAGCTAAAATAAATGTGCATGAACTAAACTAGATAGGTCCGATTTATCCTGAAATGCATATTGGTCCTTTTAGTTGGAATCCTTTGTTTTTACTGTTGTTTTCTAGCTAGATGTTGCGGTAGGATAAATGTAATTTGATCAAAATCATGTTGAGAGACATCGGTCAGTTACTGCCCCTGAATAATCTCTACACGATTGTAGGTCCTCTTGTTTCCTCTGTTTTTATCGTTGTTTCCTTTGCACAAGATGCTATCAATTTTCTTCCACTTTCTCATATTATAATTATTATGTTACTATATCTCGACAGATATCCTACAGTATATCCAATGGTTAAAACATCTGTACATTTCTTTTATCAATTACCTATCATGATTTTGATAAACTCACATTTATCATAACAGATAGATAGATAGATTCTTTATTATCCTCCATTATAGGAGAGCTATCACATACATGTATAATACAGATACATTTACAATATTACAACTATTACCGAATACGAACAAACATTGTGATATCATGTAATTAAACTCTATACATGTAATTACAAAAACAAAGAACACGACAAACAATATAACAGATATGTAACATTGTGACAAGAATTGCCAGCGTCGCATAACAAAATCGAACATTGAATTTACTATAATATCGGATCCCGATCGTACACCTTACCGAAAAGAAACATAAGGTGTAAACAGGAACTCAAATATTAAAAATCGTAAGTTGACGAACTGTTTCAGAACACAGCCCTACACTAGAATAGAATAATGTAGAGTATATGAGATGAACCCATGCTAATTCCCATCACAATGACATGTACATTTATTATACAGTTACAAGCTAATTTTATTTGTAAATAAACAATTTATTACACGCAGATATTTATTACCTTCGAATAATGTTTGGGTTTTGGCATTTGCGCTTTGCAAAAAAGGCAAGCATATTTTAATTCGCCAATTTATCTACATTATTGGACAGTTCTGCTCTATTCATATTAATTCATGTACCACAGCCCACTATGGTTATACACACGATAGAACATTGTATGTAATATATTCACTGCTGTAATTTGGATATTGTCACGGCTTGCATCATCAAGTTCATAAGTAGACATACCTAACAGCAAATCACAGATTTGGGTAATAGGATCCTTTGAGATGAACCGTAAATACATGTTTATTCCTGCTTGATCAAAAACAGTTGTCCATAGGGCAGTTCTGAGATGCTCAGTTTTCGGACATGAGTATATTATGTGTAGTTTGCTATTATTAACAAACATGTCACATTTAGGACAAGTTTCACACTTGCTAAAACAAAATAATTTGTTTATGGTTGAAACAGCAGTATAACATTTAGATTTTAATTTTGGGAATTGTCTCCCTAGTAACCACAGCTCACATGGTTTATTAACGTTGAATGTGTTTTCAGCATTTATTTCTGGAAAACGTATAGTTACCCTAGACATCCTTTCATTATGTTCAGCTTCGAAAAGTTGCACATTTATCATAACACAACATCTGGTTATGGAACAACTGTAAAAACAAAGGATTGCAACTGAAAGGCCCACTATACATGTTGGGATAAATCGGACTTTATCTGCCAAGGGAGGTAATAGAAACGACAGCGAGGTCCCTCATTAACTGGTAACCAAGTTTTACATTAAACTTATCCTTTTGATAGTGTGTAGGAACTCGGAGATTTAATAATTATAATATGAGAACTCGGATTAAAATGTGGTGCAAAGGATACAACGATAAAAACAGAGGAAACCAATTAAGAGTATGCAGGGGCAATAACTGACTATTGTTTCTCATAGAAAGGGACATATGTGTTGCATACACTGCAATCTCGTCCGTCTGTCTGAACAGGAATATGACAAAAAACTAAGCAAACCATACATGTATGTTTCACATTGAATTATAGATATTACAGGGCACACGTTAGATGGCGAATTAGTCGCCTTGAGCGGCCTCGCTTCCCCATATTTAGTCTCACTTGCCCCTATTTTGAGTTGAGGTTGAAGGTTTGTATGTTGAATATACAAACTTCTCCCTTAAATTCCTCCCTATTTTGAAGGAGTAGCTTGCGTCCTGGATAATGGAAAGAGATGCAACAATCTGAATATATAGTCACGCATGTGCCTTGTAGCAGCATACATGCACTGTCAGCCGCAGAAGACACGTGTGCAAGTCATTCGTAATTCGTAATGTATCATTACACTGTGTGAACCAGAGGATTGGGCACATAAGAGGTGGGTGGGGGTGGGGAGAAATGTGTTATCTTAGTGTCCGTGAGCCTAAACTAATGAGAGACATCGCTGACTTTTCTATTGACTCTTTTGGCAAATAAAGTCCGATATATCCAAACATGTATATTGCTCTTTTAGTTGGAATTCCTTGGTTTTTACTGCTGTTCCCCAACAAGATGTTTCGGTAGAATAAATGCAATTTTATCAAAATCGTGTTAATTAATTGATAACACATGTTTTTTACAGATTGGATATATTGTAGGATATCTGTCGAGATTTAGTAATATGATACTTATAAGATGAGAAAGGGGGTGAACATTGATAGCATGTTGTGCAAAGGAAACACATGTATTTTCTTATTGTGATCATTATACTATGTATATTCATTGAAATAAAATATTGTTTAAGCTAAAAGAAACAATGATAAAAACAGAGGAAACCACTTAAGAGGATCTACTTACTTTTAGGGAATATTCAAGGGCAGTAACTGACCTATGTCACTTATTGAAGTGAGATATTGGATTAGCCTTGTTGGTAATGTGTGTTCTTGCCCATAGTATGCGTTAAAGACCCTATTTGCATTTATTTATTCTCTTCGGAAAGATGAAAAAATAAAACTATATTTCATATGAAATTTTATCCTAGTTTTTATAAAAAAATATTGAGGATATGTAAATAAAAATTCACGAAGGGAGTTAATTTACAAATTATAATTTTATGGAAACCAGTTCATTTCTGGGCAAATCTACAAAAGTTACTTCAAACCTGAATCAATGGTTGGACAGAGGAAAAAACCCAACACTAATCACAACTGCTACTGTTACTTGGGATATAGTATATCTGTGCAATACATTTGATTAATATCTACTGGGACTTTAACTTAGAATGTTCTGTTCCCAATTTCTGTGCGTGTTTTACGTTTATTTATCGTCGCTATCGGTTGCCCATATGAGCGACGCCTCCAGAAATAAACGTAAAACACACACACAGAACAAACAAATTGAGACTATAAGTTGAAGGTACATCCCCGAGTGAGGTTGTTTATAAAGTATGCACTTCTGGAATGGTGGCCCGTTTTATTTAAAGGAGTGCTGCCCCTTTTTTAAAGGATTGCTGTCCCTTTTTTAAAGGATTGCTGCCCCTTTTTAAAGGATTGCTGCCCCTGTTTTAAAGAATTGCTGCCCCTTTTTTAAAGGATTGCTGCCCCTGTTTTAAAGGATTGCTGCCCCTTTTTTAAAGGATTGCTGCCCCTTTTTAAAGGATTTCTGCCCATTTATAAAAGCTTGCTGTCAAAAATGAATCAGTTTCGCTAAATCAGAGATTGTTTTTATAAAGATGTACTGTTATTGTTTATATATATATATATGTTTGTTTGATTAACATAATGTAAATAGTCATCACTTTGTTGAACACAATAAACTGTATAAATATGATGCCTCGTATTTATTGTAATATGAACCGCCTCCGTGGTCGAGTGGTTACGGTCGCTGACTTGTATACCACTGTAACCTATCATCTCTGATGGTCCGCCTCCGTGGTCGAGTGGTTACGGTCGCTGACTTGTATACCACTGTAACCTATCATCTCTGATGGTCACGGGTCCGCCTCTGTGGTCGAGTGGTTACGGTCGCTGACTTGTATACCACTGTAACCTATCATCTCTGATGGTCACGGGTCCGCCCCTGTGGTCGAGTGGTTATGGTCGCTGACTTGTATACCACTGTAACCTATCATCTCTGATGGTCCGCCTCCGTGGTCGAGTGATTACGGTCGCCGACTTGTATACCACTGTAACCTATCATCTCTGATGGTCACGGGTCCGCCTCCTCGGTCGAGTGGTTACGGTCACTGACTTGTATACCACTGTAACCTATCATCTCTGATGGTCCGCCTCCGTGGTCGAGTGGTTACGGTCGCTGACTTGTATACCACTGTAACCTATCATCTCTGATGGTCACGGATTCGAGCCCCGCTCAGACCGTGTCTCATTTATATGAACAATTTGGCAGTTTCTTTACGGAGGTTGGTGGACAAAGTACTGGTTAACTGCTGGAGCCTGTCCAGGAAAGGTGTCGCTAGGTAAACTGCCCGTCGCTCAAATGGGAAACCGGTAGCGACGTTAAATAATAAAAAAATTGTAATATACAGACGGATCTGCAGTCCAGTGGTAACACGCTGGACTGGTAATCCAGGGATCGCAGGTTCGATCCCCCGTCTGACCCTAATAAAATTAAGTCTTTCAGATGGGACGTTAAACCGAGGTCTCGTGTCGGTGCTTTACACCGTGCACGTAAATGAACAAGAGGAGACTCTGGAATGGGTCTCTGTCTGTATCATTGCACTATCCTCCAAAAATCTAAAATGACTATTCTCTTCAGGAGGCGTCGCTCATATGGGTAACCGGTAGCGACGATAAATAAACGTAAAACACAAATATTGTAATATGTGTAAACTATTAGAACTCCCACCAACCAGTTTATTCCAGCCGACTAACTCCACTTAATGACACCAGGATCTATCTGCTTGACAAATTAGTCGTTTCACTGAATTACACTGGGTGCAAGCCTGTGCCGTAGCCAGCCCCAATATGCACTCACAATGTGCTGGTTTAAAGCCCCACTATGCACTTACAATGTGCTGGTTTAAAGCCTCACTATGCACTCACAATGTGCTGGCTTAAAGCCCCAAAATGCACTCACAATGTGCTGGTTTAAAGCCCCAAAATGCACTCACAATGTGCTGGCTTAAAGCCCCAATATGCACCACTCACAATGTGCTAGCTTAAAGCCTCAATATGCAGTCACAATGTGAGGTCACCGCCATTAATGATACATACATACATACATACACAAGTTATTTTCGATTTAACTAAGGCAAGAAATATATCTAAAAGATAAGATATATATCAAATATAAGTTTAATATAACATGATCATATTTGGAACTGTTCACAAGAATTTGAATCATGATGTATTTGGTTTGAATGTTGGGTTTAATGTCAGGCCATTAGGCGACTCACCAACTATTATTGGTCGAGGAAAGAGCCCGGGTGCGCCTCGGAGCAGTATTTCGACAGGCACCCGAGTAGAACCACCAACCTTCCTTAGGCCAGCTGTGTAGCTTTCTAGCATGAAAGCATTCGATACCCCTGGTAGGAATCATGATATAAGATACCTGATGCCCCTCCGAGCAGTATTTCAGGCACACGGTAGAACAGGCTTGCAGAATATGGTTTCTAGGTGAAATAGAGATCACTATAACACACGACACATCTTTCACTGATCAGCAATGAATCGAAGAGCGTTTACTCTTCAATATCATTTATGTATGATTAACTCAGTGGAAGTCGTGATAGCTCAGTGGTAGCGCGTTCGCTTCACGTGCGAAAGGCCCAGAGTTTGAGCCCCGCTGGAGCTGTTACGATTGTGTCCTTAGGCAAGGCA
>CM026401.1:45886976-46074476 GCA_014843695.1 Archivesica marissinica | reverse complement strand
CTAGTTTTCCGCACAAGTGGGCAACGCATCAGACTGACTAATATGTCTAGTTTTCCGCACAAGTGGGCAACGCATCAGACTGACTAATATGTCTAGTTTTCCGCACAAGTGGGCAATGCATCAGACTGACTAATATGTCTAGTTTTCCGCACAAGTGGGCAACACACCAGACCGACTAATATGTCTAGTTTTCCGTACAAGTGGGCAACACACCAGACCGACTAATATGTCTAGTTTTCCGCACAAGTGGGCAACACACCAGACCGACTAATATGTCTAGTTTTCCGCACAAGTGGGCAACGCACCAGACTGACTAATATGTCTAGTTTTCCGCACAAGTGGGCAACGCATCAGACCGACTAATATGTCTAGTTTTCCGTACAAGTGGGCAACGCACCAGACTGACTAATATGTCTAGTTTTCCGCACAAGTGGGCAACGCATCAGACCGACTAATATGTCTAGTTTTCCGTACAAGTGGGCAACACACCAGACTGACTAATATGTCTAGTTTTCCGTACAAGTGGGCAACACATCAGCAACTAGTACCTTCGGTTTGACTTGAAGAGCGGCGGAGAAACAATCTACAGCTTTATCGTACTCCCCGCTGAGGTTGAACAGGACTCCGAGACCACATTGTACGTCCGCATCGATCTCGCCCTGGGATACAGCACGAGCGGCGTTGATGTATAAATCCTCAATCTCTTTGTGTTCATGACTGGTAACAGAAGAAATAACATAAAATTAATACGGCAAAACAAGAGCTCACGCTTGTACTGTCTACAGATGACATGTACGAGACTGTCTACAGATGACATGTACCAGACTGTCTACAGATGACATGTACGAGACTGTCTACAGATGACATGTACCAGACTGTCTACAGATGATATGTACGAGACTGTCTACAGATGACATGTACCAGACTGTCTACAGATGACATGTACCAGACTGTCTACAGATAACATGTACCAGACTGTCTACAGATAACATGTACAAGACTGTCTACAGATGACATGTACGAGACTGTCTACAGATGACATGTACGAGACTGTCTACAGATAACATGTACCAGACTGTCTACAGATAACATGTACAAGACTGTCTACAGATGACATGTACGAGACTGTCTACAGATGACATGTACGAGACTGTCTACAGATGACATGTACGAGACTGTCTACAGATAACATGTACAAGACTGTCTACAGATAACATGTACCAGACTGTCTACAGATGACATGTACGAGACTGTCTACAGATGACATGTACGAGACTGTCTACAGATAACATGTACCAGACTGTCTACAGATAACATGTACCAGACTGTCTACAGATGACATGTACGAGACTGTCTACAGATGACATGTACGAGACTGTCTACAGATGACATGTACGAGACTGTCTACAGATGACATGTACGAGACTGTCTACAGATGACATGTACGAGACTGTCTACAGATGACATGTACGAGACTGTCTACAGATGACATGTACGAGACTGTCTACAGATAACATGTACGAGACT
Source organism: Archivesica marissinica (assembly GCA_014843695.1). NCBI lineage: Eukaryota > Metazoa > Mollusca > Bivalvia > Venerida > Vesicomyidae > Archivesica > Archivesica marissinica. The sequence continues at coordinate 46,072,949 of CM026401.1, read as the reverse complement.
GTCTACAGATAACATGTACCAGACTGTCTACAGATAACATGTACGAGACTGTCTACAGATAACATGTACGAGACTGTCTACAGATAACATGTACGAGACTGTCTACAGATAACATGTACTAGACTGTCTACAGATAACATGTACTAGACTGTCTACAGATAACATGTACCAGACTGTCTACAGATAACATGTACCAGACTGTCTACAGATAACATGTACCAGACTGTCTACAGATGACATGTACGAGACTGTCTACAGATGACATGTACTAGACTGTCTACAGATAACATGTACCAGACTGTCTACAGATAACATGTATGAGACTGTCTACAGATAACATGTACAAGACTGTCTACAGATAACATGTACAATACTGTCTACAGATAACATGTACTAGACTGTCTACAGATGACATGTACGAGACTGTCTACAGATAACATGTACAAGACTGTCTACAGATAACATGTACCAGACTGTCTACAGATAACATGTACGAGACTGTCTACAGATAACATGTACGAGACTGTCTACAGATAACATGTACTAGACTGTCTACAGATAACATGTACCAGACTGTCTACAGATAACATGTACAAGACTGTCTACAGATAACATGTACAATAGTGTCTACAGATAACATGTACTAGACTGTCTACAGATAACATGTACTAGACTGTCTACAGATAACATGTACCAGACTGTCTACAGATAACATGTACCAGACTGTCTACAGATAACATGTACCAGACTGTCTACAGATGACATGTACGAGACTGTCTACAGATGACATGTACTAGACTGTCTACAGATAACATGTACCAGACTGTCTACAGATAACATGTATGAGACTGTCTACAGATAACATGTACCAGACTGTCTACAGATAACATGTACCAGACTGTCTACAGATAACATGTACCAGACTGTCTACAGATGACATGTACCAGACTGTCTACAGATAACATGTACGAGACACGTGTAGACAAAATTCATTGGTGGAATTCGACTATCAGCAGTGAGTTGTATGTGATTTGAAGTCGACGTCCGTAACCACGGATGTCTGAAAGAGAGACACTCGCTTGATTCCCTCACCTGGAGACGTACGAGGATACTTTAGCCTGTTGCTCCACGGGCTCGGGCACTAGGTGTGTGTATTTAGAGTTGTTCTTCAGCCATAGCTTCAGGGTGTGGCATGCGTGCGACGCCAGTGATTCGTTGGTGTAACTAACGGCTAGAGACATCAACGCCACAAGATTTCCTGCATCCAGCTCGCAACATCTGCGGATAAATAAAGCAATCAGAAATCTAAGGTACAACAGACGGATTTACCAGTGGTAACATGATGGACTGGTAATCCAGGGATCGCAGACTCGATCCCCCCGTCTGACACTAATAAAATTAACAGTCTTTCAGATGGGACTTTAAACCGAGGTCTCGTGTCGGTGCTGTACACCGTGCACGTAAAAGAACCACAGGAGACTCTGGAATGGGTCTCTGTCTGTATCATTGCACTATCCTCCAAAAATCTAAATTGACTAATCTCTTCAGGAGGCGTCGCTCATATGGGCAACCGGTAGCGACGATAAATAACGTAAGCACACACACAAGGTACAACAGTATGTTTTTCATGATAAATTGTTGTTTATCTAATGTTTATCTAATGTTGTGCTTAAACGAGTGATCACCGGCTAATACAACAATAGCACATTCACTATCATCCATACTCACATATAAGACAAGATCTTTACCACATGAGTATGGCCTCAAAGTGGCTTCCAGTCTAATAAGTGAGTGATAAAAAAAATTTTTTTTTAAAAAGTGGCTTCCCATCCATACTCACATATAAGACAAGATCTTTACCACATGAGTATGGCCTCAAAGTGGCTTCCCATCCATACTCACATATAAGACAAGATCTTTACCACATGAGTATGGCCTCAAAGTGGCTTCCCATCCATACTCACATATAAGACAAGATCTTTACCACATGAGTATGGCCTCAAAGTGGCTTCCCATCCATACTCACATATAAGACAAGATCTTTACCACATGAGTATGGCCTCAAAGTGGCTTCCCATCCATACTCACATATAAGACAAGATCTTTACCACATGAGTATGGCCTCAAAGTGGCTTCCCATCCATACTCACATATAAGACAAGATCTTTACCACATGAGTATGGCCTCAAAGTGGCTTCCCATCCATACTCACATATAAGACAAGATCTTTACCACATGAGTATGGCCTCAAAGTGGCTTCCCATCCATACTCACATATAAGACAAGATCTTTACCACATGAGTATGGCCTCAAAGTGGCTTCCCATCCATACTCACATATAAGACAAGATCTTTACCACATGAGTATGGCCTCAAAGTGGCTTCCCATCCATACCATATAAGACAAGATCTTTACCACATTATCTCAAACTTCTCCATACTCGCATGTAGGACACGATCCGACTGCTTATCCCCCCAAAGCGGCTTCCCATCCATACTCACCTATAAGACAAGATCTTTACCACATGAGTATGGCCTCAAAGTGGCTTCCCATCCATACTCACATATAAGACAAGATCTTTACCACATGAGTATGGCCTCAAAGTGGACGATAAGCTTCTCCCTTACATACCATATTCTCCCTTACATACCATATATATCTTAACCTTCTCCCTATTCGGAAGGTGTAGTTTGAGCACTGATCCGACTGCTTAACCCACCCAATAGCACCTTCACTATCGTCCAGACTCACCTATAAGACAAGATCTTTACCACATGAGTATGGCCTCAAAGTGGCTTCCAGTCTTATAAGTGAGTGATAAAAATGTGTTAAACGGTATCCATAATTATGCTTTAAAACAGAAAGTATCCTGACAGTGACATATTCTTCAACTTGCACTGGCCAAACAGGGGGGGGGGGGGCTCATTTTATAGGCGAGATCGCTTTATAGTCGAGTATGGACGGTACTGTTTGTGATGGTATACTAAGTAGTTTCATGAATGACTACATTCACGCTTTCATCCATGCCTACCCACACGGTCTGTTCTTCCTCCCTCGTGGCAATGTATCCAAAAGGAAGTATGTGAGATTGTACGGTGGTCGCCAGATCGGACAGGTGGGTTTTCTCCGGTTTCCTCCCACATATACGCTTTCATCCGCGCCAACGAGAGTGATTAATATAAGTTGTTAAAACTAGCTTCGCAATCGTTGCAAAATAAATAAAGTTTAAACTAAACTAGTTTCATTAAAATCTGTCAAGAACATTTAGAGTTATGCTGTACATTGGTGGTTATTTATGCACTTTATAATTATGTAGTTCACTGCAATAGATCATGTCCTGCTTCCAAACATTGAGATGCTTTGAAAAAGTTTCTTTCGATAAGTCTTGGGATAGTAAAAATAACAAGAAGCTAGTCGTGGCGACGGCCATAGTCCTCTACCGGATATTTCACATGACATATAACCTTGACAATTTGAACCCATAGACCACTAAGTTTGACCTTGACCGTTGAGTAATGGACCGGGTAGGTAATCCGCTTGACACTCCGTCTCATTATGGTGAACATGTATGTGTGAAGTTATTTGAAAATTCATCATAGGGTTTAGTTCTCTGGTCAAGAAACTTAGGAGCTTTGAACTCTGAGTGTGACCTTGACCTTTGAGCAATGGACCTTGGTCGTGCGCATACAATTTTACATACACACATTAAACATTTGTGCCAAGTTATTAAAAAAAATCAATGACGTATGACAAAGATATGACAGGACAGGGGTAAACCTATTGTACTGATGAATGGACAGGGGGTAAACCTATTGTACTGATGGACAGACAGGGGGTAAACCTATTATACTGATGGACGGACAGGGGGTAAACATATTGTACCGATGGATGGACAGGGGGTAAACATATTGTACCGATGGATGGACAGGGGGTAAACCTATTGTACCGATGGATGGACAGGGGGTAAACCTATTATACTGATGGACGGACAGGGGGTAAACCATTGTACTATGGATGGACAGGGGGTAAACCTATTGTACTGATGGATGGACAGGGGGTAAACTATTGTACTGATGGATGGGGGGGTAAACCTATTGTACTGATGGATGGACAGGGGGTAAACCTATTGTACTGATGGGGGGGGGACCTATTGTACTGTGGAGACAGGGGGTAAACCTATTGTACTGATGGAGGACGGGGGTAACTATTGTACGATGGATGGACAGGGGTAACTATGTACGTTTGTGTGGATGGACAGGGGGTAAACCTATTGTACTGATGGACAGACAGGGGGTAAACCTATTATACTGATGGACGGACAGGGGGTAAACATATTGTACCGATGGATGGACAGGGGGTAAACATATTGTACCGATGGATGGACAGGGGTAAACCTATTGTACTGATGGACAGACAAGGGGGTAAAACTATTGTACAGATGGACAGACAGGGGGTAAACCTATTGTACTGATGGACAGACAGGGGTACACCTATTGTACTGATGGACGGACAGGGGGTAAACCTATTGTACTGATGGATGGACAGGGGGTAAACCTATTGTACTGATCGATGGACAGGGGGTAAACCTATTGTACTGATGGACGGAAAGGGGGTAAAGCTATTCTACTCTCCAGTCACAGCACAAGGGATTATAATTATTCAAATGTGTCCTATGACTTTGGGGAGATTACGGTAACAATAAGATAGTTAATCAGGTGACCGAGAATCCTGTTTACGGTATACAGTACACTTACTTGCTAAGTGCAGCTATGGCAGCAGGTTCCTGCTCATTCTCAGCTTGGGTCGTGCCTAAATACTGCCATGCCTGCAAGGGAATAACAGAAAGTGGCTGCTTAGCACAGGTGGCTGCTTAACCCATTTCATTCTGGATACATTTAAAGGCTTTTGCAAACAACATAGATCCAGATCAGCTGCAGCGTTACGCTGCATGCTGATCAGGATCTATGTTGTTTGCTAAATAGACAAGTGTCTTAGCAAGATCATCTGAATAGCAAACAGCATAGAGCCTGATCAGAAGGCACGTTCCATGGCGGTTTATCTGGCTCTATGTTCTTTGCAAATACTGTTTGAACGGTATCCAGAATGAAATGGGTTAATAGAGGTCAAATGTATAACAAAGTAACATATTGGGAATCTGAAAACTGGCTGCTTAATGCAGGTTGGCTGCTTAATAGAGGTGACACTAACACAGGTTTGACTGTATTTGTTGTGTGTGTTTGTTGGGGTCTAAAGTCGCACCAATAGCGTAGGTCTATGGCGACTCTCTAACTATTATCTGGTGGAGGAAGACCCTGGGTACTCATACGAGCAGTATTTCAGACACGGCCGGGCACCCTGGTAAATCCATGCACCCATGTCGCCTAGATTGACACCAGATAACCAACGAACAAGTCGCGTAAATAAATCTGATGATGTGATCTTCACTACAATCACGCCGGAGATATGTGGAGACCGTGTATGATACTTACTATAAGCATGGGGTGACTTTATATGACTGTAACACTGCACAAATAGCACTTTCCATGAATTGACATCCACCACATAACTGGCTCGGGAAGGACAAATTTCAATTAAAGGGCAGTAACTGAGGTGTTACTGGGTTCATTTCCTGATGACAAGTGCTGGTGCACCACTACAATATCATTATGCATATTTATCTTAAGTTTCATAAAATTCCACCCATTGGTTACCGAGAACAGGCTTTGAACGGATATATTTGTGGGATTTTTGCGTCGATTAATGGGCAATAACTCTGGTGTTACTGGGCCGATTTCCATGAAATGCGTGCATGCATTGACACACTATGGTGATAAACATTACTGAGAACTAGCTCTGGACGCATGCACGCAGCAAATTTAATATTGGCCTTACATAACTTCCGGCGGGGGATAATAATATCGACAAAAGCCACGTTTCAACACAGCGTTTGGAATAACAGTCGGTTCAAAAGCTCACTCAGAGCTTGTGTTGTACTGTTGCTATCTTGCCGACTCAAAATAAAAATTCATCTTATCTTATCTTTAATACCTCAACATGTGACTCATCCTTCTTCACGGCCGCTTCAAACAACAACACCGCGTTCGGTATGTCCCCCTGCTGTAGTTTCTCCATGCCCGCTTGGAATGGATCCGGGTGATTTATCAAAGGGTTGTCCTCCTCAAATTTGTATTCCTGTTTTCGTAAACATGAATTATGCTAAACTAAAATAAGTATGCAGCATATGGTTCAGTGGATCATGGAAAATATGTGGTACCCTGTAACTAACATAATTCAGGGTTCATTCTAGGTCAAAAGACTTGGGAGAAGTGAGAAAGCGCGTGATCGCGTCCTTAAATGGTGTTATTTAATCAATTTAAATAAAATATGGTTAAAAATGCACAGTATGCAGGGATCGGGATCAGTTTAGAGGGCGATGTAGGCGAAATTGTCGCCCTAGGGACACTGTCTTCGCCCTCTGGGGGCCCCACTTCTCCCTAAAAAAAAGGATTTTTTTGTGTGGATTTTTACGATTTTCAAACAAAAGTTTGTCTAGTAAGATGGCCCATTATAAAGCACTCCTTCTATTCAAATGTTGTATTTAATGGTTGTACTGTGCATTTTAACCCTATTTTGCAGAAGTATATTAAAGAACACCATTTAAGGAAGCGATCACATGCTTTCTCACTTCTCCCAAAAATTCTGACCTAGAATGAACCCGGAGTATGACCATAATAATACATTTGAATAGGAGTGCTTAATAGGACAGTGTAATTTACTGGCCACAATTTTGTATGAAAACTGTAAAATAATATTTTTAGGGAGAAGTGGGGCCTCAGGGTCGCCCACAATCACCCTCTATTAAATTCAGGCCTTCCATTTCTTAAGCATTATGCCCGAGATTGCAGGCATTAATTAAGTATTACAGTTGTACAAGGATTAACTTCTCATCACAGGCTTTCATTCAAAATATAACAATACTACCATCCATACTCGCATATAAGACGACCGTTTAACCACCAGATTATGGTCTCAATACTCTATACTATACTCGCCTATAAGACGACCGTTTAACTACCAGATTATGGTCTCAATACTCTATACTATACTCGCCTATAAGACGACCGTTTAACCACCAGATTATGGTCTCAATACTCTATACTATACTCGCCTATAAGACGACCGTTTAACTACCAGATTATGGTCTCAATACTCTATACTATACTCGCCTATAAGACGACCGTTTAACTACCAGATTATGGTCTCAATACTCTATACTATACTCGCCTATAAGACGACCGTTTAACCACCAGATTATGGTCTCTATACTCTATACTATACTCGCCTATAAGACGACCGTTTAACTACCAGATTATGGTCTCAATACTCTATACTATACTCGCCTATAAGACGACCGTTTAACCACCAGATTATGGTCTCTATACTCTATACTATACTCGCCTATAAGACGACCGTTTAACCACCAGATTATGGTCTCTATACTATACTCGCCTATAAGACGACCGTTTAACTACCAGATTATGGTCTCAATACTCTATACTATACTCGCCTATAAGACGACCGTTTAACTACCAGATTATGGTCTCTATACTATACTCGCCTATAAGACGACCGTTTAACCACCAGATTATGGTCTCAATACTCTATACTATACTCGCCTATAAGACGACCGTTTAACCACCAGATTATGGTCTCTATACTCTATACTATACTCGCCTATAAGACGACCGTTTAACCACCAGATTATGGTCTCTATACTATACTCGCCTATAAGACGACCGTTTAACCATCAGATTATGGTCGCAATACTCTATATTATACTCGCTTATAAGACGACCGTTTAACCACCAGATTATTGTTTCTATACTCTATACTATACTCGCCTATAAGACGACCGTTTAACCACCAGAGGTCTCTATACTCTATACTATACTCGCCTATAAGACGACCGTTTAACCACCAGAGAGGTCTCTATACTCTATACTATACTCGCCTATAAGACGACCGTTTAACCACCAGAGAGGTCTCTATACTATACTCGCCTATAAGACGACCGTTTAACCACCAGAGAGGTCTCAAAGTGGCTTCCCGTCTTCCCAAAAATACAAAAAAGTAAAAAAATGTTTTTAAATGTTTTTGTTTTTTTTAATGGTATCCATAATTACGTTTTAGAAAAGAAAGCAAGCACCCAGACACTGAAAGCAAGCACCCAGACACTGAAAGCAAGCACCCAGACACTGAAAGCAAGCACCCAGACACTGAAAGCAAGCACCCTGACACTGAAAGCAAGCACCCATACACTGAAAGCAAGCACCCAGACACTGAAAGCAAGCACCCTGACACTGAAAGCAAGCACCCAGACACTGAAAGCAAGCACCCAGACACTGAAAGCAAGCACCCATACACTGAAAGCAAGCACCCAGACACTGAAAGCAAGCACCCAGACACTGAAAGCAAGCACCCTGACACTGAAAGCAAGCACCCTGACACTGAAAGCAAGCACCCAGACACTGAAAGCAAGCACCCAGACACTGAAAGCAAGCACCCAGACATTGAAAGCAAGCACCCTGACACTGAAAGCAAGCACCCTGACACTGAAAGCAAGCACCCTGACACTGAAAGCAAGCACCCTGACACTGAAAGCAAGCACCCTGACACTGAAAGCAAGCACCCTGACACTGAAAGCAAGCACCCTGACACTGAAAGCAAGCACCCTGACACTGAAAGCAAGCACCCTGACACTGAAAGCAAGCACCCTGACACTGAAAGCACCCTGACACTGAAAGCAAGCACCCTGACACTGAAAGCAAGCACCCAGACACTGAAAGCAAGCACCCTGACACTGAAAGCACCCTGACACTGAAAGCAAGCACCCTGACACTGGAAGCAAGCACCCTGACACTGCAAGCAAGCACCCAGACACTGAAAGCAAGCACCCAGACACTGAAAGCAAGCACCCAGACACTGAAAGCAAGCACCCAGACACTGAAAGCAAGCACCCAGACACTGAAAGCAAGCACCCAGACACTGAAAGCAAGCACCCAGACACTGAAAGCAAGCACCCGGACACTGAAAGCAAGCACCCGGACACTGAAAGCAAGCACCCAGACACTGAAAGCAAGCACCCAGACACTGAAATTGTCTTCAACATGCAATTATACTTTTGTCTGGTGTCCATTTTATCAACTCGTCTTATATGTGGTTGCATTCAAAAACACACAGATTTCATGACCAAAGCAGGGGGGGGGGTCATCTTATAGGCGAATATGGATGGTAACTTGAATCTACATTTCCAATGTTATACAAAGTTATCATAGCTCGATTGCGAAACAAGTTCCTACAACTTATATTAATCACTCTCGAGACCTCATTCATGATGGAATCCATCACCACGAGGGAGAGAGAAGAGGTAACATGGAATCTAAATGCCTTGCCTAAGGGTACAATTGTAACGGCTCCAGTGGGGCGCGAACTCTGAGCCTTTCGCACCTGAAGCACTATGCTATCACGACTTCCACCTATCATTTCAATGATATATAATTCTCAAGATGTAGTGGAGAGAAATTCAATAAGGTTTAGCTTTCATTTCAATCCACTTGTATTTATCGTGTACATAATTATTAGTAGTAAATTACGTAAATTATTATAATGTCTAATAAATACGTTTAAACCAAGACATTCCACAAATATCTTCCATTTTCGGTGACAAATATCAAAACTATGGTAAACATAATTGCACTAAATTTGAGTGATTTCTCTAAAACACTTGTCTGAATAGCAGATCAACTGTTATTTCCCACAAAATAGACATATATATTGCTTGTTTTCTCTAAAACATCAGTTTAAGTGTACTAAAATTGTGTACTTTAAAACATGTCAAAATCAAAATTTTATAATTTATTCGGTACTTTTATTATATGCTTTTAACCCTGCATTCTATATTTTGTATTCTTTTTGATTTTTATTGTTATATGTGTGTTATGTTACATGTTTATGCAAAGCATTTTTGAACGTGTAATCTTTGTATGATAAGGGCGCTCAATAAGAATGGTATAATATATAATATAAAACACTTGTCTGAATAGCAAACAACATAGATCCTGATCATATCGCGGCTGATCTGGATCTATGTTGTTTGCAAATTCTCGTCAAAATTATTTCGGCTGGTTAAGGGTTAATTGAAATACTTAACATACCTTATAAGGTTGCGTATCTTCAAAGTCTGTTAACCATGCATTTTCTTCGCCAGTTCTGTAAGGTAACAATATACACCAACACTGAGTTGCAAGCGCAATATATTCATTTATTCATACCCGGGTCACAGCATGCACGTATTGTCTTTGAGTTTGACACCTCACACATACTGTTTTAGTTTAATGTAATCATATATTATTGCAAATCAATAGTACATATGTCATACACAAAAAGTTACAATACATAGCAACACAATTGCAAATGGTTTGAGCCACAAGTTTTAACAATATTAGACACCAGACCACATCAGACTGCACCAGACTGCATCAGACCGTACCAGACTGCATCAGACCGTACCAGACTGCATCAGACCACACTAGACTGCATCAGACCGTACCAGACCACACTAGACTGCATCAGACCATACCAGACCACACTAGACTGCATCAGACCATACCAGACCACACTAGACTGCATCAGACCGTACCAGACCACACTAGACTGCATCAGACCGTACCAGACCACACTAGACTGCATCAGACTGTACCAGACCACACTAGACTGCAGCAGACTGTACCAGACCACACTAGACTGCATCAGACCACACTAGACTGCATCAGACCATACCAGACCACACTAGACTGCATCAGACTGTACCAGACCACACTAGACTGCATCAGACCGTACCAGACCACACTAGACTGCATCAGACCGTACCAGACCACACTAGACTGCATCAGACCGTACCAGACCACACTAGACTGCATCAGACCGTACCAGACCACACTAGACTGCATCAGACCGTACAAGACCACACTAGACTGCATCAGACTGTACCAGACCACACTAGACTGCATCAGACCGTACCAGACCACACTAGACTGCATCAGACTGTACCAGACCACACTAGACTGCATCAGACCGTACCAGACCACACTAGACTGCATCAGACCGTACAAGACCACACTAGACTGCATCAGACCGTACCAGACCACACTAGACTGCATCAGACTGTACCAGACCACACTAGACTGCATCAGACTGTACCAGACCACACTAGACTGCATCAGACCATACCAGACCACACTAGACTGTACCAGACCATACCAGACCACACTAGACTGCATCAGACCATACCAGACCACACTAGACTGCATCAGACCGTACCAGACCACACTAGACTGCATCAGACCATACCAGACCACACTAGACTGCATCAGACCGTACCAGACCACACTAGACTGCATCAGACTGTACCAGACCACACTAGACTGCATCAGACCACACTAGACTGCATCAGACCATACCAGACCACACTAGACTGCATCAGACTGTACCAGACCACACTAGACTGCACCAGACCGTACCAGACCGTACCAGACTGCATCAGACCATACCAGACCACACTAGACTGCATCAGACCGTACCAGACCACACTAGACTGCATCAGACCGTACCAGACCACACTAGACTGCATCAGACTGTACCAGACTGCATCAGACCATACCAGACCACACTAGACTGCATCAGACCATACCAGACCACACTAGACTGCATCAGACTGTACCAGACCACACTAGACTGCATCAGACCATACCAGACCACACTAGACTGCATCAGACCGTACCAGACCACACTAGACTGCATCAGACTGTACCAGACCACACTAGACTGCATCAGACCACACTAGACTGCATCAGACCATACCAGACCACACTAGACTGCATCAGACTGTACCAGACCACACTAGACTGCATCAGACCATACCAGACCACACTAGACTGCATCAGACCGTACCAGACCACACTAGACTGCATCAGACTGTACCAGACCACACTAGACTGCATCAGACCGTACCAGACCACACTAGACTGCATCAGACCGTACCAGACCACACTAGACTGCATCAGACTGTACCAGACCACACTAGACTGCATCAGACCGTACCAGACCACACTAGACTGCATCAGACCATACCAGACCACACTAGACTGCATCAGTCCACACTAGACTGTACCAGACCACACTAGACTGCATCAGACCGTACCAGACCACACTAGACTGCATCAGACCGTACCAGACCACACTAGACTGCATCAGACCACACTAGACTGCACCAGACCGTACCAGATTGCATGAGACCGTACCAGACCACACTAGACTGCATCAGACCATACCAGACCACACTAGACTGCATCAGACCATACCAGACCACACTAGACTGCATCAGACTGTACCAGACTGCATCAGACCATACCAGACCACACTAGACTGTATCAGACCATACCAGACTGCATCAGACCATACCAGACCACACTAGACTGCATCAGACCATACCAGACCACACTAGACTGCATCAGACCATACCAGACCACACTAGACTGCATCAGACAGTACCAGACCACACTAGACTGTACCAGATCACACTAGACTGCATCAGACCGTACCAGACCACACTAGACTGTACCAGACCACCACACTAGACTGCATCAGACCGTACCAGACCACACTAGACTGCATCAGACTGTACCAGACTGCATCAGACCGTACCAGACCACACTAGACTGCATCAGACCATACCAGACCACACTAGACTGCATCAGACGTACCAGACCACACTAGACTGCATCAGACCGTACCAGACCACACTAGACTGCACCAGACCGTACCAGACTGCATCAGACCATACCAGACCACACTAGACTGCATCAGACCGTACCAGACCACACTAGACTGCATCAGACCGTACCAGACCACACTAGACTGCATCAGACTGTACCAGACTGCATGAGACCATACCAGACCACACTAGACTGCATCAGACCCTACCAGACCATACAAGACTGCATCAGACCGTACCAGACCATACAAGACTGCATCAGACCATACCAGACCACACTAGACTGCATCAGACCATACCAGACTATACAAGACTGCATCAGACCCTACCAGACCACACTAGACTGCATCAGACCATACCAGACCATACAAGACTGCATCAGACCCTACCAGACCACACTAGACTGCATCAGACCGTACCAGACCATACAAGACTGCATCAGACCATACCAGACCACACTAGACTGCATCAGACCGTACCAGACCACACTAGACTGCATCAGACCATACCAGACCATACTAGACTGCATCAGACCGTACCAGACCATACTAGACTGCATCAGACCATACCAGACCACACTAGACTGCATCAGACCGTACCAGACCACACTAGACTGCATCAGACTGTACCAGACTGCATCAGACCATACCAGACCACACTAGACTGTATCAGACCATACCAGACTGCATCAGACCATACCAGACCACACTAGACTGCATCAGACCATACCAGACCACACTAGACTGCATCAGACCATACCAGACCACACTAGACTGCATCAGACAGTACCAGACCACACTAGACTGTACCAGATCACACTAGACTGCATCAGACCGTACCAGACCACACTAGACTGTACCAGACCACCACACTAGACTGCATCAGACCGTACCAGACCACACTAGACTGCATCAGACTGTACCAGACTGCATCAGACCGTACCAGACCACACTAGACTGCATCAGACCATACCAGACCACACTAGACTGCATCAGACTGTACCAGACCACACTAGACTGCATCAGACCGTACCAGACCACACTAGACTGCACCAGACCGTACCAGACGTGTGCATCAGACCATACCAGACCACACTAGACTGCATCAGACCGTACCAGACCACACTAGACTGCATCAGACCGTACCAGACCACACTAGACTGCATCAGACTGTACCAGACTGCATCAGACCATACCAGACCACACTAGACTGCATCAGACCCTACCAGACCATACAAGACTGCATCAGACCGTACCAGACCATACAAGACTGCATCAGACCATACCAGACCACACTAGACTGCATCAGACCATACCAGACTATACAAGACTGCATCAGACCCTACCAGACCACACTAGACTGCATCAGACCATACCAGACCATACAAGACTGCATCAGACCCTACCAGACCACACTAGACTGCATCAGACCGTACCAGACCACACTAGACTGCATCAGACCGTACCAGACCACACTAGACTGCATCAGACCATACCAGACCACACTAGACTGCATCAGACCGTACCAGACCACACTAGACTGCATCAGACCATACCAGACCACACTAGACTGCATCAGACCGTACCAGACCACACTAGACTGCATCAGACCATACCAGACCACACTAGACTGCATCAGACCGTACCAGACCACACTAGACTGCATCAGACCATACCAGACCACACTAGACTGCATCAGACCGTACCAGACCACACTAGACTGCATCAGACCATACCAGACCACACTAGACTGCATCAGACCGTACCAGACCACACTAGACTGCATCAGACCATACCAGACCACACTAGACTGCATCAGACCGTACCAGACCACACTAGACTGCATCAGACCACACCAGACCACATCAGACTGCATCAGACCACACCAGACCGTACCAGACTGCATCAGACCGTACCACACCACATCCGGCCGTACCAGACCACACCAGACCACACATACTGTTCGAGAGCACACCATAGTAGAATGCATCCAAGGCCATAATGGCGAGCAGAATGATTTTAAAATAAATAGAGGACTACAGCAGCTAATTTTCTCTCCAGATTTTTTGTTTGGGATAGCGTATTTTTATTTATGCGTGCTCCATTGGTTAATGGGGTCGACACATCCAGAAGTATATTAGTCATGTTACTTTTACGGAGGATAAAAGATACAGAAGACGCTCCAATTCCAGAAGTATCCTTGGTTCTTTTACATGTCCGGTGTACGGCGCCGATACACGAGACCTCGGTTTATATAGTCCCATCAAGCCCATCAAGATGTATTCTGCTTGCTTGCTATTCAGCCAAGTGTTTTTGCTCCACTATCCGAATATCAAACAGCATAGAGCCTGACAAGATGGCACATACCTCTATAATAGGTTTACAAAAAGTGTAGATCCAGATGAGCCGGCTCGTGACGAACCGTCTCATCAGGATCTGCACTTTTTGCCAGTAATATTACTATTTTTAGACAAAATTACCCATTTTGGTAAATGAACTGGTCCAAATGAAATTTTCTTGTTAAATATATTGGTCTAGAAATATAATGCACCAGTCCATGTCAGTTACTTGGTGGTGAATGGGTTAAATCAATCTTGGAACGGTGGTCGCCAGATCGGACAGGTGGGTTTTCTCCGGCTACGCCGGTTTCCCCCCCCACATGAATGACCACATTTACGCTTTCATCCGCGCCAACGAGAGTGATTAATACAATTTGTTAGAACTTGCTTCGCAATCGTTGGATGGATGATTAGATTGTGGAATAAACATGATATAAACATGAAATAGACTAAATACATACTCCGTTACGTCCTGCCAATGCTGCTCAAGTTTCTCCCAGAATTCCGCGTCATTGACGCTCTTCTCCGACATAAACTCCTCCTCCCATTTATCTACCAGAGATCTCTGTAATACACGTATATAATACACATATATAATACACATATATAATACACACATATATTACACATATATAATACACAAATATAATACACAATATTCTACACATATATAATACACAATATTCTACACATATATCATACACCTATATTATACACATATATAATACACATATATAATACACATATATCACACACATATATCATACACATATATTCTACATATATAATACACATATATTCTACACATATATCATACACATATATTCTACATATATATAATACACATATATCATACACATATATTATATACATACAATACACACATATATTACACAATATTCGACACATATATTCTACACATATATTACACAATATTCTACATATATTCTACACATACATTATACACATACATTATACACATATATAATACACATATATTATACACATATATAATACATGATTTCATATCTCTCCAACCTCCGTAAGTCACTGACAACCTTCTCACATATTGTCTTATAAAGTAAGTAAATAAGTAATTAAGTAAATGTTTTATTATATAGTGATATGTGCATTAACATAGTTACAATACATATAAACAAATAAATATAGCACCCGACCCAATGGATCTATCTGTCACCTGAATATTAAATTGTTATAAATAACTGTGTATATAGCACCCGACCCAATGGATCTATCTGTCACCTGAATATTAAATTGTTATAAATAACTGTGTATATAGCACCCGACCCAATGGATCTAAAAGTCACCTGAATAGTAAATTGTTATAAATAACTGTGTATATAGCACCCGACCCAATGGATCTATCTGTCACCTGAATATTAATGTGTTATAAATAACTGTGTATATAGCACCCGACCCAATGGATCTATCAGTCACCTGAATATTAATGTGTTATAAATAACTGTGTATATAGCACCCGACCCAATGGATCTATCAGTCACCTGAATATTAATTTGTTATAAATAACTGTGTATATAGCACCCGACCCAATGGATCTATCAGTCACCTGAATATTAATGTGTTATAAATAACTGTGTATATAGCACCCGACCCAATGGATCTATCAGTCACCTGAATATTAAATTGTTATAAATAACTGTGTATATAGCACCCGACCCAATGGATCTATCAGTCACCTGAATATTAAATTGTTATAAATAACATTGTATATAGCACCCGACCCAATGGTCTATCAGTCACCTGAATATTAAATTGTTATAAATAACGTGTATATAGCACCCGACCCAATGGATCTATCAGTCACCTGAATATTAAATTGTTATAAATAACTGTGTATATAGCACCCGACCCAATGGATCTATCTGTCACCTGAATATTAAATTGTTATAAATAACAATGTATATAAGTCACTGTGATTACTTTAAAGTGACACTACATCGGTGAAAGCGACACTACATCGGTGAAAGCGACACTACATCGGTGAAAGCGACACTACATCGGTGAAAGTGACACTACATCGGTGAAAGCGACACTACATCGGTGAAAGCGACACTGCATCGGTGAAAGCGACACTGCATCGGTGAAAGAGATGAAAGTGACACTGCATCGGTGAAAGCGACACTGCATCGGTGAAAGCGACACTACATCGGTGAAAGCGACACTACATCGGTGAAAGCGACACTACATCGGTGAAAGCGACACTACATCGGTGAAAGCGACACTACATCGGTGAAAGCGACACTACATCGGTGAAAGCGACACTACATCGGTGAAAGCGACACTACATCGGTGAAAGCGACACTACATCGGTGAAAGCGACACTACATCGGTGAAAGCGACACTACATCGGTGAAAGCGACACTACATCGGTGAAAGCGACACTACATCGGTGAAAGCGACACTACATCGGTGAAAGCGACACTACATCGGTGAAAGCGACACTACATCGGTGAAATTGCAAATGTCTGCAGAATGTAATTTGCTTTTATATGGTATAATTTTTTCCAAATATTTGCCTCAAAAACTGAGTATTTCAACAAATAAACAAACGTCGTATACGCGGTTTGTTGACATAACAAAATAATGTAAATATGGTCGACATTCATGCGTAATACAAAGCGTTTAAACTGAATAACACGAGTTAATGACACATATTTACCGTTATATCTCACATTTGTGCGTATACATATTTATTTGTAGACTAATTTTAATTATTAAGTATTGACTTCAATGACAACAAACATCAATTCAGGAGCCTGGATGACCGTTATATGAAATCCTACTTTCACGTTTGAAAGTTTGTATAACACAAACACACTGTTAAATTGATTCAATGTTAGTGTTCAATGTATTCAGAAGAATGCGCAGTATAGTAGCAATGCATTTATACGTGAAAAATTTTTATTTGCTTTTTGCGATGTAATGTCGTTTTAACAACAAGTTATTCAGCCATCATAAGTATATAAAGTCGTCCCTGATATAGGGAGCAAGCAGATGGTCCTGATAATAGGCAAGTTCTAATAATACAATGTAGCAAGCAATGAGCAAGTCGACAATAGAGTCTCTATTTCCGATTTCATGCTCTGGTCTTGTGAACTCATTAGGTGATTCAGGAAATTATGGCTTTGCAAACTTATTTGTATTCTACAAATTCAGGGAAGTTGTGATATCGCAGTGGTAGCGCGGTCGCATCAGGTGTGAAAGGCCCAGAGTTGGAGCCCTGCTGGAGCCGTTACGCTTTTTGTCCTTAGGCAAGGCATTTAAATTCCACGTCACCTCTTCTCTCTCCCTTGTGGCGATGGATTCCATCAGGAATGAGGTCTCGAGAGTGATTAATATAAGTTGTAAGAACTTGTTTCGCAATCGAGTTCAAATAAATTTGTATAAATTAAATAAAATTAAAATTCATATTCTACAATAAAACATGATGTGGGTGGGGTAAGCTGCAAATCACAACAAACTTCTACAACATGGTACAACATGAAGTGGGGAGTAATTTGCATACACCTCGTCACACCACTACTAACAAATTACGCAAAGCAACACCTGTCAACAGCAAAACATAAAGTGGGTGGGGAAAGTAGGAAATTGCAACACAAGCACATCACCAATTGTCTACAGCAAAGCTTGAAGAGGGTGGAGTCAATTTCAAACTACAGAAAAAATATTGTTTAAACTAACTACAGAAAACCACCACTGTCTAGTGTTTGTGTTTATTTATCGTCGCTACCGGTTGCCCATATGAGCGACGCCTGAAGAGATTAGTCATTTTAGATTTTTGGAGCGCAATGATACAGACAGAGACCCATTCCAGAGTCTCATCTGGTTCTTTTACGTGCACGGTGTACAGCACCGACACAAGACCTCGGCTTAACGTCCCATCTGAAAGAATCTTATTAGGGTCAGACAGGGGGATCGAACCTGCGATCCCTAGATTACCAGTCCAGCATGTTACCACTGGACTACAGATCCGTCTGTAAACTACTGTATACTGCGAAAGATGGGTTAAAATAGCAAATCACGGCAAATCACTACAGCAGTTAGTTTAGGCGAGTACCGGTACCTGATTATTTGGAAGTGTTTCTTGGCCTTTCATAGCAAATTCATTGGCCCAATCCTCAGACTTTTCATCAACAGATTTTTCTATAACTTCATTATCTTTAATAGTAACATCCCCATCACTGATCTTTTTAACAAATTTCATGAACTGTGGAAGACAGAGAAAACAAAAGAATGTTCAAAATGGCCGACACAATTTCTTTGGCTGTCCGATTAGAGCAGTGGTTAGCACGCTCGCTTCTCACCAATGCAACCCAGGTTCGATCCTCGGACAGAAAAGTATGTGAGATGGTACGGTGGTCGCCAGATCGGACAGGTGGGTTTTCTCCGCCCACACAAATTACCATATTTACGCTTTCATCCGCACCAACGTGAGTGATTAATATTAAGTTGTTAAAACTTTCTAGGCAATCGTTGTAAAATTAAAAAAAGTTTAAAAAAATGTCTATGCACGTTTAGTTTATTTTATTAATATTGCGGCATAAAAATGTGACACCCAGCGCAATTTCTTTCTTCTAAAACCTGATATAACTTTAAAGCAGCTCGTTGCCAGTTGCTAAACTGAACGATGTTTGTTTGGTTATTTGTTTGGGGGGGGGTTAAAGTCGCACAAAGAGCTTAGGTTATACGGTGACTCTCCACCTATTATTGGTGGAGGAAGACTCTGTGTGCCCCTTTGAGCAGTATTGCAGGCACGGACGGGCACCCGGATGGAACCACCGACCTTCCGCAAGCCAGCTGGATAGCCTCCTCACATTCGCCATAGTTGGATTTGAACCTACAGCTGCATGGGGCAAGTGATTTGAAGTCCTTTTGAACGAACGACCTTAAAAACTAGGACATTCAAACTGAACCAAAAGTAAATAAATTCTCATAAAATGACATAGTTTGAAAGCAACAATAAGGAACTATTATGTTGTATTTGGGCTATATCGCCGGCGGGCAGTTTACTTAACAACACCTTTACTGGGCAGGCTCCAGCGGTTAACCAGTACTTGGGTGCTGCACCAACATCTGTAAGAAACTGCCAACTTTTTCATATAAATGAGACACGGCATGAGCGGGACTCGAACCCGTGACCATCAGTGATGATAGGTTACAGTGGTATACAAGTCAGCGACCTGAACCACTCGACCACGGAGGCGGACCCAATAAGGAACTAAAATAATGTTATAGAGCAATACAACTGAGTTACAATATGCTTTACAAATGCTTCTCACCAATGCAACATGGGTTCGATCCTCTGACTGGGAAGTATTTAAGATGGTACAGTGGTCGCCAGATCGCATAGTGGGGTTTTGCCCGGGTACATTGGTTTCATCCCCCATGAACGTCCACATATACGCTATTATCCACGAGCGATTAATATAAGTTGTTAAAGCTTTGTTTCTAAATATCGTTGTAAAATAAATGTAGTTTATACACTAATAATAATCAACAGAGAGAAAGTATGTCAATAAAATGTTGAGATCTTTCAAGGTTTAACACTACAATCTGACATATCTTTCAAGGTTTAACACTACAATCTGACATATCTTTCAAGGTTTAACACTACAATCTGACATATCTTTCAAGGTATAACACTACAATCTGACATATCTTTCAAGGTATAACACCACAATCTGACATATCTTTAGTTTATACAAATTTATTTTAGCTCGATTGCGAAACAAGTTATTTCAACTTATATAAATCACTCTCGAGACCTCATTCCTGATGGAATCCATCGCCACGAGGGAGAGAGAAGAGGCAACGTGGAATTTAAATGCCTTGCCTAAGGGCACAATCGTAACGGCTCCAGTGGGGCTCGAACTCCGGACCTTTCGCACCTGAAGCGAACGCGCATCCACTGCGCTATCACGACTTCCACATATCTTTCAAGGTATAACACCACAATCTGACATATCCTTCAAGGTTTAACACCACAATCTGACATATCTTTCAAGGTTTAACACCACAATCTGACATATCTTTCAAGGTTTAACACCACAATTTGACATATCGTTCAAGGTTTAACACCACAATTTGACATATCGTTCAAGGTTTAACACTACAATTTGACATATCTTTCAAGGTTTAACACTACAATCTGACATATCTTTCAAGGTTTAACACCACAATCTGACATATATTTCAAGGTTTAACACTACAATTTGACATATCTTTCAAGGTATAACACCACAATCTTACATATCTTTCAAGGTTTAACACTACAATCTGACATATCATTCAAGGTTTAACACTACAATCTGACATATCTTTCAAGGTATAACACTACAATCTGACATATCTTTCAAGGTTAAACACCACAATTTGACATACCTTTCAAGGTTTAACACCACAATCTGACATATCGTTCAAGGTTTAACACCACAATTTGACATATCGTTCAAGGTTTAACACCACAATCTGACATAACGTTCAAGGTTTAACACAACAATCTGACATCTTTTCATGGTTTAACACCGCAATTTGACATACCTTTCAACATTTAATACCACAATCTGACATATCGTTCAAGGTTTAACACTACAATTTGACATATCGTTCAAGGTTTAACACTACAATTTGACATATCGTTCAAGGTTTAACACTACAATTTGACATACCTTTCAAGGTTTAACACCACAACCTGACATATCGTTCAAGGTTTAACACCACAACCTGACATTCCAATTCAATGTGAAAGCAGACAACACAAGGATAATATAGCACGGTATGCGAGTATATTGTGTACATATAGTATACTTCAACGCAAAAGAAACGCAACATTGTACAATTTTATTTTCTATGTACATACTCTATATTGCAAACATTTTTCTAGTGATACACTTACTGCAGACTATTACAGACAGACAGACAGACAGACAGACAGACAGACAGACAGACAGACAGACAGACAGACAGACAGACAGACAGACAGACAGACAGACAGACAGACAGACAGACAGACAGACAGACAGACAGACAGGCTTAGGGTTCTGTTTCTTTGGCGTTTAATATATATATATTGATAACAATTTCTGGTTATATATAGACAGGTATCTACTGCGAACACAAGAAGTGATGACTATGACGAGGATATGTGTTTGTTTCAGTGTATCCCCAAATCATATTTCACCAAATGAATCACCCAAACACAAAATCGTTTGGCATGAAAATCCTTTAATTTACACAAATTTATTTTAGCTCGATTGCGAAACAAGCTCTTACAACTTAATATTAATCACTCTCAAGACCTCATTCCTGATTGAATCCATCGCCACGAGGGAGAGAGAAGAAGCAACATGGAATTTAAATGTCTTGCCTAAGGGCACAATCGTAACGGCTCCAGCGGGGCTCAAGCTCAGGACCGTTCGCACCGGAAGCGAATTTGCATCCACTGCGCTATCACGACTTCCAGTAGAGAGACAGACAAGTCGAAGATCCCTGTGTCCTAGGCTGCTGCTGTGAAAAGTGCTTGGGTCACCACATATATGTCCTGACAATGCTGACATATATAGGGTGATGTCATGCCTAGCACGTTTTATTCGCACATACTCTATGGTAATGGGGGTAAATAAATACAGTGGAAGTCGTGATAGCGCAGTGGATGCGCGTTCGCTTCAGGTGCGAAAGTTCCAGAGTTCGAGCCCCGCTGGAGCCGTTGCGATGGTGCCTTTAGGCAATTTAAGGGCAAGACATTTAAATTCCATGTTGCCTCTTCTCTCTCCCTCGTGGCAATGGATTCCATCAGGAATGAGGTCTCGAGATTGATTAATATAATAGACTGGTGGGATTTCAGAAAAAAGGCCCTGCATAAGGTTCTAGGGGCATTTTTGGGTAAAAGTTGGGAACCGGACTTTTTAACATAATTCAGGCATGCCGAATCCGATAAACCCGGTTCCCAAGCAAAATTTTGAGTTTTTGACCATCTAATTTGCATAAACAAAATGGCCGCCAAATGGCAAATGTTGAACCATTCTTCTACGATATTTCTGTAACCAGGCAAGCTATAATGACAAATCAAGTGTCTATACCTATGTTTTGAAGGGCAGAGAATATGGTTATGACATTTCCGAAGTCATTGGTGGTGAAAAATACTCATGAATATGCAAATTAGTGGCCGCCATTACAGAAAAGTCCGTTTTCACCAATATCTCTGTAACCGGGCAAGCTATAATGACAAATCAAGTGTCTATACCTATGTTTTGAAGGGCAGAGAATATGATTAGGACATTTCTAGAGTCATAAACAATACTCATTAATATGCAAATTAGTGGCCGCCATTACAGAAAAGTCCATTTTTACCAACATATCTGTAACCAGGCAAGAAATAAGAAAAATTCAAGTGTCTATACCTATGTTTTGAGTACTGGGTAATCCAAGGGTTTCAGAAAGGGGATTCCCCGAAAGTATTTGCAAGGGGATTCACTGAATCGTGTTTCCCATCTGATGGACCACTATGCACTAGACTATAATGGAGAAAGCCTGAAGGGTCTAATTTTGATATCTTGCTTGGCACCAGTGGTTTTCCGTTGAACCATGACACTGATTAGATACGCTGAATACAGTTGTGAAAAGGTGCATGGCAATATCGTCCCATTTTGGCCAGGAGTACACTGTCCTTACAATCGACCAAGCTCTATTCTGCAAACTCATGGAACTGAAGTGATCTGTTGAAGAATACCGGGATAAATTAATCCCTTGTCTTGGTGGACTTCATACTGCGATGAACTTCCTAAAGACTATCGGAGATCACATGGCAGGGTCTGGTCTAGCTGAAGTGTGGTTGGAGTGTGGACTGCTCGGAAAGGGTGCTGTGCAGCTTGTCTTGTCAGGAAAGGCATACAGCAAGGCTATGAGAGCTCACAAACTTACCTTGCAGGCCCTGTGGCGGCTTTTGTTGCCAACATTGCTCTTGTTTGCTGCAGAATCGAACAAGGAATGCTATGATGAAGTTTCTGCAATGGCAGCTGATGACAACCCCGAGATAATTCCTGAGCTGATAGCGTGTCTCAGGCAGGAAATGTTTCACAGAGTTCTGAAAGATTTCGTTGCTAGTAGATCGGATGATGTGAACTTCGTCTTTTGGTGGAACTACATGGACATGGTCTCGATACTGTTGCATTTCACCCGAGCACAGCGTGATGGAGTATGGGACCTTCATCTCTACTCCTTCAGTCTGATGTTGCCCTACATCATGCGATATGACCACCTGAACTATGCAAGATGGGGTCCGCTGTACTTGGCCGAGATGGACCCTTTCGTATAATCTGAGGTCTCACATTGCAGCTGAAACGTATGACATGTACGATCACCATCCTGGCAGTGGATACGTTCACAATGAAGCCACCAAATCACGGCAAAAGCGAGACAACGATGATGAGATGGCATTAGTCACGGCCT
Source organism: Archivesica marissinica (assembly GCA_014843695.1). NCBI lineage: Eukaryota > Metazoa > Mollusca > Bivalvia > Venerida > Vesicomyidae > Archivesica > Archivesica marissinica. Next base: position 46,048,290 of record CM026401.1, on the reverse strand, counting down.
TCCAGGGATTCAATGTGCTTGCATCAGTTTCACCAGGGTCCTTGCACAACCTCGTCACGAAAGACCTAGCAACGGAGGAAATCCAGGACTCGTTACTTTGTGCCAAAGACCTCGGACAGGAACAAGTGAATACATTTGTTGAGAAGAGAATGATTGTACCTAAGCAAGGTGACATGCCGGATATCCCGATTCATGCGCCACTACACAAGAGTCGTGCCAAAACGTTTGAATCCCTGTATGAAGTGGTCAAGGACAGTAAAGACAAAGACAAGAAAACTATCATTACAGCAGATAGGAACGTCCTTCAACGCCTTGTCATTGCCTATGAGGCAGGTCGTCATGTTGACTTGCAAGCTGTCATGAAGCACGAGCTTCTGCCAGTTCCTATACCACTTGCCGAAATGAATGGTTCACTCTGGACTGGAAACAAGTCCGTGCTGGCAGATAAGTTAACAGAAGACATAGTATGTCCTGAAGCTATAGAAGTTCACAACTTGTCATCCTGCCTTATCATTGATGGACAAGCACTGGTGGTTGCTCTGGGAAAGCCTGAAAAAGCAGTGACCTTCGGGGACTTGGCCGACACATACGTAAGAGCAGTACTGAAGGCAGGTTCTAACTATCAACGAATAGACGTTGTGTTCGACAGGTACAGAGAAGAGACAATCAAGGGTGCTACCAGGACACAACGCACGAAAGCAGCTCGCCCAATCATACGGCTTGTTGAAAATCGTGATGTGCCGCTTCCAAAAAACTGGACAAACTTTCTGTCGCTTCCTGATAATAAAGTTGATATTGCACATTTCTTGTCTGGGGAATTGTGTCTTCAGGCACCAGATGATGAGGAGATAGTAGCTGCAGGGGGATTCAGGGAGGAACTTGAAGTTAGGTCTTCAAAGACAACAACCGATTTGACTCACACACGAAGAAGCTGACACTAGGTTGGTGTTACATGTTGTGCAGAGTCAGTTTAACACAGTTGTTGTGTCATCAAAGGACACTGATGTTCTCATGCTTTTGGTTTCCAATTTCCCACGTGTTCAGTGTGAACGTCTCTGGATGCTGTCTGGTACTGCCAAGAAACGGCGATATATACCCATTGATGCAGTTTTCAGTAACCTGCCAAGAGGTTCAGCTACAAATCTCAGAGGAGACCATTCGATCTTCAGAAACATTTCTTTGCAGAGTATACAATGTGCAAAAAAGAGACTCTATTGATACGGCACGGCATATACTATTCTCTAAGACAGTGAAACCTGAAGTGATGCCCCCAACGAGTGATGCTTTCCACTATCATGTGATGCGATTTGGAGAAATGCTCACTGTGCTGTTCCTGAGCTTCCAGCCCCCGTGAACGTACTGATACAGGACTAAAGCCCAAACTAATGTCATTGAGTCCCATCCCTGAAAGTTGTATGGAAGTGATTTCATGTTCATGCAAGAAACAATGCAAGACACACCGGTGCAAATGCCGAAAATACAACTTACGATGCACAGCAATGTGTGCATGTGAGCAAGAGACTGATGACCAAACTCGTTGCATGAATACGGCCTAGCCGAACAATCATTATCTGCCCTTCAAAACAGGTATAGACACTTGGTTTGTCAATATTGCATTTCTGGTTACGGAGATATTGGTCGAAACAGATTTTCTGTAATGGCGGCCACTAATTTGCATATTCATGAGTATTGTTCACTACCAATGACCTCAGAAATGTCTTAATCATATTCTCTGCCCTTCAAAACATAGGTATAGACACTTGATTTGTCATTATAGCTTGCCCGGTTACAGAGATATCGCAGAGGAATGGTCCAACATTTGCCATTTGGCGGCCATTTTGTTTATGCAAATTAGGTGGTCAAAAACTCAAAATTTCACTTGGGAACCGGGTTTATCGGATTCGGCATGCCTGAATTATGTTAAAAAGTCTGGTTCCCAACTTTTACCCAAAAATGCCCCTAACATTCACATTTTTCTCAAATCCCACTATTCTATAAGTTGTAAGAACTTGTTTCGCAATCAAGCTAAAATATATTTGTATAAACTAAATAAATACACATCATTATCACCATCAGCAGCAGTCAATGCTACACGCAAATCCACATCCGGACCAACTTGCAAGAACGCATCCAGTTCCACACAGTTTTCATGAACATCGTGAGATAACCACCACAACTAGAAGACATGTTAGCTACCGTACCTCGGAAATATTTAATTTTGGATCATCTACGCTGTCTAGTAAATCTTGGGCTGTTTTCTGTATGTTTCCCTCGGTGGCTTGAAAGTCATCGATCCACTTTGTATCATCTAGAACCTCATGCTCTGATTCTTCAGTCCTATTTATATACCGTATTTATTACAGTAATTGACATTATATACACCGTATACATTACAATAATTTACTGTTTATATACACACCGTATACATTACAATAATTGACTATTTATATATACAGTATACCGTATACATTACAGTAATTGACTATTTATATATATATATATTTGTACACATTGTAAGACATTTGTACAGATTGTAAGGCATTTGTACAGATTGCAAGACATTTGTACAGATTGTAAGACACTTGTACATATTGTAAGACATTTGTACACATTGTAAGGCATTTGTACAGATTGTAAGGCATTTGTACAGATTGTAAGGCATTTGTACAGATTGTAAGGCATTTGTACAGATTGTAAGGCATTTGTACAGATTTGTAAGACATTTGTACAGATTGTAAGGCATTTGTACAGATTTGTAAGACATTTGACCAACGGATTATTTTTCAAAAAGCAGTAACAATGTACAAAATTATGAACAATCTTGTACCAAATTATTTGAATGAACATTTTCAATTAAGACATTGCAATTCAGTTACTTCAGATATGACATTGAGAAATGTTTCAAATATGGATCTCTATATTCCAAGACCTAGATGTGAAATGTATAAGAAATCATTAGAATACTCTGGTCCAAAGATATGGAATTGTCTACCATTTGAAATTAAGACATCCAGATCTTTAAATATATTCAAGACAAAATGTAAAGTATGGATACAACGTTTTAATTGGTAGACACTAGACAGTTATATATATATAATGATTGTAAATCAATATGCTTATGTCGTTTTGTATTTCTATCAAAGTACCTGATTTACTTAGGCTGTTGTTTAAGTTACATTGTACAACATTATGCATGTATATTGTACGGCATAACTATGTTATAATTATTGTGTATGTACATTTATTCTATAGTGTTAACAAATTGAAGAGGGCCCTAAGGAGGATTAGTTCAAAACTAATTAGGTCACCCTCTATAAATAAAGAAATCTATCTATTTGTACATGTACAGATTGTAAGGCATTTGTACAGATTTGTAAGACATTTGTACAGATTGTAAGACATTTGTACAGATTGTAAGACATTTGTACAGATTGTAAGGCATTTGTAAGGAAAATAAAATACCATGGCCTGTGCTCCGTCTGATCTAAATATTCCTCCGCCCACTTCGTGTTCATTGGTGGAACTCTGGTCGTCTGCTTTCCAGGGGCATTACCTAGGAACTCTTGTGACCAATCGTCTCTCGGCTTCTCATTCTCTGTTGCTAGGAAATCGCTGGCCCACCCTCCTGGATCTGTGATAGCCATTTCGGCTATTAACGGAGCTGTATCAGAACATGGTAACGGTGAATCATCAAGAATCTAGGAACATGTCAATTTTCATGTTAAGTGGTTCTATGTATTTTGACTTAGGGTAGCTGGATTAGCAAGTTAAAGGAGGCTCAATCTTTGGATTTAGAGTAATGTGTGTTTTACGTTTATTTATCGTCGCTACCGGTTGCCCATATGAGCGACGCCTCCTGAAGATATTAGTCATTTTAGATTTTTGGAGGATAGTGCAATGATACAGAGAGAGACCTATTCCAGAATCTCCTCTGGTTCTTTTACGTGCACGGTGTAAAGCACCGACACCAGACCTCGGTTTAACGTCCCATCTGAAAGACTGATAATTTGATTAGGGTCAGACGGGGGATCGAACCTGCGATCCCTGGATTACCAGTCCAGCGAGTTACCACTGGAGTACAGAACTGTCTGTGATTTAGAGTAACACAAACAGCAAGTATTATATAATAGCTACTTTCCAGCTGGTGGCAGATGACCCAGCACACACTGGGTTGCATTGTGTTAGGCATGGCATGGGAAGGCACCTGGGTACACAGGTAAGAACCACATTTTGCAAATCAGTTACTATGCTAAGTGGTTTCTTCTGTTTTTATCATTGTTTCCTTTGCACCACATGCTATCTATTTTCATCCACTTTCTCATCTTATTAATTTATATATTTATGTTATATTTCGGGTTTTACGCCTGCATCAGCACCATTTCGGGCTATATCGCCGGCGGGCAGTTTACCTAACAACACCTTTCCTGGGCAGGCTCCAGCGGCTAACCAGTACTTGGGTGCACCAACCTCCGTAAGAAACTGCCAACTTTTTCATATAAATGAGACACGGCCTGAGCGGGGCTCGAACCTGTGACCATCAGCGATGATAGGTTACAGTGGTATACAAGTCAGCGACCTTAACCACTTGACCATGGAGGCAAATCAGTTACTAGTAGTTTAGTTTGTTTGGGGGATTTAAAGCCATACAACAGGTCCGGCTAGCTCAGTCGGTAGAGCATTCGCCCTGTAAGCGAAAGGTCCCGGGTTCAAGCCCCGGGTTGCCTGCACATTTTTCTCACCCTGTGACAGGAATAACACATTTTATTTTCTCTGATAAATTTCTATATTACATTGGAAATCATAAAATAAATGGGTTTATATATCGTAGTCACCTCTTTGGGGTATAAAGTTTTGTTCGGCACCCTCTATCTCCCTCATCTCCTGCAGTAGACTGCCCATATGGAACGTCTGTGGTGCCATGGCAACCCTCTGACTACCTAGAAACTCATCTACCAACTGCAACATACACATTATTGTCAATGAAAACATGTCTATCTCACACATACAACAAGTACGGTGGACCCCCCCTCATAACCCTACCGAGACTCATCTACCAACTGCAACATACACATTATTGTCAATAAGAACATGTCTGTCTCACACATACAACAAGTACGGTGGACCCCCCTCATAACCCTTCCTGGTCCTGATATTGTTCTGTCTTTATTCAATGTAAAAAAAAACCCCTCTATAAACCGGAACCCATCTTTTCCGAACACCGGACAAGTTTGTATACATTTCTATTTGAAATCACTGAATGCTTGGTGGCGAAACTCCTAATCTGAACGACCTTGGTCTCTCCTGAATGCTAACACCTTCCGTGTTTTTATCAATCTATTACACTAATTGGCCTTTAAATTGATCTGCATATTGCTTTCTCAAATGCGTTATTATTACAAGTAGTTTCAGTGACATTTCTAAGCCTGCCTGTAAATGTGTTTATTCAGAAAAGTATTAACCCATTCAACCCCAAGTAACTGATATGGACTGGTGCATGATATTTTTAGACCAATAAATTAATAAGAAAATTACCTTTGGACCAGTTCATTTATCAAAATGGGTAATTTTATCTAAAAATAGAAATGAAGCTCCAGTGATTTGATTGGTTGTTTCTGAAATTTACTCTCAGCAGAACAAATCAGAAGTTTGAGATTGAGTAAGTTTGATATTTGAAAACAGTTTTATAACCACGGGTGCTCGGTTCAAGACAATATATTTGCTAAAATACACTTTCGGCAGTTAGGTTCTGGGCTTGGTTTTAGATTTCTGCCACAAATTGAGACTATGGGGATCAGACTGAATACCTACTTCATGTGGGGCAGCTTCTGCCAGGGGTCGCTCGATCTGCAATAAGACAAGAAATGTTCACATCTGCGGTGGGATCCCAGAGTCAAAGCAGAACGCAATGTCATATAACGGCTTTCCAACATTCTAGTATGAGATTACTGGTAATTTATTTTACGCTTTTGCAAACAAGTATAAGCAGTTTATATTACTTAACCCATTTGATTCTGGATACCGTTCAAACAGTATTTGCAAAGAACATAGAGCCAGATCAGCTGCCATGGAATGTGCCGTCTGATCAGGCTCTATGCTGTTTGCTATTCAGATGATCTTGCTAAGACACTTGGCTATGTAGCAAACAACATAGATCCTGATCAGCATGCAGCATCACGCTGCGGCTGATCTGGATCTATGTTGTTTGCAAAAACCTTTAAATATATCCAGAATGAAATGGGTTAATTAATAGTTGCTATTGTAACTGGTCGCTACAATGGCACTGATAAGACAAAATAGAATATGTCAACAATGTAATTCAAATTCAATAGAAACCGAGTACCATTTATTAATGACATGTCAACAATACTCGAATATACATAATAAATATATACCAAATATTCCATGGTCGAATTTAAGAAAGTTTAATACACTCATGCCTAATAGAAACTACCTATTGTTAAATTATGTACATTTTTATAGGCATATGCAGAAAGAAATTAATTTCATTCATATTATGTACATGTATGTATTATATTTATTTATTTACAGTTCATTAGCCAAAGGCATGTTCTATGTCGATTTGCTAAATAAAAGTCATTGTTGGTTGTTGAAAAGAAAAAATTAATCACTCTCGATGGCGTGGATGAAAGCATATATATGTATCTAGTCATGTGGGAGGAAATCGGGGTAGCCGAGAAAACCCGCACCTGCCCATTCTGGAACCCACAGTACCGTCTCACATACTTCACAGTCGAGGATTGAACCAGGGTTGGTTACATTGGTGAGAAGCTAGCGTGCTAACCACTGCGCTAATCGGATACTTATCAATCCAGCAGTGACCGTGGAGGGTGATCGCAAATACCTCTCCGAGCATTGATTCAGTAGACAAACAAACATTCTATTATAATTTGCATATACCAGGCCGGGTTCATTCTAGGTCAGAATTTTTGGGAGAAGTGAGAAAGCGCGTGATCGCTTCCTTAAATGGTGTTCTTTAATATACTTCTGCAAAATAGGGTTAAAATGCACAGTACAACCATTAAATACAACATTTGAATAGAAGGAGTGCTTTATAATGGGCCAGTGTATCTTACTAGAACATTTTTTGTTTGAAAATCATAAAAACCCACACAAAAAATTTGCATGAAAATTTAAAAAAAGATTTTTTTAAATTTTTATTTTTTTAGGGCGAAGTGGGGCCCCCAGAGGGCGAAGTCAGGGTCCCTAGGGCGACAATTTCGCCCACATCGCCCTCTAGAATGATCCCTGTACCTATGCATATTGTCGCCATTTACCTATCAAAATTTACTCCACCTACAGTACATAGAGATTTTTAGTATATAGTTCATACAAATTTATTTTAGCTTGATTGCGAAACAATTCCTTACAACTTATATTAATCACCCTCGAGACCTCATTCCTGATGGAATCCAATGCCACGAGGCATGTTTGTTCTTCGTTTGATGTAGTTTTAATGAACAAACTTATCCCTGATACCAGGTCATGTGACAAACACTAACATGAATGAATAACTTTATACTGGCATTTACTCACGTATAAGATGGTGTATTTTTTAAATTCCCAATACAAACAGAGATGATGACAAAATCTCTGTCACATCTGTAATACTTTGCATGCTGGGTAAATAAAGATTATAAATAGTTTGACAATTCAGTAACGAGTTATTCTTATTTGTAACTGAAGACTCTTGAAATAAGTCACGGAATTTCATTAGAATTGTGTCATTATGACACACACTGAGAGATATCTCTAATTTTCTATTACCTCCCTTGGCAGATAAAGTCTGATTTATTCCAAAATGTGAATAGGTCCTTTTGGTTAGAATCCTTTGTGTTTACTGTTGTTCCCTAACCAGATGTTGCGGTATGATAAATGTCATTCTATCCTAATCGTGTTAATTAACATTCTTTTACAAATAAGTACCCATTCAGGGTACCCACAGGATATGAGGAAACAAATTCCCTGATAATTCCCTGATATTTCCCTGATCAATCTCCAATTTTCCCTGACAAATATACGCGTTTACATAGGCCTAGATGACGAAATACTCAAGATGATCAAATATACTCGTTCGCATCTAGATGACGAAATACTCAATCATGACCAAATACACGTGTGCGCATAGATGACAAACTATGCGCGGACGACGACAAAATGGTCGCGGACGACCATGTATGCGCGCGTGCGAGGATGACAAAATAAAATTCCCTGATAATTCCCTGATATTCTCATGTTTTTAAAATTCCCTGATAATTCCCTGCAGGGAACAGGTTTTGGTCATTTTCCCTGTTTTCCCTGTTTTCCCTGATGCGTGGGTACCCTGCCATTGTATATACTGTAGGAGATCTGTCGAGATATAGTAATATAATAATCACATGTTATATTTCGGGTTTTACGCCTGCACCAGCACCATTTTGGGCTATATCACCGGCGGGCAGTTTACCTAACAACACCTGTCCTGGGCAGGCTCCAGCGGTTAGTTAACCAGTTAACCAGTACTTGGGTGCACCAACCTCCGTAAGAAACTGCCAACCTTTTCATATAAATGAGCGGGGCTCGAACCCGTGACCATCAGTGATGATAGGTTACAGTGGTATACAAGTCAGCGACCTTAACCACTCGACCACAGAGGCGGATATAATAATCACAAGAAGCGATAGTAGAATAAAATTATTAGCATGTTGTGCAAAGGAAACAATGATAACAAGACGCTAGCTGTGGGATGGCCACAGTTCCCTACCGGCTTTTATCACATGGCATCTGCATGACTTTACAGCAGTCTTCACGAAACTTTGCCAGAGTTTGTCTGACACTGGTCAGACAAATGATTAAAATGCACTTAAACTTTCAATATATTTTGTCTGACCGAAGGATTTTTTGTCTGACATGTCAGGCGGTCCTACGGATTTCGGGAAGACTGTTACAGTAGTGTTATTGGGGCATATACAGTTTACAAGTGGCCTAGTGTTAACTAGGGTATAACAAGCATAAATTTTGTCGAACTCGCTTCTGTGTGTGTATGGGTGTGTCCAATTATTTGGCACATGTACTTAGCACGATGAGTGAGTATGTTGCACACAAGAACAAGGTCTATAGTTTAAAAAATATCAAGGCCACACGTAAAGGAAAGGCAAGGCTGTGTGGGCTCAACATATTGGGGTAAAGTGCATGAAAAAGTAGAACAAAATTATGTATATACCATTTTATGTGATCAACTTCAAAAGAACAGTCAATGCATGATGGTCTTGAATAGCAGATTGGTGTGTTGGTAAGTTTACATGCATCTTCTGGATGGTTGGTAAACACAAGGTCCAGTACTGAACCAAGTTCATGGGTGGGTTCATGTACAAGTTGGTGAAGTCCACACTGTTTACCTATATGTTCTATTTGTTGACGATGTGTGAGGCTCAAGTTGAAATCTCCCAAGATGATACAAGTATTCAGGGTATGTGTAACAAATTACTGTAAGAGACGGTTGAAATCGCATATTACAGTCTTTGGTGATGAAGAGGGAGGAATGTACACACTCAACCTAGAACTTGACCTAGAATTATCAGAGATGATCATTCTGACCATGTCTCATAAAGATTAGGTAAAAATTGTGACCTCTAGCGACTACATAAGGTTTTCCTATTCTTTGACCTAGTGACTTAATGATGACCCAATATCGAACTTGACCTAGATTTTGTAAAGATGATCATTGTAACCAAGTTTCATAAAGTTTAGGTCAAAATTTTGACCTCTAGTGTCTACACAAGGTTTTCCTATGATTTGACCTAGTGACCTAGTTTTTGACCCCAGATGACCCAAATCGAACTTGACCTAGATTTTGTAGAGATGATCATTGTGATCAAGTTTCATAATGATTAGGCCAAAACTGTTTGAATGCCACAGTGACCTTGACCTTCAAAAAATGTCCGCATGACACACAGTCTCTGTAGGTTTATTCGGCAAAAATGTACGTCAAAAAGAGATTTCGTTACACATTTTATTGATAATGTTATTCACTGTTAAAACTCGCCAGTCGAAGATTTTTTTTGTTGCTGACAGAACCAGTGTCCTAGTATGGAAATGTGACCTGCTATGGCCAATGTCTGTGGCAATTGTTTGCAAAGTATACATGCATGCAGCTTAAAGTTGTGTTTTATTTGAAGAACAATATAAAGACTCGGGATAGGCGTTATATTTGGACAGATTTGTTCAAAATTGTTTCAGATAGGGCCATTTTACTGATCGATGCGAAATCTGACATCCCACAGAGTAGAATCCCTGTACTTAAATATATATATACTAGTACACCCAAATGTGCCGAATCCCTGTGGTACATGTACTTACAGGACGTTGAACTCTGGAGCCGGGTCGACTCGGCAGAAATCCCTCCTGAAATATATAAACAGTGACAGTTAACCAGGCGAATAATGCAGAATAGTATAAAAGTGTGGACAGTATTTGTTTATTATAGTGTCACCCCCTATTTAAAGGGCCAGCCATTTCTGACTTATGAGACACCTCTTTTTATGAACATCAGTACTTCCCGAATCCTATCCTTGTATGCCAGACACCAGGCTGGTAGGCAATCGGTAACCATTATTTCACTAGCTGGCGGCTCATCAACCGGCAACATCAGAATGAACCCTCGACGAGATTCAAACTTTCTGCCTCCCCAAAATCTGTTAAAGCGACACTACATCGATGAAAAATTTCAACAGAATGTATATTGTTTCCCCCCCCAATGTTTGTCACATAATCAGAGTATTTCAACTAATAACAATTTATATACGAGTAAATATATTCTTCATTTCTTCATGTGCGAACAGCCCAGAGGTCGAGCCCCATTGTAGCCGTTACGATTGTGTCCTTATGCAAGGCATTTAAATTTCACATTGCCTCATCTCGCTCCTTCATGGCGATGGATTACATCAGAAATGAGGTCTCGAGAGTGATTAATATAAGTTGAAAGAACTTGTTTCGCAATCGAGCTAAAATAAATTTGTATAAACTAAATATATTCTAAAATAATGTGTGCTATGTGTGACACAGTATGTGTATTATGAAAATACATGTAGAATGATGTGCCATCAATGATCACAGAGAGTGTTCGCACATCATACAATTAAACTTTAACGAGCAATTTAAGCCGTGAATAGACAAAGAACAACAGCTTACATTACTTATAACGGATTACACCAACTTGCTAAATGCTCCATGTAGGAGAGGAAGTTATATAAGATTGTATTTATCTTGTTTTCCAATCCTTTGTTATCTTCCTGTTTACAATTCCCATGCATAATTGTATGCTCTTTGTACAAAAGAAGAACAATAAATAAAGTTTAAACTAAGAGTGTTCGTATAAATTGAATGTTATATCTCATGTTTTGCATCTAAATGTACACATACCAGTAATTATTCTCAGAGGAATCTGAATTAATTACCTACCGTACATCTAATTGGTAGTATCATGCAATTACACCCACTGCATACATGTAGTAGGATTGTCTAAATTTATAAGTAAATATCCCTTAGGGTTTGTGTTAACCGTTTCGGAAATTCCTACTTTCATTTTTGCGACTTTGTAGATTGTATAAACCTTCTTTACTGGTGAAAATTAATTATTTAAAATATTTTGGAAGCAATGCTATTTATAGGTGAAACATACATAGCAATGCTATTTATAGGTGAAACATACATTAGTTGGCGTGTTGCGATGTAATGACGTAATGATATAGATGCTGGCATACAAGCAGTGATGAAACATAAAAACTTGCCTATAAGATGGTATTTTTATCACCAGATCTCAAAGTGGCTTCCTGTTGTGAGACAGTGATAAACAAAAATTAATGTTACCTGTCTCATAGCCCTGTCTGTGGTCATGTGGGACGTAAGTTTCATAAGGGAGTTTGTCCCACCACACTCCCCCTCCACCAAATTACGCATCGCCATCGTCTTTAATTATCTGAAAATAGAAGAACCATACATTTGCAAGCAAAATGGTTTATGTTTTTCTGTTTTTTCTATTATATACATGTATGCCACAAGGGAGTGAGGGACTCTGACTACATCATTTATTTACCCTGTAATACTAAATAATAACTTAGGGTTTTTTCTAGAGCAGAATGGTAGGGCGCACAACCATGCCCTTTTTAGCCCCGCCTGTTTGCCCCGCCCTCTTATCTTATTTTTTTAATACAAGACTCAACAGGTGCCTTTGGAGCCCGGACGGGCAGACAGATATAACTTAGAACTTGTCCACTCTTTTTATCAATATGTACTGACTTACTGCCTTTTTGATCAATCACCGTAATTTCACAAATTTTCTGGGGGCTAACCCCAAAATATCCCCCCCCCGAACATCATCTCTGTTCAAAATGTACCGTGCCTCTTTTCTGACCCACCCTGCCCATCTTTCCTCTCTATTTTAAATAACACAGAACCACTCCTACCTAGAAATTGTTCATAAATTGTGATCATCCATTAATTTTAATGGTGCTTCAGTTAGTTACATATTTGACAAGGTCATGTCATTCATTCATGAACCTGGGATTTGCAGACATTTTTATCAATGTCAATTCACAGTCAATGAATAGATTTTTTGCTAGGTTGACGTTTCATTCTATTTCAACTATTAGTTTAGTTTATGCAAATTTAATATTAGCGAAATCGTTATCGTGCTTGATAATCCATCCTTACAAGTATACGAGGGACAGAGGAAAGGCCATGTAGATTTAAGTCTTTCCCACGGATCGCCGACGTTCTGGCGGGGTTTAATCTCATATATGTATGTATGTTCCATTAATGTCAAACCCCTTGCGGGGATCCAAACATGTTTTCCTGGGTATGCTAAGCCGACCATAGCGGTTAACCAGTACTAAGCAATGTGTATGAGGTGCCTTGCTCAATGACACTACATACGTGGCCTGACTGAGTATTGAACCCGGACCGTTCGATTCCAAATCCGACGCTCTATCATTGGACCACGGACGCCATACATGTATATCACACCATATCCATAATTCCATTTCACTACGGAGGAGGCTCCTTTCAATATTGACAACTTTGCAACATTTACATGTAGATTGTTTACATTTCCGTTGTCTGTCATTCTAGCGTAAAAATTTGATAATGTTGTCACAGGGCTCACTTGTACAACAACGCCTGGCGTAGGTTCGATTATTTATTCGTGTACGTATAGGGATAGGGCCACAGCGTTAAATAAACATCTTTCCAATATAAATTGGAAAGTCTTTAAACTATTGTCGAGTGTCGACTATCTCGTAACAGTTCATCTATCGATCTCAACTGAGAAACAGTTCAGAATAACTGAAAAGGGATTAGATTAGCAAGGAGCCAATGCATTCAAACCTTTCATACATCTCTCATTCATATACATACAACAGACAAAACGATTGGACATGTACAATACAATACAGTGACAACTGCTCACCTGGGGTTGATTCGGCGAACGTCGACAATTTCCGTCACAGACGGACATTGCCAATCGTCACCGATTCACACTCGAGTGAACAGACAACGACAAGACATGAAGTCATCCGTACATACGACGCATGCGCTATTGAAACTGCATTAACTATGGAACGCCGCGTCCGTCATATAAACACGTACATATAAAAACACAACCTGTGACAATGTTAACATTTAACACTGTTCGAACCACACGGGAGCCGTTACAATTGTGTCCTTAGGCAAGGTATTTAGATTCCATGTAGCCTCTTTTCGATGCCTCGTAGCGATGGATTTACAACTATGATGAAATCCATTGCCACGAGGGAGAGAAGCTCTTTTCTAGGCAACGTGGAATTTAAATGCCATGCCTAAGGGCACAATTTAATTGTTGACATTTCCGCTGTCTGTCATTCTAACGTAAACATTTGATAAAAACACATCGTAAACATTTGTAAAGTGGTCTAAAACACAAAGGTGGCTGAATAACATATAATTCGTGAATAAGGAACCCTCGAGATTATGAGAAACGTGAAACCACTAGTCGAGACTACTCTAGATTAGACCCAGTCACTGGACCAGTGACCAGAGACATCAACTTGACATTCCGCACTCTAGAAAACAGATTTACATAGGCTTCCCAGACATACGTTACAAACATTATGCTCACTTAAATACACAAACACAATCTGTATGTCAACAAATGCAGTGATATTTAATGAGAAATAAACGTGTATAAAACTACAACGTTCTAATTTTTCGACCTAAGGACATCCAAACGGAAGTTATTGCGCTATTACTGTCATACGAAATTGGTTAAGCATTATTCAGTTCAGAATAATGAATTTGGTGAGAGAAATATCTTTTGTAAATATGTTTTGGCATTAAAATCTAACTGATTAACTCTGACATACATATGTTAGCTTACCTTTACCGCGGAGCGAAAGAAGTACAAAGCGGAAGTCAGCCATATTGGATTGTTGACATCGGGAACCTGTTGGAAACGGAAAGCAATACCATTGATTTAACAAAGATTATTGAATAAATTGAACATGCCGTCTCGTGCAGAAGACATCATGAAAGGATTCAAATTGTATCCTAGCATTTACTCAATCATTGTTAACCACAAATTGTACAAATAATCCATTGAAATCAATTCATAAATGATAGAATCATGGAATAAAAATTATAAGAAATTTCATGACAAACTGACACATTACATTATAATAGCTTGTACTTCCTGTTAATGTTTGTATGTTTATTGAGTACCAATGTCTTTCTATACAATTTCGATGATGGGTAACGAGACGAGCCTACGTCATGTCTGTGTTGTTTACATGCTTACATTTACTCTGCGAAGGGTTCGACATTAGAGGAAGATAGACTACATTACATCTTTCAAGCTGCCGTTCAGTGGACAGTGTAGAGCTTTTGATTTGTAATCAAACGGTCCCTAGTTCAATACTACATATGTAGTGTTATGGAGCAAGGCACCTCACACACGTTGCTTAGTACTGATTAACCGCATATGTCAGTTAAGCCTGCCTAGCAAAATATGCCTAGCCGCCGCCCTAGGTACCTGCAACTTGACATTAATGGAAGTTCGAACATACATACAATGGCACTGGACGACTGGTATTTCCACAATCGAACAATGCTGTAAGAGCAGTTTCTTTATGCTTGACGGAGACTGGGATTTCTGACTCAGCAGCCGACAAGAGAACAGGCACCTGTTCCCCTGTGTGCGTGCGCGAGTTAAGTCCCTTTACAGTATGGCGGACCGTCAAGACGGCGTTTGATCGTGTTGAGTTTTTAGGATGGAATAAGCCAATATAAGACAAACACATGTTATATTTAATACTTTAGATGACTTTATTATATCATATTTGTTCAGTAATTATCTCTTGTCGACGTCTTGTATGCCTATTTAACCATTTTTCATCTCTTGTCTGTGAATAGGGAGACCGACGAATATGGACTCTGCAACATAGCATTGCAAGGAAGATGACAATTTGTTTAGCAAGCTGTTGACTGTGTCGTGCGATTTAGCACTATTATCAGGTTGTTAATATTGTCGTGGTGAGATGACCACCCACATTCTGTGGGTATTAAGAAATACTCTACAGTGTGACGTCCGTGGTCCAGTGGTAGAGTGTCAGATTTGGAATCGAACGGTCCCGGGTTCGATACTTGGACAGGCCATGTATGTAGTGTCATTGAGCAAGACACCTCACACACAATGCTTAGTACTGGTTAACCGCTTAGATCGGTAAGCCTGCCCAGGAAAACATGTCTAGGTCCCAGGGAGGGGTTTGACATTAATGGAACATACATACATGTCAAGTGTTTTACATTCTTTGCTGTCTGATCTGGCTCTATGTTGTTTTGATAATCAACTTTAGTTGTGATTAGCAGATTAAATGGTTAACACCATGATTGAAATTTCAGTGCTCTGAAAGATCTACCTTGTTGCTTTCCTTTATAAATAAATAGAAATTGGATGAACCTGCGAGACGCAGACAATGGGAAAATCCTGTGGCAATCTAGCGATGACCTGTAAGTATTTATGTCATTATCTACATCATGGGTGCGTTTGTGCCAGGACGGTTCCAAAAACTGGTAAAAACAAGAACAAAAATCTCCACGATATTTTCACCATCGTTCCATCCAACATATAACAGCACACCTAAAGAAACTTGCATCAGACTTGAAACTTGCAATACTTGAAACTTGCAATAATGTTTACATCAGACTTGAAACTTGCAATAATGTTTACATCAGACTTGAAACTTGCAATAATGTTTACATCAGACTTGAAACTTGCAATAATGTTTACAACAGACTTGAAACTTGCAATAATGTTTACAACAGACTTGAAACTTGCTATAATGTTTACATCGGACTTGAAACTTGCTATAATGTTTACATCGGACTTGAAACTTGCAATAATGTTTACATCAGACTTGAAACTTGCAATAATGTTTACATCAGACTTGAAACTTGCAATAATGTTTACAACAGACTTGAAACTTGCAATAATGTTTACAACAGACTTGAAACTTGCTATAATGTTTACATCGGACTTGAAACTTGCAATAATGTTTACATCAGACTTGAAACTTGCAATAATGTTTACATCGGACTTGAAACTTGCTATAATGTTTACAGCGGACTTGAAACTTGCAATAATGTTTACATCGGACTTGAAACTTGCAATAATGTTTACATCGGACTTGAAACTTGCTATAATGTTTACAGCGGACTTGAAACTTGCAATAATGTTTACATCGGACTTGAAACTTGCTATAATGTTTACATCGGACTTGAAACTTGCAATAATGTTTATATCAGACTTGAAATTTGCAATAATGTTTACATCGGACTTGAAATTTGCAATAATGTTTACAGCGGACTTGAAACTTGCAATAATGTTTACAGCGGACTTGAAACTTGCAATAATGTTTACAGCGGACTTGAAAAGTTCTTGCAATAATGTTTATATCAGACCTAGTTATTGACATACTATAACAAATAAACATTATACAGACAGATTAATTTTAAAAATCTATTGGACAATTTGGGTTTTTTCCAAACTGGTTTTTATCATATTATTTTTATTCCCGCTTGTAATAATTGCTTCTCGGTTCACATTACCAGCATTGACTGTTCATATATTTCAGGTCGGCTCCAGGTGCAGAACATGAAGGTAAACATGGCAGATTTATAATGTAAAAAGTCACATTATTAAGAGGATAATTTGTTTTGTTTCAGTGAATGAACAAATGAATATTTCGCCGAATGAATATTGATAGCGTTATTATCACGAGTGACTAGCGAGTGATAATAATATTACATGTTCATAAAAGTGAAATATAATTCGATCGTTTCGTTTTATTTTAGGTTGAAAAGTGTTTGATAGAAAACGATGCAACTGTAAGCTAAATCATTAAAATGGCACTAGAACGTCGTGTTTCTACGACCATAAATTACGTCGCTTAACAGCTTGAGTCCGAAGACGTTAATGTTGACAACAATGACTGTTTGAGTGTAATCATAATGTGTTTAAAATGTTATGCAGAATTTCTCTTTAGTTTATTTAATTATAGTATGCGAGTCAGGGCTAGAATTTTTGGGAGAAGCGAGAAGGTGTGCGATCGTGTCCTTAACCCATTCAACCCCAAGTAACTGACATGGACTGGTGCGTGATATTTTCAGACCAATAAATTAATAAGAAAATTACCTTTGGACCAGTTCATTTATCAAAATGGGTAATATTATCTAAAAATAGTAATAATTATTACTGGCAAAAAAGTGCAGATCCTGATGAGACGGCTCGTCACGAGCCAGCTCATCTGGATCTACACTTTTCATAAGCCAATTTAGAGGCCTGTGGGGTTGAAAGGGTTAAATGGCGTTATTTAATAAATTTCAACAAAATAAGCTTAAAATACACACAGTATGACCATTAAATACAACAGTTGAATAGAAGTGCTTTATAATGGGGAGCTTAATGAACACAATTTTGCACGAAAATTAAAAAAAAAAAATTTGTATTTAGGGAGAAGTGGGCCCCCAGGGTCGAAGTCAGGGTCCCTCGGGTGACTATTTCGCCCCAAATCGCCCTCTAGAATGAGTCCTGTGAATAAAACAGAATGAAATGGTATAGATTATTAAAATGCAATATTCTTTGAAATTATCACTTAGATTATTATGTGAAGATTTTGTATACTGTTAGCTCGAGTACCAAAGAAGATTCTGAAATGTCGGGCGGTGTCGCGAGAAATTAACTTCTCATCAAAGGAAACTATGGAGAAGTTCAGATTAGAACAGAAAGTTTTATATAAAGGAAAATGTTTAGAAGGTAGGTGCAATTACAGGGAAATGTTTATAGAATGTAGGTGCAATTAAAGGGAAATGTTTAGAAGGTAAGTGCAATTAAAGAGAAATATTTATAGAAGGTAGGTGCAATTAAAGGGAAATGTTTAGAAGGTAAGTGCAATTAAAGGGAAATGTTTAGAAGATAAGTGCAATTAAAGAGAAATGTTTAGACGGTAGGTGCAATTAAAGAGAAATGTTTAGAAGGTAAGTGCAATTAAAGAGAAATGTTTAGAAGGTAGGTGCAATTAAAGAGAAGTGTTTAGAAGGTAGGTGCAATTAAAGGGAAATGTTTAGAAGGTAGGTGCAATTAAAGGGAAATGTTTAGAAGGTAGGTGCAATTAAAGAGAACTGTTTAGAAGGTAGGTGCAATTAAAGGGAAATGTTTAGAAGGTAAGTGCAATTAAAGGGAAGTGTTTAGAAGGTAAGCTCAATTAAAGGGAAATGTTTAGAAGGTAGGTGCAATTAAAGGGAAATGTTTAGAAGGTAAGATCAATTAAAGGGAAGTGTTTAGAAGGTAAGCTCAATTAAAGGGAAATGTTTAGAAGGTAGGTGCAATTAAAGGGAAATGTTTAGAAGGTAAGATCAATTAAAGGGAAGTGTTTAGAAGGTAGGTGCAATTAAAGGGAAATGTTTAGAAGGTAAGATCAATTAAAGGGAAGTGTTTAGTAGGTAAGCTCAATTAAAGGGAAATGTTTAGAAGGTAAGTTCAATTAAAGGGAAATGTTTAGAAGGTAAGCACAATTAAAGGGAAGTGTTTAGAAGGTAGGTGCAATTAAAGGGAAATGTTTAGACAGTAAGTGCAATTAAAGGGAAATGTTTAGAAGGTAGGTGCAATTAAATGGAAATGTTTAGAAGGTAAGTGCAATTAAAGAGAAATGTTTAGAAGGTAGGTGCAATTAAAGAGAACTGTTTAGAAGGTAGGTGCAATTAAAGGGAAATGTTTAGAAGGTAAGTGCAATTAAAGGGAAGTGTTTAGAAGGTAAGCTCAATTAAAGGGAAATGTTTAGAAGGTAGGTGCAATTAAAGGGAAATGTTTAGAAGGTAAGATCAATTAAAGGGAAGTGTTTAGAAGGTAAGCTCAATTAAAGGGAAATGTTTAGAAGGTAGGTGCAATTAAAGGGAAATGTTTAGAAGGTAAGAACAATTAAAGGGAAGTGTTTAGAAGGTAGGTGCAATTAAAGGGAAATGTTTAGAAGGTAAGATCAATTAAAGGGAAGTGTTTAGAAGGTAAGCTCAATTAAAGGGAAATGTTTAGAAGGTAAGCACAATTAAAGGGAAGTGTTTAGAAGGTAGGTGCAATTAAAGGGAAATGTTTAGAAGGTAAGCGCAATTAAAGGGAAATGTTTAGAAGGTAAGCACAATTAAAGGGAAGTGTTTAGAATGTAGGTGCAATTAAAGGGAAATGTTTAGACAGTAAGTGCAATTAAAGGGAAAGGTTTAGAAGGTAAGTGCAATTAAAGGGAAATGTTTAGAAGATAAGCGCAATTAAAGGGAAGTGTTTAGAAGGTAGGTGCAATTTTAAGGGATATGTTTAGAAGGTAAGCTCAATTATAAGGTATAACCATTGTGTTCATATGATAAAGCTGGAACCAGACAGAATACATAACTAAAACTAGAACCAGACAGAACATATGACTAAACTAGAACCAGACAGAATACATGACTAAACTAGAACCAGACAGAAGATATGACTAAACTATAACCAGACAGAATACATGACTAATCTAGAACCAGACAGAATATATGACTAAACTAGAACCAGACAGAATATATGACTAAAATTAGAACCAGACAGAATACACAACTAAACTAGAACCAGACAGAATACATGACTAAACTAGAACCAGACAGAATACTTGACTAAACTAGAACCAGACAGAATACATGACTAAACTAGAACCAGACATGATACACGGCTAATCTAGAACCAGACAGAATACATGACTAAACTAGAACCAGACAGAATACATAACTAAAACCAGCCAGAATACATGACTAAACTAGAACCAGACAGAATACATAACTAAAACCAGCCAGAATACATGACTAAACTAGAACCAGACAGAATACATAACTAAAACCAGCCAGAATACATGACAAAAACTAGAACCAGCCAGAATACATGACTAAAACTAGAACCAGCCAGAATACATGACTAAACTAGAACCAGGCAGAATACATGACTAATCTAGAACCAGACAGAATACAAGACTAATCTAGAATCAGCCAGAATACATGACTAAAACTAGAACCAGCCAGAATACATGACTAAACTAGAACCAGACAGAATACATGACTAAAACTAGAACCAGACAGAATACATGACTAAAACTAGAACCAGACAGAATACATGACTAAACTAGAACCAGACAGAATACACGACTAAAACTAGAACCAGACAGAATACATGACTAAACTAGAACCAGACAAAATACATGATAATATGCTGCACGTAATTAGTTCTTCAGTTAGTCCTGGCCCATAAATGCAACTAATATGCTTGAAATTTATTCACTACTGTTTCAGAATGGCTCTTCGAATTTGGTTTTGTGATTCCTGGCTCCACAAACACATGGCAAAGTGTAATAGAGGCTGCTCCCGAGGGTCAGATGATGCCTTCTACTCTACTTAAGTAAGTCTTTGTTCTATACACACTTACGCAGGAAGGAACCAGTATTCCTGGCTCAACAAACACCTGTTAATTAGTGACAGAGGCTGTCTCAGAAAGATAGACGATGCCCGCTAATGTGCTCAAGTACGTCAGTGTTAGTTTATACAAATTTATTTTAGCTCGATTGCGAAACAAGTTCTTACAACTCTCGAGGCCTCATTCCTGATGGAATCCATCGCCATGACGGAGAGAGAAGAGGCAACGTGGAATTTAAATGCCTTGCCTAAGGGCACAATCGTAACGGCTCCAGCGGGACTCAAACTCCGGACCTTTCGCACCTGAAGCGAACGCGCATCCACTGCGCTATCACGACTTCCATGTCCAAAAGCACCTGTTAACTGTGATAGAGGCTGCATCAGATAGCCAGATAGTTAAAATCTGCCAATGTACTCTACTCTCTGTTTTGTACAGTGGTAATGTTGTGATAGAGATAGATAGTTCTGTGTTTATTTTCAGTGGTAATGTTGTGATAGATAGATAGTTCTGTGTTTATTTTCAGTGGTAATGTTGTGATAGATATATCTGTTTATTTTCAGTGGTAATGTTGCGATAGAGATAGATATATCTGTGTTTATTTTCAGTGGTAATGTTGTGATAGATATATCTGTTTATTTCAGTGGCAATGTTGCGATAGAGATAGATATATCTGTGTTTATTTTCAGTGGTAATGTTGCAATAGATAGATATTTCTGTGATTATTTTCAGTGGTAATGTTGCGATAGATATATCTGTTTATTTTCAGTGGTAATGTTGCGATAGAGATAGATATTTCTGTGTTTATTTTCAGTGGTAATGTTGCGATAGATATATCTGTTTATTTTCAGTGGTAATGTTGTAATAGAGATATATATTTCTGTGTTTATTTTCAGTGGTAATGTTGCGATAGATATATCTGTTTATTTTCAGTGGTAATGTTGCGATAGAGATAGATATTTCTGTGTTTATTTTCAGTGGTAATGTTGTTATAGATAGATATATCTGTGTTTATTTTCAGTGGTAATGTTGTAATAGAGATATATATTTCTGTGTTTATTTCAGTGGCAATGTTGCGATAGAGATAGATATTTCTGTGTTTATTTTCAGTGGTAATGTTGTGATAGATATATATTTCTGTGTTTATTTTCAGTGGTAATGTTGCGATAGATAGATATTTCTGTATTTATTTCAGTGGTAATGTTGCGATAGAGATAGATAGTTCTGTGTTTATTTTCAGTGGTAATGTTGTGATAGATAGATATTTCTGTGTTTATTTCAGTGGAATGTTGCGATAGAGATAGATAGTTCTGTGTTTATTTCAGTGGTAATGTTGCGATAGATAGATATTTCTGTGTTTATTTCAGTGGTAATGTTGCGATAGATAGATAGTTCTGTGTTTATTTTCAGTGGTAATGTTGCGATAGAGTAGATAGTTCTGTGTTTATTTTCAGTGGTAGTGTTGTAATAGAGATATATATTTCTGTGTTTATTTCAGTGGCAATGTTGTGATAGATATATATTTCTGTGTTTATTTTCAGTGGTAATGTTGCGATAGATAGATATTTCTGTGTTTATTTCAGTGGCAATGTTGTGATAGAGACAAGATTTTACGACGATGCAGTTCTAGTCAGCACCTCCAAAGTGAGAATATTCTATGTGTAGCGCAGTGAACACTTCATCATAGACTCACACATTCACGGCCAGTTCTGTGCCCTTGCTCATCCAGCCTGTGTCTCGAGTGCGGAACAAGAAATGTCATATTTCAATGAATTGATTTCTATTTTGTTTGAACAACTGTGGTAAAGATGAAAAGACAAGACAGAGATGTCTGTAGTGTTAACAGGAGTCAAGATGGACACTTCAAAAAGGAGTACGTTCTGGGTCTAACATGCCAACATAGCATGCTTCCCCAGTAGTTCAAAGTAGTGGTATTTATATTGCAGAGATAACTTTCTCGGAAATCATTCCGAAACTTTATCCCTGATATATTTGAGAAGTCCTGAAGCTATTAAACTTCTGCAGAATTTTTCTGCTGTTGGCAAATATTAATTCTAAGAAATTCATAAAGTGTATATAAAATAGTTACGGACACTGCTGAGGAAAAGGATCGGCGCTCGAGAAAAACTAGCAGGTTTATAAAACTCGATAATATGTACCCTACTCTTGGCTATGTTTTTTCTAATGGACGATGCATCTTTCATTTTGGAGGAGTTCATTTGCAATATAAGGTGAGCATTGCAGGACAATTGCTGTATGTGAGTGTACGTAGCTAACCGTTCCTGGTGTGACTGCGTGCATGGTGCGACGTCGGCTGTTGTCCACGCAGGTTGTGACGTCCATGCAGGTTGTGACGTCCATACAGGTTGTGATGTCCATGCAGGTTTTGTGACGTCCATGCAGGTTGTGACATCCACGCAGGTTGTGACGTCCATGTAGGTTGTGACGTCCATGCAGGTTGTGACGTCATGCAGGTTGTGACGTCCATGCAGACTGACATCCACGCATGTTGTGACATCCATGTAGGTTGTGACATCCATGCAGGTTGTGACATCCATGCAGGTTGTGACATCCATGCAGGTTGTGACATCCATGCAGGTTGTGACGTCCATGCAGGTTGTGACGTCCATGCAGGCTGTGACGTCCATGCAGGTTGTGACATCCACGCAGGTTGTGACATCCACGCAGGTTGTGACATCCATGCAGATTGTGACGTCCATGCAGGTTGTGACATCCACGCAGGTTGTGACATCCATGCAGATTGTGGCATCCATACAGGTTGTGACATCCACGCATGTTGTGACGTCCATGCAGGTTGTGACGTCCACGCATGTTGTGACGTCCATGCAAGTTGTGACGTCCACGCAGGTTGTGACATCCATGCAGGTTGTGACATCCATGCAGATTGTGGCATCCATACAGGTTGTGATGTCCATGCAGGTTGTGACATCCACGCAGGCTGTTACATCCACGCAGGTTGTGGCATCCACGCAGGTTGTGACGTCCATGCAGGTTGTGATGTCCACGCAGGTTGTGACGTCCACGCAGGCTGTTACATCCACGCAGGTTGTGACGTCCATGCAGGCTGTTACATCCACGCAGGTTGTGACATCCATGCAGGTTGTGACGTCCATGCAGGCTGTGACATGGGTTGTGAGGCAGTCCTCCATTACCTTTATTGCATCAACATATTGTTTTTTTAATCAATTATTATGTCACCCATTGGTTAATTGGGGCAACACCTCCAGAAGAATATTAGTAAATTCTATTTTGTTTGGAGGATAGTGGAAGATGCTCCAATTACAGAAGCATGCCCCGTTCTTTATACATGCCTTGTGTATAGCACCCATACTTGAGACCTCGGGTTATAGCAGGGTTCCCACTGTCAGTCACCATTTGCGAAGAAAAATAAATACTGGCGCTACATTTTGTGAATTGGCGAAAATATTTGGCACAACTTTTTATTGGGGGTCAAATACGTGGCTTCAAATATTTATCTGTGAACTATAGTCAAACCTGTCTTAAACAGCCAGTCAAGGGAATCAAAGAAAGTGGCTGCTTAGTGCAAGTGGCTGCTTAATAGAGGTTAAATGTATAGTAAAACAACATATTGGGAATCTGAAAACTGGCTGCTTAATACAGGTTGGCTGCTTAATAGAGGTGACCACTAACACAGGTTTGACTGTATATGGCTCTTAGTTGGCTCCAAGGTTTTCAAATTGGCTCCAGTTTGTTTCAATGGGCGACAGAAGTGGCGCAGACAAACATTCAGACAGAGGGGACCCTGTTATAGTCCCATAGTCCCATCTGAAACACATATATTATTAGGGTCCAATGGGGAATCGAACCTGCAATCCCTGGATTCACAGTCCACCGTGTTAACAACTGGACCACTAACCCGTCTACCATTCTTAGCTTACTATTCCTTTCGTAGACAGTAGGGTATATTGTTTTGCAGATGTTGGCCAGAAGGTCTATCCCTATTTAATGCATGCTCCATATCTTTTGAACCGCTGGGCCTTTTCTCAAATAACCTCACATTTTCAACATAATGATTGACATCAGGGATCAGTTTAGAGGGCGATGTGGGCGAAATTGTCGCCCTAGGGACCCTGACTTCGCCCTCTGGGTGCCCCCCACTTCTCCCTAAAAAAAAATATTTTTTGGTTTTTACGATTTTCAAACAAAATTTTGTCTAGGAAGATATACACTGGCCCATTATAAAGCACTCCTTATATTCAAATGTTGTATTTAATGGTTGTACTGTGCATTTTAACCCTATTTTGCAGAAGTATATTAAAGAACACCATTTAAGGAAGCGATCACGCTCTTTCTCACTTCTCCCAAAAATTCTGACCTAGAATGAACCCTGCGTCCATATTTGCAAAGTCACGGTCATGCTTAAGACATCAAAGGTCAGAAATGGGTGACATTTTTTAGGTTCGCTCCATATTTTTGAAAACGATCGATGTGAATTAGAAGAGATTTACACAAATGTTCACTACCCGGTATTTTTCATCGACATGTTAAGCACAAGAACCGGGTCCATACCACCAAGGTCAAGGTGAAACCTGCCCGTCAAAGGTCAGAAATGTATGTAATATTTTGTGTGTCAGCTCAATATCTTTTTAACCGATCAACCTGTTTTGAAAAGACATCCCTCAAGTGTTCATTCCCCATGTTCGAGTGGGCGCGGGTGTGCCACAGGAAAGTTTGAGGTTCATACCTGCCAACATTAAGGTGGCAATTACCAATCAAATGGCAGAAATAGGTGCAATACTTTGTTACCTCTTCATATCTATCAAACCAATCAGTCTACAGTCAAGTCTGCCTTAACCCTTTCCATCATAGAGATTTAGGTTAATATACTATTATATCTCCATACAAACGAAAGCCATTTAGCTATCATGCAGTGGATAAGTAGTCGCCATATCTATCCCACCTCCATAGATATTACTGGGACTACATAGAGATTTAGGTTAATATACTATTATATCTCCATACAAACGACAGCCATTTAGCTATCATGCAGTGGATAAGTAGTCGCCATATCTATCCCACCTCCATAGATATTACTGGGACTACATAGAGATTTAGGTTAATATACTATTATATCTCCATACAAATGACAGCCATTTAGCTATCATGCAGTGGATAAGTAGTCACCATATCTATCCCACCTCCGTAGATAATGCTGGGACTACATGAGATTCTGGCCATTATTATGAACATTTGTTTGGCTACTACATTGTCAATGAGTGTCGTATTGGTAATGGCGTCAAGAGGTGCTTCTATGAGGGAAAGGGTTAAGCAGCCAGCCAAGGGAATCACAGAAAGTGTCTGCTTACATTGATGGAAAGAAAATTAATTACATTCTTTTGAAATGATATTTATATGAGATTTTTGACCAGTTACAATCGTTATAAGCAACTCTACCGAGCTATGTACACTATTCAATTATTCATTATTATATACTTAAAGCAGCATTACATTGTATGAAATAAAAGATATTTGAATATGGGTAGCAATGCTGCTACACATTCTAACATTATACTTTATATGCTTATGTTCATTTGGTAAACAGTGTTTTTTTGCGATAACACAAACTCGAAACCGAAAGTAGGACTTTCCGATTCGATCGGTCACACACTTGTTTACAACCGGAACGCATTGTCCGCACTTGTTTACATTCGGAATGCATCGTCCCCATTTGTCCCACGTCTTTTTTAATTATATTACTTGATATGTTGATTCATTTCTCTGTTATCTAAGTCTGATAGTGACATTTCTACATCCCCGTGAGGGGTTCGACATTAGAGGACGATAGATAGATAATATTTCATGTTCAAAATATATACGTTGTTTTCTACATCCTCTGTTGTTTCACGCATGCGCGCTGTGCGTGTTTACATTTCATGTGTTGATAAACAAATTCGCGTAATGGATGGTTTAAATTTATTGGAATTTTATCGTTTCTGAGCGACTATTTCGATTTTTGTAAACACACACATATTAGTATTTATATTTTACCCAAAACATCCTTTATTACGATGTAATGCTGCTTTAAATATAAAAAATAAATGCAACCCTATATACATGTATATATATGTATGTGTGAACGTTTAATAATAATAAAAGTGAATGTCATCACATATACGGTACTAATTAACTCTTTGCCTGCTGAGTAAATAAAATTACTTTTGCAAACAACATAGATCCAGATCAGCCACGGCGTAACGCCTCGTCTGATCAGGTTTGTTGTTTGTTTGTGTGTTTTAGCTCCACTATCCGAATAGCAAACAGCATAGAGCCTGATCAGATGGCACGTTCTGTGCCGTCTGATCTGGCTCTATGCTGTTTGCAAAGGTGATTTTATCTGCCGCTAGCGTGCAAAGGGTTAATTTCACCTTAATATAATCCATTTAATCACAATTTCACTGTTCCCTCTGTCTGAATGTTTGTTCAGCCAATTTAAAAAACTTGGAGCCAACTAAGAGCCATATAGTTCACAAATAAATATTTGAAGCCATGTATTTGACAAAACATGTGCCCCCCCAAAAATAACAGTTGCCCCAAATATTTTCGCTAATTCACAAAATTTAGTGCCAATATTTATTCTTTGGCGACCGACAGCGGGAACCCTGAGTTTGATGTACTAAACAGTAGTTAAAGTGTATCACTAGAAAAATGGTTTGCAGTGTAGTGTAAGAATAGAAAATGCTGTGTTTCTTTTGCATTTAAGTACACTACACAAAATTCCTAATCGGTCACCTGGTAGTTAACTAATCGATCACCTGGTAGTTACCTAATCGATCACCTGGTAGTTACCTAATCGATCACCTGGTAGTTAACTAATCGGTCACCTGGTAGTTAACTAATCGATCACCTGGTAGTTTCCTAATCGATCACCTGGTAGTTAACTAATCGATCACCTGGTAGTTAACTAATCGATCACCTGGTAGTTAACTAATCGGTCACCTGGTACACCTGGTAGTTACCTAATCGGTCACCTGGTAGTTTCCTAATCGATCACCTGGTACACCTGGTAGTTACCTAATCGGTCACCTGGTAGTTACCTAATCGGTCACCTGGTACACCTGGTAGTTACCTAATCGGTCACCTGGTACACCTGGTAGTTACCTAATCGGTCACCTGGTAGTTACCTAATCGGTCACCTGGTACACCTGGTAGTTACCTAATCGGTCACCTGGTAGTTTCCTAATCGGTCACCTGGTAGTTTCCTAATCGGTCACCTGGTAGTTTATAATGTTTGGATCGAATTAATAATCATACAATGTAAATATTTTCTTATTGTCATTTAATGCATTCTGTCCGAAATGATTATACAGAAAATCATGCGTAACGATCTGTAATAAAATATAACCAATAAGATGATATGAATATTGATATTATTAGGTTATTAGTTTGCACCAAATAAATTATAACCAATAATATGATAGGAATATCGATATTATTAGGTTATTAGTTTGCACCAAATAAATTATAACCAATAAGATGATAGGAATATTGATATTATTTGGTTATTAGTTTGCACCAAATAAATTATAACCAATAAGATGATATGAATATTGATATTATTAGGTTATTAGTTTGCGCCATGTGACTGATTAGGAATCTTGTTGAGTGTATGTGTTTTATTCAAGTGGTAAAAAATAAATGTTTATCTCATAACTAGGAATGGCAACGAATGGTGATTTTGGTATTCAAATACTCATATGATCTTCTGAGCGAATATTCGATCGCTTGATCGATCATTCATTGTTATACTATAATATTAACCGATTCGCACCCAGAAGCAGCACTGGTTGTATGCTTGTACATGTATGTGGTAATGTGTTAACCCGTAACCTGTCGAATAAATTGGATGGTTGGCCTGTATTAAGCAGCCACCTGTGCTAAGCAGCCACTTTCTATGATTCCCTTGGCTGGCTGCTTAAAACAGGTTTGACTGTAGATCCAGATCAGCCGCGGCATGACACCGCGTCTGATCAGGATCTATGTTGTTTGCTATTCAGACAAGTGTTTTAGCTCCAGTATCCGAATAGCAAACAGCATAGAGCCTGATTAGATGGCACATTTTGTGCCGACTGATCTGGCTCTATACTGTTAGCAAAAGCGACGTTGGCATGTTAAGCACTCTTAATTACTTGTCATTATGATCGTCCAATGGTGACGCTATGTATGCAAGGATTTCACCCAATAAACAGCCTCGACACAAGAATGTATTGGTGTTCATCAACTTTTAAAATATTTTACATTTGTATTTATATTCTCATATCATATCTGAATTAGTCTGAGTTAGAATGTGTTAATGAGAGACATTGGTCAGTTACTGCCCCTGAATACTCTAATAGTATGTAGGTCCTCTTTAACCTTTCCTTCATAGAGATTTAAGTTAATATACAATGTACTATCATATCTCCATACAAACGACAGTCACTTAGCAATCATGCAGTGGATAAGTAGTCGCCATATCTATCCCACCTCCATAGATATTACTGAGACTACATGAGATTCTGGACTTTATTATGAACATTGGCTTGGCTACTACATTGTCAATGTATGCCGTATTGGTAATGGCGTCAAGAGGTGCTTCTATGAGGGAAAGGGTTAAGTTGTTTCCTCTGTTTTTATCGTTGTTTCCTTTGCACACCATGCTATCTCTGTTTTTATCGTTGTTTCCTTTGCACACCATGCTATCTCTGTTTTTATCGTTGTTTCCTTTGCACAACATGCTATCTATTTTCTTCCACTTTCTCATTTTATAATTACTATGTTACTGCTGATATATCACGACAGATATCCTACAGTATATCCAATGGGTAAAATATCTGTAACATTTTGTTATCAATTAATTAACACGATTTGGATAAAAATCACTTTTATCATAATCTGGTTTGGGAACAACTGTAAAAACAAAGGATTCCAACTGAAAGGACTGCTATACATTTAGTGGTAACTCAGACTTTATCTACCAAGGGAGGTAATAGAAAAGCAAGCGAGGTCCCTCATTGGATGTACATTATTTATGAGGATGTTTGTGGTGTATAAGTTTTTATGTATCTTTATGTGTTTTGCATACTACTGTAGTTGTTTGTTAGAAAACGATGTTCAGTTTGTTTGTCGGTTTGTCGAGTGTTTACTGTCGTTGGCTTCAAATCACATGCCCCTTGCCACTGTAGGTTCAAATACCACTTTGGGTGTCGAATTCTTTCAAGTGAGGAGGTTATCTAGCTAGCTTAATGAAGATCAGTGGTTCTACCTTCGTGTTAGTCTTCTGCTTGCAGAGCTTCATGAGGGGGAATATTTGGGTCTTCCTTCACAACAGCTACAGAGCCGCCATATGACCTAAGCTGTTTGTTCGACTAAACCCCAAAACAAACCTTTGGGTCTTCCTTCACAACATCTACAGAGCCGCCATATGACCTAAGCTGTTTGTTCGACTAAACCCCAAAACAAACCTTTGGGTCTTCCTTCACAACAGCTACAGGGTCGTCATATGACCTAAGCTGTTTGTTCAACTAAACCCCAAAACAAACCTTTGGGTCTTCCTTCACAACACCTACAGAGCCGCCATATGACCTAAGCTGTTTGTTCAACTAAACCCCAAAACAAACCTTTAGGTCTTCCTTCACAACAGCTACAGGGTCGTCATATGACCTAAGCTGTTTGTTCAACTAAACCCCAAAACAAACCTTTAGGTCTTCCTTCACAACAGCTACAGGGTCATCATATGACCTAAGCTGTTTGTTCAACTAAACCCCAAAACAAACCTTTG
Organism: Archivesica marissinica; assembly: GCA_014843695.1. Lineage (NCBI taxonomy): Eukaryota > Metazoa > Mollusca > Bivalvia > Venerida > Vesicomyidae > Archivesica > Archivesica marissinica. Next base: position 46,017,490 of record CM026401.1, on the reverse strand, counting down.
GGTCTTCCTTCACAACACCTACAGAGCCGCCATATGACCTAAGCTGTTTGTTCAACTAAACCCCAAAACAAACCTTTGGGTCTTCCTTCACAACAGCTACAGGGTCGTCATATGACCTAAGCTGTTTGTTCGACTAAACCCCAAAACAAACCTTTGGGTCTTCCTTCACAACATCTAGAGCCGCCATATGACCTAAGCTGTTTGTTTGACTAAACCCCAAAACAAACCTTTGGGTCTTCCTTCACAACATCTAGAGCCGCCATATGACCTAAGCTGTTTGTTCGACTAAACCCCAAAACAAACCTTTGGGTCTTCCTTCACATCTAGAGCCGCCATATGACCTAAGCTGTTTGTTTGACTAAACCCCAAAACAAACCTTTGGGTCTTCCTTCACAACATCTAGAGCCGCCATATGACCTAAGCTGTTTGTTCGACTAAACCCCAAAACAAACCTTTGGGTCTTCCTTCACAACAGCTACAGGGTCGTCATATGACCTAAGCTGTTTGTTCAACTAAACCCCAAAACAAACCTTTGGGTCTTCCTTCACAACATCTAGAGCCGCCATATGACCTAAGCTGTTTGTTCGACTAAACCCCAAAACAAACCTTTGGGTCTTCCTTCACAACAGCTACAGGGTCGTCATATGACCTAAGCTGTTTGTTCAACTAAACCCCAAAACAAACCTTTGGGTCTTCCTTCACAACACCTACAGAGCCGCATATGACCTAAGCTGTTTGTTCGACTAAACCCCAAAACAAACCTTTGGGTCTTCCTTCACAACATCTACAGTCGCCATATGACCTAAGCTGTTTGTTCGACTAAACCCCAAAACAAACCTTTGGGTCTTCCTTCACAACACCTACAGAGCCGCCATATGACCTAAGCTGTTTGTTCGACTAAACCCCAAAACAAATCTTTGGGTCTTCCTTCACAACACCTACAGAGCCGCCATATGACCTAAGCTGTTTGTTCGACTAAACCCCAAAACAAACCTTTGGGTCTTCCTTCACAATAGCTACAGAGCCGCCATATGACCTAAGCTGTTTGTTCGACTAAACCCCAAAACAAACCTTTGGGTCTTCCTTCACAACACCTACAGAGCCGCCATATGACCTAAAACTCGACTAACCACCGAAACAAACGAATTATTTTGTCTGCTGTGCAAACTTTAATGGCCTTGTGTATATGAACAGACATTTTAGTTGATAAGTGGACATGCGTTTATGGTATAATCTGTTTAACTGCCTCTTAACATAACGGTATGAGATTAGACAGTTGGAAGTCGATGTATTGTATTTTTCTGTTTGAAATATGTGGTTTAGTTTACTATTAGATATACAGTCAAACCTGTCTTTTAGCTGCCAGCCAAGGGATTCACAGAAAGTGGCTGCTTAGCACAGGTGGCTGCTTAATAGAGGTTAAATGTATAATAAAACTACATATTGGGAATCTGGAAACTGGCTGCTTAATAGCGGTGACCACTGACACAGGTTTGACTGTACTAATACAGGTTGGCTGCTTAATAGCGGTGACCACTAACACAGGTTTGACTGTACTAATACAGGTTGGCTGCTTAATAGCGGTGACCACTAACACAGGTTTGACTGTGTGCGTTTGTTTTCCATTGCTAATAAAATTATGTGCTTGAGTATTGTCAGACTACAGAACATGCTATTGAATATGACATGGATAGCGATTCACGAGATTAATGAATGAGGGTAGTGATTCGTTCTGAGAGAGTTGAAATCTGTTAGGCTGTCCGATTAGCGCGCTCGCTTCTCACCAATGCAACCCAGGTTCGATCCTCAGACCGGGAAGTATGTGAGATGGTACGGTGGTCGCCAGATTGGACAGGTGGGTTTTCTCCGGGTACTCCGGTCTCCTCCCACACGAATGACCACATTCACGCTTTCATCCGCGCCTACGAGAGTGATTAATATAAGTTGTTAAAACTTGTTTCGCAATCATTTAAAAATAAATATAGTTTAAATCCAAGCATGCATCCACATACTATACTGATTGCTAGTCCCATTAACTGCATTTTTTTGTTAGTTTAGGGATTAAGTCCGCCTCCGTGGTCGAGTGGTTAAGGTCGCTGACTTGTATACCACTGTAACCTATCATCACTGATGGTCATGGGTTCGAGCCCCGCTCAGGCCGTGTCTCATTTATATGAAAAAGTTGGCGATATAGCCCAAAATGGTGCTGATGCAGGCGTAAAACCCGAAATATAACAAAGTTTAGGTATTAAAGTCCACATCGCCTTTTATCTCTCCCTCATGGTGATGGATTCCTTCAAGAATGAGGTCTCGACTTCGAGATTCCTTCAAGAATGAGGTCTCGACTGCGAGATTCCTTCAAGAATGAGGCCTCGACTGCGAGATTCCTTCAAGAATGAGGTCTCGACTGTGATTAATCTAATATTGTATTTCGCAATATAGCTAAAATAAATGTGTATATACCACTATACTTAAAGCGACATTACATCGTAGAAAGCAAATAAAATGCATTTTTTCACATATAAATGTGTTGCTACTACAAATTCTTCCGAATACATTCGAACACTAACATTGAATCAATAAACAGTGTTTTTGTGGTCTACAAACTTTCAACAATTGAAAGTAGGATTTCATATAACGATCATCCACGCTCCTGAATTGACGTTTGTTTGTCATCGGAGTCAATACTAAACGCGACATAATGTCGTTTAAAGATAATTTAACTAAGACTAGTCTACAAATAAATATGCATACATGTGAGATATAACGGTAAATCTGTACAATAAAATCGTGTTATTCAGGATACACAAGTTGTATTACGCATGAATGTCGATCCTATTTACATTATTTTGCTGTATATATGTGGCAATAAATTATGTTTAAATTAAACTATTTACATTATTTTGTTATGTCAACAAACCGCGTATGCGACACTTATTTATTAGTTGAAATACTCAGTTTTTGAGGCAAATATTTAGGAAAAAATGATACCATATAATAGGAAAATACATTCTGTAGAAATTTGCGTTTTCACTGATGTAGTGTCACTTTAATGTAGTCCTTAAAATTGTTTCTCTGTTTATCATTCATAACATTGATTTTATTTATAAAGTATATAATGTTATTGTACATATACGTATGTTTGTTTACATGTATTTATTTTTGTTGTTAGCTTTTAGATTAATCATTTACTCCGTCCCTTATGAAGTAATTCCGCTATCATTGAATAGATGAAAACATGAAGAAGTCTGCATGGAACTATGAAGCGATTGAAATGGAATATGGTACAAGTGAAATTTAGAAATTGATAATTCTCATGTTTAAAAAAATTAAATCGGTAAATGTGAACCCATCTTTTAGTTAGTTCAATAGTGTCTTGTTTTACGACGTAAAACTAAATTACATAGAGATGATTAGAATGTACTCGTTTTTCAATTTTATGTGTTTATTATATCGGTATGTTGCCAAACTGTAGTGTACCACGAAATGAAATTAATGTACAGGTTTTCAACAATTTATTTCATATTTTTCACTTTTGTTATGGTTTATTTGATTTTTTTTAGTTCCAAACTTTAACCGAATAAGTCTTCAGGATCAAATATGAGTCATATTAGTAACATTTCTGGTGATATTGCTGGTCAAAAACTGAATGATCAGATATGTGCCATATTAGTAACTATTCTGGTGATATTACTGGTCAAAAACAATTCATAATTGTTTTGTTTTAGTTTGTGTTTATTTTATGCAGCAGTTCGCAGTTGAACGAGTGAGTGTGTTCACACAAGCAAAATATGTTCAGCAATATCTTGTGGTACACATTGCAATATGTTGAGTATGTATTGCAATATCTTGTACATATTGCAATATGTTGAGTATGTATTGCAATATCTTGTTGTACATATTGCAATATATTGTGGTACGTATTGCAATATCTTGTGGTACGTATTGCAATATCTTGTGGTACATATTGCAATATCTTGAGTATGTATTGCAATATCTTGTTGTACGTATTGCAATATGTTGAGTATGTATTGCAATATCTTGTGCATATTGCAATATCCCGTGGTATGTTTCAGTGCTTAGATATCTAGATGTACCGGGTTGAACTGCTACATTTGCTGAATAATACATGGATTCGAGTAAATTCATAATAGCAATCATCGGCTTATATAAATATTATACAATTGTAAGTTACAAGATCCTGTATTTATAACTGAGTTTGAATTCGGATTTTCGAAAAATCGATAATTCTCGAAACCATTGAAACTGCATTAACTTCATCATTCTGTAAAATAAATGCATATAATTATGATTTTTTAATTTTGTTTTATCTCGTCTATCCGAAGAACAAGAAGGGATATTGTACTCACACTGCCCGCTTGGTTACAAGTAGTATTATATGGGTCCGCCTCCGTGGTCACGGTCGCTGACTTGTATACCACTGTAACCTATCATCACTGATGGTCATGGGTTCGAGCCCCGCTCAGGCCGTGTCTCATTTATATGAAAAAGTTGGCAGTTTCTTACAGAGGTTGGTGCACCCAAGTACTGGTTAACCGCTGGAGCCTGCCCAGGAAAGGTGTTGTTGGGTAAACTGCCCGCCGGCGATACAGCCCAAAATGGTGCTGATGCAGGCATAAAACCCGAAATATAACATAAATATTATATGGTTGGTATAGCTCCGGTACCACTCACCATATAGCTGCACTGTGTGTGTGTTTTACGTTTATTTATCGTCGCTACCGGTTGCCCATATGAGCGACGCCTCCTGAAGAGATTAGTCATTTTAGAATTTGGAGGATAGTGCAATGATACAGACAGAGACCCATTCCAGAGTCTCCTCTGGTTCTTTTACGTGCACGGTGCAAAGCACCGATGCGAGACCTCGGTTTAACGTCCCATCTGAAAGACTGTTAATTTTATTAGGGTCAGACGGGGGATCGAACCTGCGATCCCTGGATTACCAGTCCAGCGTGTTACCACTGGACTACAGATCCTTATGTAATATTATTAATCTGTCGTGCATCTTGAAATTTTAAATCATTTGGTATATGTTCATTATGAAGTGGTTTGATTCACAGGTCAAGTTCAATAACTCCAGGGATCAGTTTAGAGGGCGATGTGGGCGAAATTGTCGCCCCTAGGGACCCTGACTTTGCCCTCTGTGGGCCCCACTTCTCCCTAAAAAAAGAGAAGTTTTTTGCACCCATTTTAAACACCATTTAAGGAAGCGATCACGCGCTTTCTCACTTCTCCCAAAAATTCTGACCTAGAATGAACCCTGAACTCTGTCGTGCATTTTGACATTATTATCCCTCTGTTTGCAATTATTAAATCTGGTTACCGTATGTTCCCGGCCAAAAGTCGACGGTCAAACCTTTGGCTTGAAAGGCCCGAAATTAAGCTGGATCCTTCTATAAGTCAAGGGTACTTTGTGCATTTACGACAACAATTTCGCTACAGGGTCTTCCTCCTCAAATAGCTAGAGAGGCAACATTTGACCTAAGCTGTTGGTGCAACGTTAAACCCCAAAATACAAACAACATGACACTGGAAAAACTATTCAATTTAACAGTTGTTTCCTGCCCTAAATAAAGTTGACCTTTTAAGTCAAGTCCAATAACCTTGAAATTTTAACAAAATTACGACCCCACTCATTTACATTATATTATTTATTGTGCGCTATTGTTTCAGATAGTCTCGAGTGCTATCCTTCCCATTTGTTCTTTTTATCACGTACCTTTTACATTACTGTATATAATTAACCCATTAGAGAATGGTCGCTATGGTGATGTCGTATAGAATGGTCGCTATGGTGATGTCATATAGAATGGTCGCTATGGTGATGTTGTATAGAATGGTCGCTATGGTGATGTCGTATAGAATGGTCGTATAGAATGGTCGCTATGGTGATGTCATATAGAATGGTCGCTATGGTGACGTCGTATAGAAATGTCGATATGGTGATGACACATAGAATGGTCGCTATAGTGATGTTGTATAGAATGGTCGCTATGGTGATGTCATATATAATGGTCGCTATGGTGATGTCGTATAGAATGGTCGCTATGGTGATGTCGTATAGAATGGTCGCTATGGTGATGTCGTATAGCAATTACAATAAAACATGTTAAATGAACATTCATTTCTTTGCTATGATAATTTGGGCCGAATGAAAAAAGACTACGAGTATCATAATAAAAATTAAGATTACCATACTCGACTATAAGGCGATCTTGCCCTATAAGGCGACCCCACTACTTTGGTCATGAAACTTGTGGATTTGGGCGGAATGAGCAAACAACATAGATGCAAAGCAGCTGCGGCGTAATGCAACATCTCTGATCAGGATCTATGTTTGCTATTCAGCCAAGTGTGTTAGCTCCACTATCCGAATAGTAATCAGTATAGAGCCGTCTGATCTGGCTCTATGCTGTTTGTAATAGCAACTTTAGTCGCAATTGGCAAGTCTGATCTGGCTCTATGCTGTTTGTAATAGCAACATTAGTCACGATTGCCAAGTCTGATCTGGCTCTATGCTGTTTGTAATAGCAACTTTAGTCATGATTGCCAAGTCTGATCTGGCTCTATGCTGTTTGTAATAGCAACTTTAGTCATGATTGGCATGTCTGATCTGGCTCTATGCTGTTTGTAATAGCAACTTTAGTCATGATTGGCAAGTCTGATCTGGCTCTATGCTGTTTGTAATAGCAACTTTAGTCATGATTGCCAAGTCTGATCTGGCTCTATGTTGTTTGTAATAGCAACTTTAGTCATGATTGGCAAGTCTGATCTGGCTCTATTCTGTTTGTAATAGCAACTTTTGTCACGATTGGCACGTTACAGGTTAACAGATCTGACTGCTACCACTGCATGGACTTGAGAAAGTCTGGTTTATTGAGGTGCGCATCTGTTTATACAGAGATGGACGAGAGAGTCTGGTTTAGTGAGGTGTGCAGCTGTTTATACAGAGATGGACAAGAGAGTCTGGTTTAGTGAGGTGTGCAGCTGTTTATACAGAGATGATCTAGAGAGTCTGGTTTAGTGAGGTGTGCAGCTGTTTATACAGAGATGGACGAGAGAGTCTGGTTTATTGAGGTGTGCAGCTGTTTATACAGAGATGGACGAGAGTCTGGTTTATTGAGGTGTGCAGCTGTTTATACAGAGATGGAAGAGAGAGTCTGGTTTATTGAGGTGTGCAGCTGTTTATACAAATGGACGAGATTCTGGTTTAGTGAGGTGTGCAGCTGTTTATACAGCGATGGACGAGAGTCTGGTTTAGTGAGGTGTGCAGCTGTTTATACAGAGATGGACAAGAGAGTCTGGTTTAGTGAGGTGTGCAGCTGTTTATACAGAGATGATCTAGAGCCTGGTTTAGTGAGGTGTGCAGCTGTTTATACAGAGATGGACAAGAGAGTGGTTTAGTGAGGTGTGCAGCTGTTTATACAGAGATGATCTAGAGAGTCTGGTTTAGTGAGGTGTGCAGCTGTTTATACAGAGATGGACGAGAGAGTCTGGTTTATTGAGGTGTGCAGCTGTTTATACAGAGATGGACGAGAGTCTGGTTTATTGAGGTGTGCAGCTGTTTATACAGAGATGGAAGAGAGAGTCTGGTTTATTGAGGTGTGCAGCTGTTTATACAAATGGACGAGAGTCTGGTTTAGTGAGGTGTGCAGCTGTTTATACAGCGATGGACGAGTGTCTGGCTTAGTGAGGTGTGCAGCTGTTTATACAGAGATGGACGAGAGAGTGGTTTAGTGAGGTGTGCAGCTGTTTATACAGATGGATGATAGTCTGGTTTAGTGAGGTGTGCAGCTGTTTATACAGATAATAACTAGAGTCTAGTTTAGTGAGGTGCACAGCTGTTTATACAGAGATGAACTAACGAGTCTGGTTTAGTGAGGTGTGCAGCTGTTTATACAGAGATGAACTAGAGTCTGGTTTAGTGAGGTGTGCAGCTGTTTATACAGAGATGATCTAGAGAGTCTGGTTTAGTGAGATGTGCAGCTGTTTATACAGAGATGGATGCGTGTCTGGTTTAGTGAGGTGTGCAGCTGTTTATACAGAGATGGATGAGAGTCTGGTTTAGTGAGGTGTGCAGCTGTTTATACAGAGATGGACAAGAGAGTCTGGTTTAGTGAGGTGTGCAGCTGTTTATACAGAGATGATCTAGAGCCTGGTTTAGTGAGGTGTGCAGCTGTTTATACAGAGATGGACAAGAGAGTGGTTTAGTGAGGTGTGCAGCTGTTTATACAGAGATGATCTAGAGAGTCTGGTTTAGTGAGGTGTGCAGCTGTTTATACAGAGATGAATGAGAGAGTCTGGTTTAGTGAGGTGTGCAGCTGTTTATACAGAGATGAACTAGAGAGTCTGGTTTAGTGAGATGTGCAGCTGTTTATACAGAGATGAACTAGAGAGTCTGGTTTAGTGAGATGTGCAGCTGTTTATACAGAGATGGACGAGAGAGTCTGGTTTAGTGAGGTGTGCAGCTGTTTATACAGAGATGGACGAGAGAGTCTGGTTTAGTGAGGTGTGTAGCTGTTTATACAGAGATGGACAAGAGAGTCTGGTTTATTGAGGTGTGCAGCTGTTTATACAGAGTTGAACTAGAGTCTGGTTTAGTGAGGTGTGCAGCTGTTTATACAGAGATGGACAAGAGAGTCTGGTTTATTGAGGTGTGCAGCTGTTTATACAGAGATGGACAAGAGAGTCTGGTTTATTGAGGTGTGCAGCTGTTTATACAGAGATGGACAAGAGAGTCTGGTTTATTGAGGTGTGCAGCTGTTTATACAGAGATGGACGAGAGAGTCTGGTTTATTGTGGTGTGCAGCTGTTTATACAGATATGAACTAGAGTCTGGTTTAGTGAGGTGTGCAGCTGTTTATACAGAGATGAACTAGAGAGTCTGGTTTAGTGAGGTGTGCAGCTGTTTATACAGAGATGAACTAGAGTCTGGTTTAGTAAGGTGCACAGCTGTTTATACAGAGATGAACTAGAGAGTGCTTTAGTGAGGTGTGCAGCTGTTTATACAGATGAACTAGAGTTGCTTTAGTGAGGTGTGCAGCTGTTTATACAGAGATGAACTAGAGAGTCTGGTTTAGTGAGGTGTGCAGCTGTTTATACAGAGATGAATGAAAGAGTCTGGTTTAGTGAGGTGTGCATCTGTTTATACAGAGATGAACTACAGTCTGGTTTAGTGAGGTGCACAGCTGTTTATACAGAGATGAACTAGAGAGTCTGGTTTAGTGAGGTGCACAGCTGTTTATACAGAGATGAACTAGAGAGTCTGGTTTAGTGAGGTGCACAGCTGTTTATACAGAGATGAACTAGAGAGTCTGGTTTAGTGAGGTGTGCAGCTGTTTATACAGAGATGAACTATAGAGTCTGGTTTAGTGCGGTGCACAGCTGTTTATACAGAGATGAATGAAATAGTCTGGTTTAGTGAGGTGTGCAGCTGTTTATACAGAGATGAACTAGACAGTCTGGTTTAGTGAGGTGCACAGCTGTTTATACATATACAGAGATGATGATGATGCAACATGGATTGAACGGTTCAACCACAAAACCAATGAATCCCCGCTTTTCGCAGGAACAATTAATATCGAAGTACGGAATATAAGAGAGTTTTCACGACCTCCGATCATCCACACGGAATAATTGTTTGTGTGCTGCACATTCTGAGTATTACAAAGTACTTTAACGGTTAACCACTATATAGTGTAGTGTCTGTCTATGTCTTATAAGAAATCTCTATTTCTTTCGCTTTCTCTTTCCGTAGATCCATTTCACTGCTTTATAAGGACTACTAAGAACAGATCTCACAGCCCCAAGTCCTTTTCTCCCCAATGACGCTTCCTTAGGCTGCCTCCACATTCCAGTACCCTTCTGAGAGGCATGCTGCTCTAACTGAACCAGTCTGTCTAAATATAGTAACAAATTCTTATTGGTTGGCATTTTGCCAGCTTCTTCCAATGAAGAGAGTGATGAGATCTTACTAAGTCCTTCTTTGATCAGATTTTCATTGACTCGGATGTTTCTTCTGAATTTCTGAAATAAATCATAAATATAAAACAAATTGAAACTTGAAACCACACTTTTTCAACCCTTTCCCTCATGGAAGCACCTCTTGACGCCATTACTAATACGACATACATTAGCAATGTAGTAGCCAAACCAATGTTCATAATAAAGGCCAGAATCCCGTGTAGTCCCAGTAATATCTATGGAGGTGGGATAGATATTAACTGGATAATAGCTTAATGGCTGTCGTTTGTATGGAGATATAATAGTATATTAACATAAATCTCTATGTAGTCCCAGTAATATCTATGGAGGTGGGATAGATATGGTGACTACTTATCCACTGCATGATAGTTAAATGGCTGTCGTTTGTATGGAGATATAATATTATATATTAACATAAATCTCTATGAAGGAAAGGGTTAACTGAATTAATTAATAATAAGTTTGTTCATTAAAACTACATCAAACAAAGAACAAATATGCCTCGTGGCGTTGGATTCCATCAGGAATGAGGTCTCGAGGGTGATTAATATAAGTTGTAAGGAATCGTTTCGCAATCAAGCTAAAATAAATTTGTATGAACTATATACTAAAAATCTCTATGTACTGTAGGTGGAGTAAATTTTGATAGGTAAATGGCGACAATATGCATAGGTACAGGGATCATTCTAGAGGGCGATGTGGGCGAAATTGTCGCCCTAGGGATCCTGACTTCGCCCTCTGGGCACTTCTCCCTAATAAAAAAAATAATATTATTTTTGGTTTTTACGATTTTCAAACAAAATTTTGTCTAGTAAGATACACTGGCCCATTATAAAGCACTCCTTCTATTCAAATGTTGTATTTAATGGTTGTACTGTGCATTTTAACCCTATTTTGCAGAAGTATATTAAAGAACACCATTTAAGGAAGCGATCACGCCCTTTCTCACTTCTCCCAATTATTCTGATCTAGAATGAACCCTGAGGTATACAGTAGCATATATGAGTGCGACTCTATGGGGGTGGGGGGGGGAAGGTTAGATATGTTTGGTCTGGCACCCCTAATATGGTAAGTGCTATTCCTCTCTCAGTATTGTTATATTATCATACCTGGGGTAGCTCTATTTTACTGTACAATTGCGGGGCCATTCCATCATGAGAGCTGGTTCTGTGGAGGAGATTGAACCAGACTACCTTCTCTAATACGTTGTCGGTCAGCCAGAGTCTAGCCTCGGGACTTAGATCTATGCAGGCCATGTGCACTGGTAGACAGTCTGAAAATACACAAACATTATATTCTTCTGAATTTCTTTCTATGGCTAGAGAAATACATGTACAATTTCATGCAAATCTAAACATTTGGGGAGGGGGACGATAATGGGTGAAAGTTGCATCAACAGCTTTGTTCCTATGGCAACTTTCCAGCTGTTATTGGTAGAGGTAAGACCTCAGCTGCCACATTGAGCAATATTTCCATACACAGATGTGCACCCGGGTAGAACCACCGACCGCCCGCAAGCCAGCTGGATAGCTTCCTCACACGAAGGTATTCAACACTCCCCAGTGGGAATCGAACCTACAGTGGTGTGGGACAGTAATTTCAGTCTGGTGGTTTCTCGTAGTCTGGATGGGGCCCAGATTCTCGAGGTATTATGTTAATTGGACACTGGTTCGTCCACGTGAACCATACAATTGTCGGTGCATCATCTATTTTATTTACCTGAACGTAAATGGTATCGTAAAACCCCGGACCAGTTGAAATTTCAAAAATGTATATATAAACTGTTACTGGGGGTAAATACAACTGTTCCTATCTGGAGGTACATACAACTGTTCCTATCTGGAGGTAAATACAACTGTTCCTATCTGGAGGTAAATACTGTTCCTATCTGGAGGTAAATACAACTGTTCTTATCTGGAGGTAAATACAACTGTTCCTATCTGGAGGTAAATACAACTGTTCCTATCTGGAGGTACATACAACTGTTCCTATCTGGAGGTAACACTGTTCCTATTTGGAGGTACATACAACTGTTGCTATCTGGAGGTAAATACAACAGTTCCTATCTGGAGGTAAATACAACAGTTCCTATCTGGAGGTACATACAACTGTTCCTATCTGGAGGTAAATACAACTGTTCCTATCTGGAGGTACATACAACTGTTGCTATCTGGAGGTAAATACAACAGTTCCTATCTGGAGGTAAATACAACTGTTCCTATCTGGAGGTACATACAACAGTTCCTATCTGGAGGTAAATACAACTGTTCCTATCTGGAGGTAAATACAACTGTTCCTATCTGGAGGTACATACAACTGTTCCTATCTGGAGGTACATACAACTGTTCCTATCTGGAGGTAAATACAACTGTTCCTATCTGGAGGTAAATACAACTGTTCCTATCTGGAGGTACATACAACTGTTCCTATCTGAAGGTAAATACAACTGTTCCTATCTGAAGGTAAATACAACTGTTCCTATCTGGAGGTAAATACAACTGTTCCTATCTGGAGGTACATACAACTGTTCCTATCTGGAGGTAACACTGTTCCTATTTGGAGGTACATACAACTGTTGCTATCTGGAGGTAAATACAACAGTTCCTATCTGGAGGTAAATACAACAGTTCCTATCTGAAGGTAACACTGTTCCTATTTGGAGGTACATACAACTGTTCCTATTTGGAGGTACATACAACTGTTGCTATCTGGAGGTAAATACAACTGTTCCTATCTGGAGGTAAATACAACTGTTCCTATCTGGAGGTAAATATAACTGTTCCTATCTGGAGGTAAATACAACTGTTGCTATCTGGAGGTAAATACAACAGTTCCTATCTGGAGGTAAATACAACTGTTCCTATCTGGAGGTAAATACAACTGTTCCTATCTGGAGGTACATACAACTGTTCCTACCAGGAGGTAAATACAACTGTTCCTATCTGGAGGTAAATACAACTGTTCCTATTTGGAGGTACATACAACTGTTGCTATCTGGAGGTAAATACAACAGTTCCTATCTGGAGGTAAATACAACTGTTCCTATCTGGCGGTAAATACAACTGTTCCTATCTGGAGGTACATACAACTGTTCCTATCTGGAGGTAACACTGTTCCTATTTGGAGGTAAATACAACAGTTCCTATCTGGAGGTAAATACAACAGTTCCTATCTGGAGGTAAATACAACTGTTCCTATCTGGAGGTAAATACAACTGTTCCTACCTGGAGGTAAATACAACTGTTCCTATCTGGAGGTAAATACAACTGTTCCTACCAGGAGGTAAATACAACTGTTCCTATCTGGAGGTAAATACAACAGTTCCTATCTGGGGGTACATACAACTGTTCCCATCTGTAGGTAAATACAACTGTTCCTATCTGGAGGTAAATACAACTGTTCCTATCTGGAGGTAAATACAACTGTTCCTATCTGGAGGTAAATACAACTGTTCCTATCTGGAGGTAAATACTGTTCCTATCTGGAGGTAACACTGTTCCTATTTGGAGGTAAATACAACAGTTCCTATCTGGAGGTAAATACAACAGTTCCTATCTGGAGGTAAATACAACTGTTCCTATCTGGAGGTAAATACAACTGTTCCTATCTGGAGGTAAATACAACAGTTCCTATCTGGAGGTAAATACAACAGTTCCTATCTGGAGGTAAATACAACAGTTCCTACCTGGAGGTAAATACAACTGTTCCTATCTGGAGGTAAATACAACTGTTCCTATCTGGAGGTAAATACAACTGTTCCTACCAGGAGGTAAATACAACTGTTCCTATCTGGAGGTAAATACAACTGTTCCTATCTGGAGGTACATACAACTGTTCCTATCTGGAGGTAAATACAACAGTTCCTATCTGGAGGTAAATACAACTGTTCCTGTCTGGAGGTAAATACAACTGTTCCTATCTGGAGGTAAATACAACTGTTCCTACCAGGAGGTACATACAACTGTTCTTATCTGGAGGTACATACAACAGTTCCTATCTGGAGGTAATACAGTTCCTATCTGGATATGAAGTCATACAGAAGTGATGAAGAAATGAAACGAGAAAAAATTAAACATACAATGTACGCTAATCCTCGTCTTGCTGTGGTCCTAGTGACACATGCGTGTTAAAACTGCTTCACCTGGCACTTCAGGCCCCTGTGGATGGCGACATGCAGTAGGACTTACACTCCTCGTACCTTTGGTTTCTATGCGTCGTCCTAGTGACACATGCGTGTTAAAACAGTTTCACCTGGCACTTCAGGCCCCTGTGGATGGCGACATGCAGTAGGACTTAACACTCCTCGTACCTGTGGTTTGTGTGCGCCTCATAAATGGTAGCCTCATGATGGGTATATGTTGTATGTCTAATATTCCCTCATCACTAACTCTCCTCACTCGTCCTCGTAACTTCACCTGTTTACATATAAACTTAGCAGGTATATCTTCCACTGTTGTGAACACCTTGGCCTAAAACAGAGATGATACATTTATTACATTGTTCAGGGGTGTGTGGAAATCTCCGAATTTTTCAATTGTCCGTGGACGTTTACTTGAATCCTACTTGTCACCAACATTAAGACCAAACTTCCAAAGGAAACTTGCCCTATGATTCAGGTTCTGACATACACATAACATGCTTGGCAGATGGTTCTGACATATACATAACATGCTTGGCAGATGGTTCTGACATACACATAACATGCTTGGCAGATGGTTCCGATGTACACATAACATGTTTGGCAGATGGTTCTGACATACACATAACATGCTTGGCAGATGGTTCCGACGTACACATAACATATTTGGCAGATGGTTCTGACATACACATAACATGCTTGGCAGATGGTTCTGACATACACATAACATGCTTGGCAGGTGGTTTTGACATACACATAACATGCTTGGCAGATGGTTTTGACATACAGATAACATATGCTATAAATGTGTCTCACCTTTCAACTTTCAATCAATGTTTTGTCTGCTAATTGCAGGTACTGTGTGCATATGCCACATGTAACTATCTGCTAATTGCAGGTACTGTGTGCATATGCCACATGTAACTATCTGCTAATTGCAGGTACTGTGTGCACATGCCACATGTAACTATCTGCTAATTGCAGGTACTGTGTGCACATGCCACATGTAAATATCTGCTAATTGCAGGTACTGTGTGCATATGCCACATGCAACTATCTGCTAATTGCAGGTACTGTGTGCACATGCCACATGTAACTATCTGCTAATTGCAGGTACTGTGTGCATATGCCACATGTAAATATCTGCTAATTGCAGGTACTGTGTGCATATGCCACATGCAACTATCTGCTAATTGCAGGTACTGTGTGCACATGCCACATGTAACTATCCTATCTGCTAATTGCAGGTACTGTGTGCACATGCCACATGTAACTATCTGCTAATTGCAGGTACTGTGTGCATATGCCACATGTAACTATCTGCTAATTGCAGGTACTGTGTGCATATGCCACATGTAATTATCTGCTAATTGCAGGTACTGTGTGCATATGCCACATGTAACTTGATAAAGATCTGAGTGTATCCTTGGCATCCACGGAAACTCTGCAATCCAGGAATCAACAAATCCATGTTTTCACTGTTGTGCTTTTTTAAGTTATGCATAGTCTTTGATGTTCTTTTGCTATCGAGATTTTTGTCACTTGAAGTTGCAGGGCTGCACTAAATTGAGTACATTGTAATTTGTAAGCATTTGTAAGCATTGGTAAAAAATAAATGAATTGCCTTCGTCTCGGAATGAACACTGTCCGCTGACATAGCTGGGTTTGGTAAATGTTTTATACATAACCATCATGGCAGAATGTTTACATTTTCGATAATCAATTAATTGTTAAGATCACTATGGTATATATAAACCCCCATAAAGTTATGTTATAAAATTAATCTGTCGGGGCCTCAAAATATACACTGCAAATATTATAGCCAGTTGGAACAGTTAAAGGTGAGTTTATCATGTAGCACGAGGAAAGCAATCAGAAAAGTAGCATATTGTTCCTTTATCCGCGTACATCACTTGGTTGTCCGATTAGCGCAGTGGTTAGCGTGCTCGCTTCTCACCAATGCAACACGGGTTCGATCCTCAGACTGGGAAGTATGTGAGATGGTACGGTGGTCGCCAGATCGGACAGGTGGGCTTTCTCCGGGTACTCCGGTTTCCTCCCACACGAATGACCACATTTATGCTTTCATCTGCGCCAACGAGAGTGATTAATATAAGTTGTTAGAACTTGCTTCGCAATCGTTATAAAATAAAAAAAAATTTAAACTTTAAGCAAAACAGGTAAGGACAGATTTTCATGAAAATTAGTTCAAACCTGGGAAGTATGCGAGATGAAAGAATACAACCCCCCCACCTCCGCCCCCAGTGGGATTCGAACCTACTTCGGTGATGGCCAAGTGATTTGAAGTATCCATGAAATCACTATAAATAATTACCAGGTTTGATATTTATAATTACCAGGTTTGATATTTACCAGGTTTGATAGTTATAATTACCAGGTTTGATATTTACCAGGTTTGATATTTATAATTACCAGGTTTGATAGTTATAATTACCAGGTTTGATATTTATAATTACCAGGTTTGATAGTTATAATTACCAGGTTTGATAGTTATAATTACCAGGTTTGATAGTTATAATTACCAGGTTTGATAGTTATAATTACCAGGTTTGATAGTTATAATTACCAGGTTTGATAGTTATAATTACCAGGTTTGATAGTTATAATTACCAGGTTTGATAGTTATAATTACCAGGTTTGATAGTTATAATTACCAGGTTTGATAGTTATAATTACCAGGTTTGATAGTTATAATTACCAGGTTTGATAGTTATAATTACCAGGTTTGATAGTTATAATTACCAGGTTTGATAGTTATAATTACCAGGTTTGATAGTTATAATTACCAGGTTTGATAGTTACCAGGTTTGATATTATAATTACCAGGTTTGATAGTTATAATTACCAGGTTTGATAGTTACCAGGTTTGACAGTTACCAGGTTTGATAGTTACCAGGTTTGATAGTTACCTTGATAGTTACCAGGTTTGATAGTTACCAGGTTTGACAGTTACCAGGTTTGATAGTTACCAGGTTTGATAGTTACCGTTTGATATTTACCATGTTTGATAGTTACCAGGTTTGATAGTTACCAGGTTTGATATTTACCATGTTTGATAGTTACCATGTTTGATAGTTACCAGGTTTGATATTTACCAGGTTTGATAGTTACCATGTTTGATAGTTACCATGTTTGATAGTTACCAGGTTTGATAGTTACCATGTTTGATAGTTACCATGTTTGACAGTTACCAGGTTTGATAGTTACCAGGTTAGTTACCATGTTTGATAGTTACCAGGTTTGATAGTTACCATGTTTGATAGTTACCAGGTTTGATAGTTACCTGGTTTGATAGTTATCAGGTTTGATAGTTACCCGATTTGATAGTTACCAGGTTTGATAGTTACCAGGTTTGATAGTTACCAGGTTTGATAGTTACCAGGTTTGATAGTTACCAGGTGTATACTCCGGGCAGCTAAGACAAGCCCAGTAGCTCCAATCAGATACAGCCCATTCTGAAATATAACGACTCTTAATAAACTGCTGTCGATATAACAACATGTAATAAACTGCTGTCGATATAACAACATGTAATAAACTGCTGTCAATATAACAACATGTAATAAACTGCTGTCAATATAACAACATGTAATAAACTGCTGTCAATATAACAACGCATAATAAACTGCTGTCAATATAACAACTGGTAATAAACTGCTGTCAATATAACGACTCTTAATAAACTGCTGTTAATATAACAACTTATAATAAACTGCTGTCAATATAACGACTCTTAATAAACTGCTGTCAATATAACAACTGGTAATAAACTGCTGTCAATATAACGACTCTTAATAAACTGCTGTTAATATAACAACTTATAATAAACTGCTGTCAATATAACAACTTGTAATAAACTGCTGTCAATATAACGACTCGTAATAAACTGCTGTTAATATAACAACTTGTAATAAACTGCTGTTAATATAACAACTTGTAATAAACTGCTGTCAATATAACAACTCGTAATAAACTGCTGTCAATATAACAACACTACATTCACATCCGTAAATACAATATAACAACACTACATTCACATCCTTAAATACAATATAACAACACTACATTCACATCCTTAAATACAATATAACAACACTACATTCACATCCTTAAATACAATATAACAACACTACATTCACATCCTTAAATACAATATAACAACTTGTAATAAACTGCTGTTAATATAACAACACTACATTCACATCCTTAAATACAATATAACAACACTACATTCACATCCTTAAATACAATATAACAACACTACATTCACATCCTTAAATACAATATAAACTTTAACCGGTTCCCCATAAAGATGTAGGTTTATATGTTACTGTATCTCCATACATATATAGCAGCACCAAGATATATACCGCAGCATGCACCACAGTATACCATGACCGAGCGGAGCGATTTTTCATGACCTCATAATCGTCGCCAAGTAACCGATTTCGTTGACCGGGATTTACTAAATTATATCAATTTATTTAATTTCGGAAAAAAAGTTTATATTTATCAGGTTTATTATATTAAGTAGCTATAAGTGTACAGTATTGATCACAAGGTTATTGTGGACGAGGAAATACGATTTTATGACAAGATATTCATTTTGAAATTAGGTTCCGGCTCACAGAAATTACTCGAACACGAACTGGGTTTGTACCGCGGTTCATAAAATTCATAATTAAGTAATAAGAAGTCAATATATCTACACTATATTGTACCTCAATAGAGTTTACTGGGAATGCTTAACCCTTTCCTTCATAGAGATTTAGGTTAATATACTATTATATCTCCATACAAATGACAGCCATTAAGCTATCATGCAGTGTATAAGTAGTTGCCATATCTATCCCACCTCCATAGATATTACTGGGACTACATAGAGATTTAGGTTAATATACTATTATATCTCCATACAAACGACAGCTATTTAGCTATCATGCAGGGGATAAGTAGTCGCCATATCTATCCCACCTCCATAGATATTACTGGGACTACATGAGATTCAGGTTAATATACTATTATATCTCCATACAAATGACAGCCATTTAGCTATCATGCAGTGAATAAGTAGTTGCCATATCTATCCCACCTCCATAGATATTACTGGGACTACATGAGATTCTAGCCTTTATTATGAACATTGGTTTGGCTACTATATTGTCAATGTATGTTTAATCATATTTTATTTGCTATTTTACATTATATAGTACATATAGACTTAATATTCATTATATGTGATAACATGCAAAATGGGTTGGGCAACAAGTTCTAGCAACATTAGTAAACTGCCCTCCCCAAAGTCAATGTATGTCCAAAGTTCATTCTAGGTCACAATTTTTGGGAGAAATGAGAAAGCATGTGATCGCTTTCTTAAATGGTATTCTTTAATATACTTCTGCAAAATAGGGTTAAAATGCACAGTACAACCATTAACTACAACATTTGAATAGAAGGAGTGCTTTATAATGGGCCAGTGTATCTTACTAGATTCAATTTGAAATGTGAAAACAATGTGAAAATCGTAAAAACCAAAAAAAAAATGAATGATCCCTGTATGTCATATGGTAATGGCGTCAAAAGGTGCTTCTATGAGGGAGAGGGTTAATTGGTGATTCCAATATGTTATTCTGATTTCATGCTTGTTTGATGAGGGAGTCCAAATAAAGCATGCTAGGATACAATAAAGGAGAACATAATTCCCACCCCAGAAAAGACCATGCCCCATGACCTGGGCCCGAGGTTATAACACTTTTCTCCAATTTCAAACTCAGTCTCAAGCTTCTGATTGGTTCTGCTAAGTGTAAAACTCAGACTTAACCAATCAAATTACTTGATCTTGAGTTTGCGATCTGGGAATAGTTTCATAACCTCGAGCACTGATCTCCCCCATCTATCTATAGAACTAATGAAATCTGCCAATCAAAATTGTCTTATACCAACCACAGGGATTCGGCACGTTTGGGGGTACTAGTATATATATTTAAGTACTTAAATATATATATACTAGTACCCCCAAACGTGCCGAATCCCTGTGATACCAACATAAATGTGCACAATATATACAAATACACATATTTATGATAATACATACCCCCATATATACGTCAGTGTGGCATCCGTGGTCGGATCTGGAATTGAAGGTCCCAGGTTCGATCCTCGGTCAGGGCATGTATGTGGTGTCATTGAGCAAGGCATCTCACACATATGTTTATTACTGGTTAACCACTTAGGTCAGCTAAGTCTCAGCCAAGGAAAAACATGGATTTGACATTAATGGAACATACATATATTGTACACATTTATAAGTTGGTTATGTTATATTTCGTTATATTTCGGGTTTTACGCCTGCATCAGCACCATTTTGGGCTATATCGCCGGCGGGCAGTTTACCTAACAACACCTTTCCTGGGCAGGCTCCAGCGGTTAACCAGTACTTGGGTGCACCAACCTCCGTAAGAAACTGCCAACTTTTTCATAGTTTATAAGTTGGTATAAAATAATTTTGATGGCAAAGTTAAAGTTCTGATGATAGATGGAGCAGAACTTCTCGGGGGGTCTGGTCCGGGGAGGGGGCTATGTTCTCCTTTATTGTGTCTTAGCTTCATCCCCGAGTACGGTACGGTGGTCACTAGATCAAACAGGTGGGATTTCTCCGGGTACTCTAGTTTCCTCCAACACGAATGACCACATTTACGATCTCACCTGCGCCTATGAGAGTGATTAATATAAGTTGTTAAGCTTGTTTCGCAATCATTGTAAAATAAATGAAGTTTAAACTTTTGTGGTCCATGATATATCAAAAGCCTCCATGGTCTATCACACCGTTGTTAGAACTCGCCTTTCACCACTATCATCAGAGTCATTGAACAGTGATATACTGCATTGAACAGTGATGTACTGCATTGAATAGTGATATACAGCATTGAACAGTGATCTACTGCATTGAACAGTGATGCACAGCATTGAACAGTGATGTACAGCATTGAACAGTGATATACTGCATTGAACAGTGATATACAGCATTGAACAGTGATGTACAGCATTGAACAGTGATGTACAGCATTGAACAGTGATATACTGCATTGAACAGTGATGTACAGCATTGAACAGTGATCTACAGCATTGAACAGTGATGTACAGCATTGAACAGTGATGTACAGCATTGAACAGTGATATACTGCATTGAACAGTGATGTACTGCATTGAACAGTGATATACAGCATTGAACAGTGATCTACTGCATTGCACATTGATGTACAGCATTGAACAGTGATATACTGCATTGAACAGTGATGTACAGCATTGAACAGTGATGTACAGCATTGAACAGTGATATACTGCATTGAACAGTGATATACAGCATTGAACAGTGATGTACAGCATTGAACAGTGATGTACAGCATTGAACAGTGATATACTGCATTGAACAGTGATGTACTGCATTGAACAGTGATATACAGCATTGAACAGTGATGTACTGCATTGAACAGTGATATACTGCATTGAACAGTGATGTACAGCATTGAACAGTGATATACTGCATTGAACAGTGATATACTGCATTGAACAGTGATATACTGCATTGAACAGTGATATACTGCATTGAACAGTGATATACAGCATTGAACAGTGATATACTGCATTGAACAGTGATGTACTGCATTGAACAGTGATATACAGCATTGAACAGTGATATACTGCATTGAACAGTGATATACTGCATTGAACAGTGATATACAGCATTGAACAGTGATATACAGTGATATACTGCATTGAACAGTGATATACTGCATTGAACAGTGATGTACAGCATTGAACAGTGATATACAGTGATATACTGCATTGAATAGTGATATACAGCATTGAACAGTGATGTACAGCATTGAACAGTGATGTACAGCATTGAACAGTGATATACAGCATTGAACAGTGAGCTACTGCATTGCACAGTGATGTACATCATTGAACAGTGATGTACAGCATTGAACAGTGATATACTGCACTGAACAGTGATATACAGCATTGAACAGTGATGTACAGCATTGAACAGTGATGTACAGCATTGAACAGTGATATACTGCATTGAACAGTGATGTACTGCATTGAACAGTGATATACAGTGATATACAGCATTGAACAGTGATGTACTGCATTGAACAGTGATGTACAGCATTGAACAGTGATATACTGCATTGAACAGTGATGTACAGCATTGAACAGTGATGTACAGCATTGAACAGTGATATACTACATTGAACAGTGATATACAGCATTGAACAGTGATGTACTGCATTGAACAGTGATATACTGCATTGAACAGTGATATACTACATTGAACAGTGATGTACTGCATTGAACAGTGATATACTGCATTGAACAGTGATGTACTGCATTGAACAGTGACATACTGCATTGAACAGTGATAGGCTGATAGCTAACACTACTGATTAGTGATAAACAGTATACAGATACACTGAGTGAATAGGTGAATATTTACGTTGACTACATTAATTTTGTACCTGTTATTACATCCGAAATATTACGTTTTGGACTATGTATACTTATGTTTGGATTATATTGGAGAATACGTTGGAATTTCGTTAAATCATAGCGATACCATCTGAATCTACACTCAATAAAAATAATTACGGGTAGCAGTTACTATCAGCAGTAGATGACTTCCAAAGGGTGATATACAAGGTTGATGGAATCGGTAGTGGCAGCCAATGGTACCAGAAGGATCTACGAGACGAGACGTGCCAGTTTACAGAACTTTCTTAGTTGGTCCAATGTGTGTGGGAACTAACATTTCTCATCGATGGTGAATCATTCGTAAAGACAGGAACACTAAAGTGACTTTGGTTTTGTGAAATTAGTGCTTGAAATACAGAACAGTCACATGTTTATTGCTGGTGTTCTAGTGGCTGTTATCAAGTGTAGGCCTAGTCCAAATATGACATTTTAATATCGAGGCATTTTTGAAAGATAAGATCCAAAAAAAATTATGTAGAGGTCTTATATATGTATATAGGACTATGACTATGACAAGTAATAAAATGATGACTTGTGAAAAAGTTCTCAGTCACTTGCAGAGGTTGGAGAATTGAGTATTGGTTTCTACCAAGCCAGGAAATGTTGGTGGTCTTCTACACCACAACGATAGACTGACTGTGTACGACCACAGGAACTTGAAATTTTATCCATAAGCCACCAATGGTCTCGTACCTCTATCCTAGGACACCCCCCTCTATTAAAAAGTGTCTAGGATAGAGGTACGAGACCATTGGTGGCTTATGGATAAAATTTAAAGTTCCTGTGGTACGACAATGTCCAGAGTGGGCCCTGTACAAATGAACCAATGAACAGGTGAAAGGTAGAACAACATCAGAAATGATAGTCCAACTATTTAGACTTGGAAATTGTGACATTTTACTATCCAGGCATTTTTCAAATGAAATAACAGAAACAATTTTTTATGTAGAGCCTAGAGGTCTTATTTATTTTATAGGACTACAGAAATGAATAAAATTTGAGATAATAAATAGAGACCTGGACGACACGTATGTTAGAGTCAACAAGAACTTGAACTCTTTCCAGAACACCCTGGTCCCGTTTCTTCAGTTCACTGCTATTTTTATTAAATGACATTGTGTTCTTACAGAACTTGTTGCAAAAAAGATTTCATCAAATTTCAAGGGAAACTACTCTTTGGTCACTGTCACACTGTCACTCATCGGTGAATTGTTTTGCAGATTTTGGTAAGTTTGCAAAATGCAAGCAACTAATGTAGTTAAACTTTGATAAGTGAATATTCATTTCATCAAACTATTAGTTGTCGAGATTTTAAATGGCAGCACGTTTAGAACAACTATATAATAATAAAATGCCATATGTTTTCGCGATATTGTTTAGGTTACACACCGCTAATATTCTGACCTATCATACATGGTCGGGACACCGCTATTGAAATATACATATATGACGCTACTGTAATCCCCCGTCTGACCCTAATAAAATTAACAGTCTTTCAGATGGGACGTTAAACCGAGGTCTCGTGTCAGTGCTTTACACAGTGCACGTAAAAGAACCAGAGGAGTCTGTATCATTGCACTATCCTCCAAAATGACTAATATCTTCAGGAGGCGTCGCTCATATGGGCAACCGGTAGCGACGATAAATAAACGTAAACACGCACTCACGCACGCACGCACGCACACACACACACACACGAGGGGTGTGTCCTAGGATAGAGGTACAAGACCGTTGGTGGCTTATGTATAAAATTTCAAGTTCCTGTGCTGTAACATACAATGCTTGAAATGTGTCATGGAAATTTCATTAGAATTGTGTCGTAATGAAATTTCATAACATATTTGATTGTTATTTTCATCACTAGTAGCGTGCAAAGAGCTAAGCAATCAAAACATGTAAATCCTTATTGCCTTTTCTCTCTCCCTCATGGTTATGGATTCTATCAAGAGCGCTTTAATATAAGTTGAAAGAACTTGTTTCGCAATCAAGCTAAAATAAATTTGTATAAACTAAGAGTGATTAATCTTTTAATAAATAAAATGTCAAGATCTTTTTTTTAATAGAGCGTGTCCTAGGATAGAGGTACGAGACCTTTCGTGGCTTATGGATAAAATTTCAAGTTCCTATGATCTAATGTTGTAAAAAGTTGACTCGCAATCATACTAAAACAAAACAGTATTCATCAAATTTCATTACATAATTTTATTTGACCGTTATTTTCACTACTAGGAGTTAATGTCTTACTTTTAAACGATTGTTGTGTTTCATTGTACTCAGTAACCAAACAGACTACATCATACTAATCAAATGTTTCTGTCTCTGGTTGCCTGCCTGGAGGGTCTGAGAGTCCCATCTAGTAGCTGTATCCCTGCAGCATACCAAACCCCGTCCAGAGCTGGCGTATAACTCATTATGAAATCATCATCTCTAATGATTACTCCACTCTGTCAAGAGTATACTGGTCTGCCTCCGTGGTCGAGTGGTATACGAGTCAGCGACCGTAACCACTCGACCACGGAGGCAGACCAGTATATTGGTAGATCTATCATCACTGATGGTCACGGGTTTGAGCCCCGCTCAGGTTTTGTCTCATTTATATGAAAAAGTTAACAGTTTCTTACGGAGGTTGGTGCACCAAGTACTGGTTAACCGCTGGAGCCTGTCCAGAAAGGTGTTGTTAGGTAAACTGCACTCCAGTGATATATACATATAGCCCACAATTAGGAGGCTTACTGATGCAGGCTAAAACCCATAATAAATAAACAAACAACTTAAACAAAAGTATACTCCCAATTACATCGATCGTCGGCATGCCAACGAGCTGACACAGCTGATAACGGTGGCTTACCCCATTGATTATGCTCGACCATATGGCTGCCTCAGCCTATTAAATTACGAGACGCTCCTAAGACGATCGGGTATCGATTTTGTTCTTGAATTTTTTTTCTTTCGAGGGGGAATGTTTCTATACTTGGGGGGGAAAAAACATACTATTTCGAGGGGGGAACGGGGCCGAATTTTGGCCCCCAAAAATCGGCAAACGACGGCCCTGTCGACCATATGGCTGCCTCAGCTTGGCTATCTCAGAATACTTTAACTACTTTTATGTCGCTTTATTTATTTATTTATATCGTGTTCATTTCATATTATATTTGGATACTACCTCGTGTAAGAGAATGGACACCTGCACTTTTGGAACAGGTTTTTTAATCTTTTAGGCGCAATGTAGTCTTCTTGATGAGGCATGAAGATGTTTGATCCAGCATTGACAGCTGTCTTATTGGATTCATGTTCCTTTGTAGATCTCTGTCAATTCTTATCTCAATTTTAGTGGCAGAACATAAGCTTTAATCTATCTTAATGCCAAGGCCAGGAAACCGAGGCTTGTCGCAGGTCTGTTTTACCGAGTGCCAGTACACCGAGGCTTGTCGCAAGTCTGTTCTCCCGAGTGCCAGTACACCGAGGCTTGTCGCAGGTCTGTTCTCATGAGTGCCGGTACACCGAGGCTTGTCGCAGGTCTGTTCTCCCGAATGCCGGTACACCGAGGCTTGTCGCAGGTCTGTTCTACCGAGTGCCAGTACACCGAGGCTTGTCGCAAGTCTGTTCTACCGAGTGCCAGTACACTGAGGCTTGTCGCAGGTCTGTTTTACCGAGTGCCAGTACACCGAGGCTTGTCGCAAGTCTGTTCTCCCGAGTGCGGGTACATCGAGGCTTGTCGCAGGTCTGTTCTACCGAGTGCCAGTACACCGAGGCTTGTCGCAAGTCTGTTCTCCCGAGTGCCGGTACACCGATGCTTGTCGCAGGTCTGTTCTACCGAGTGCCGGTACACCAAGGCTTGTCGCAGGTCTGTTCTCCCGAGTGCCGGTACACAGAGGCTTGTCGCAGGTCTGTTCTACCGAGTGTAGGTACACCGAGGCTTGTCGCAGGTCTGTTCTCCCGAGTGCCGGTACACCGAGGCTTGTCGCAGGTCTGTTCTACCGAGTGCAGGTACACTGAGGCTTGTCGCAGGTCTGTTCTCCCGAGTGCCGGTACACCAAGGCTTGTCGCAGGTCTGTTCTACCGAGTGCCGGTACACCAAGGCGTGTCGCAGGTCTGTCCTCCCGAGTGTCGGTACACCAAGGCTTGTCGCAATTCTGTTCTACAGAGTGCCGGTACACCAAGGCTTGTCGCAAGTCTGTTCTGCCAAGTGCCGGTACACCAAGGCGTGTCGCAAGTCTGTTCTACAGAGTACCGGTACACCAAGGCTTGTCGCAAGTCTGTTCTACCGAGTGCCGGTACACCAAGGCTTGTCGCAAGTCTGTTCTACCGAGTGCCAGGACACCAAGGCTTGTCGCAGGTCTGTTCTCCCGAGTGCCGGTACACCGAGGCTTGTCGCAGGACTGTTCTACCGAGTGCCGGTACACCGAGGCTTGTCGCAGGTCTGTTCTACCGAGTGCCAGTACACTGAGGCTTGTCGCAAGTCTGTTCTCCCGAGTGCCGGTACACCGATGCTTGTCGCAGGTCTGTTCTACCGAGTGCCGGTACACCAAGGATTGTCACAAGTCTGTTCTCCCGAGATGCCAGTACACCAAGGCTTGTCGCAGGTCTGTTCTCCCGAGTGCCAGTACACCGAGGCTTGTCGCAGGTCTGTTCTCCCGAGTGCCGGTACACCGAGGCTTGTCGCAGGTCTGTTCTACCGAGTGCAGGTACACCGAGGCTTGTCGCAGGTCTGTTCTCCCGAGTGCCGGTACACCAAGGCTTGTCGCAGGTCTGTTCTACCGAGTGCCGGTACACCAAGGCGTGTCGCAGGTCTGTCCTCCCGAGTGTCGGTACACCAAGGCTTGTCGCAATTCTGTTCTACAGAGTGCCGGTACACCAAGGCTTGTCGCAAGTCTGTTCTGCCAAGTGCCGGTACACCAAGGCTTGTCGCAAGTCTGTTCTACCGAGTGCCGGTACACCAAGGCTTGTCGCAAGTCTGTTCTACCGAGTGCCAGGACACCAAGGCTTGTCGCAGGTCTGTTCTACCGAGTGCCAGGACACCAAGGCTTGTCGCAGGTCTGTTCTCCCGAGTGCCGGTACACCAAGGCTTGTCGCAGGTCTGTTCTACCGAGTGCCAGTACACCGAGGCTTGTCGCAAGTCTGTTCTCCCGAGTGCCGGTACACCAAGGCTTGTCGCAGGTCTGTTCTACCGAGTGCCGGTACACCGAGGCTTGTCGCAGGTCTGTTCTACCGAGTGCAGGTACACCGAGGCTTGTCGCAGGTCTGTTCTCCCGAGTGCCGGTACACCAAGGCTTGTCGCAGGTCTGTTCTACCGAGTGCCGGTACACCAAGGCGTGTCGTAGGTCTGTCCTCCCGAGTGTCGGTACACCAAGGCTTGTCGCAATTCTGTTCTACAGAGTGCCGGTACACCAAGGCTTGTCGCAAGTCTGTTCTGCCAAGTGCCGGTACACCAAGGCTTGTCGCAAGTCTGTTCTACAGAGTACCGGTACACCAAGGCTTGTCGCAAGTCTGTTCTACCGAGTGCCGGTACACCAAGGCTTGTCGCAAGTCTGTTCTACCGAGTGCCAGGACACCAAGGCTTGTCGCAGGTCTGTTCTCCCGAGTGCCGGTACACCAAGGCTTGTCGCAGGTCTGTTCTACCGAGTGCCAGTACACCGAGGCTTGTCGCAAGTCTGTTCTCCCGAGTGCCGGTACACCAAGGCTTGTCGCAGGTCTGTTCTACCGAGTGCCGGTACACCGAGGCTTGTCGCAGGTCTGTTCTACCGAGTGCCAGTACACCGAGGCTTGTCGCAAGTCTGTTCTACCGAGTGCCAGTACACTGAGGCTTGTCGCAGGTCTGTTTTACCGAGTGCCAGTACACCGAGGCTTGTCGCAAGTCTGTTCTCCCGAGTGCCGGTACACCGAGGCTTGTCGCAGGTCTGTTCTACCGAGTGCCAGTACACCGAGGCTTGTCGCAAGTCTGTTCTCCCGAGTGCCGGTACACCAAGGCTTGTCGCAGGTCTGTTCTACCGAGTGCCGGTACACCGAGGCTTGTCGCAGGTCTGTTCTACCGAGTGCCAGTACACCGAGGCTTGTCGCAAGTCTGTTCTACCGAGTGCCAGTACACTGAGGCTTGTCGCAGGTCTGTTTTACCGAGTGCCAGTACACCGAGGCTTGTCGCAAGTCTGTTCTCCCGAGTGCCGGTACACCGAGGCTTGTCGCAGGTCTGTTCTACCGAGTGCCAGTACACCGAGGCTTGACGCAAGTCTGTTCTACCGAGTGCCGGTACACCAAGGCTTGTCACAAGTCTGTTCTCCCGAGATGCCGGTACATCAAGGCTGGTGGAAGTCGTGATAGCGCAGTGGATAGGCGTTCGCTCCAGGTGCGAAAGGTCCGGAGTTCGAGCCCCACTGGAGCCGTTACGATTGTGCCCTTAGGCAAGGCATTTAAATTCCACATTGTCTCTTCTCTCTCCCTCGTGGCGATGGATTCCATCAGGAATGAGTTCTCGAGAGTGATTTATATAAGTTGAAATAACTTGTTTCGCAATCGAGCTAAAATAAATTTGTATAAACTATCAAGGCTTGTCGCAGATCTGTTCTCCCGAGTGCCGGTACACCAAGGCTTGTCGCAGGTCTTTTCTACCGAGTGCCAGTACACCAAGGCTTGTCGCAGGTCTGTTCTCCCGAGTGCCGGTACACCAAGGCTTGTCACAAGTCTGTTCTCCCGAGTGCCGGTACACCGAGGCTTGTTGCAGGTCTGTTCTCCCGAGTGCCGGTACACCAAGGCTTGTCGCAGGTCTGTTCTCCCTAGTGCCGGTACACCAAGGCTTGTCGCAGGTCTGTTCTCCTGAGTGCCTTGATACTCGGTACCTTGTTATGACCTTAAAAGTTCCAACTAAAAGACATGTGAATATATATATATATGTGCCATGATGTGAATATATACCACTGTAAAGCATTTCAATTTGTTCTTGTGCCAAATACCAGCATGTGGGTTTACATTTCTCCGCATGCTATCCTCTAGCTAACACTGCATGCTGGGTATAATAAAAGCAATAAATAGTTGTAGCAGACGACACTTCATTAAATATATATTATGTTGTTCTTATTTGTAACTGAACACTCCGTATACAGACTGATCTGTAGTCCAGTGGTAACACCCTGGACTGGTAATCCAAGGATCGCAGGTTCGATCCCTCGTCTGACCCTAATACAATTTCAGATGGGACGTTAAACCGAGTTCTTGTGTCGTTGCTGTACACCGTGCACGTAACAGAACCAGAGGAGACTCTGGAATGTGTCTCTATCTGTATCATTGCACTATCCTCCAAAAACCTAAAATGACTAATCTCTTCAGGAGGCATCGCTCATATGTTCAACTGGTAGCAACGTTAAATAAACGTAAAACACAGGAAATATCTGCCGTCTACTTTCATTAGAATTATTCTAATGCTTTCCTTCATAAAGATTTAGGTTAATATACCATTATATCTCCATACAAACCACAGCCATTTAGCTATCATGCAGTGGATAAGTAGTCACCATATCTATCCCACCTCCATAGATATTACTGGGACTACATAGAGATTTAGGTTAATATACTAGTATATCTCCATACAAACCACAGCCATTTAGCTATCATGCAGTGGATAAGTAGTCACCATATCTATCCCACCTCCATAGATATTACTGGGACTACATGAGATTCTGGCCTGCATTATGAACATTGGTTTGGGCCGTTTGGCTAGTACATTGTCAATGTATGTCATATCGGTAATGGTGTCGAGAGGTGCTTCTATGAGGGAAAGTGTTAAGTAATAGAACACTAATCTTGTAGAACACTTCTGTATTGGTATATTGCTTGATTTAACTAACCATATATTTAATTATTTAATGCATACGATCGACAATACAATATTACATACAAGCATGAATCAGATGTGAAATAAGTTAACAGATTATAAGGCACATATATAAATTTGTGTAACATAGCAAAAGGGTCGGGCCACAAGTTATAACCAACATTAGAAAACAGCCCTTCCCAATAATCAAGCTTTATTTAACAAAATGTGCAATATAGTCCGCCTCCGTGGTCGAGTGGTTAAGGTCGCTGACTTGCATACCACTGTAACCTATCATCACTGATGGTCATGAGTTCGAGCCACGCTCAGGCCGTGTCTCATGTATATGAAAAAGTTGGCAGTTTCTTACGGAGGTTGGTGCACCCAAGTACTGGTTATCCGCTGGAGCCTGCCCAGGAAAGGTGTTGTTAGGTAAACTGCCCGCCGGCGATATAGCCCGAAATGGTGCTGGTGCAGGCGTAAAACCCGATATATAACATAAAATGTGCAATATCGTCTCAGTACTATCAATTATAGTTTATCTATGTTGATATGGATTAACTGCAAACTAAGAAACCTAAATTTCGTATATTGCTGGTCAGTATAATACAGCCTACATGCCAGTCATTAGCCTTGTCATCCAGTCTGTCGATTTTTCACTTTTTAACTTATCTTAACTTTTTTAACTGTAAAAAACGGTAAAACTGTTGATATTATCAGAAACTCAATAAGGCCCAATTAACCCTTTCAACACTACAGGCCTCTAAATAGACTTAACAAAAAGTTTAGATCCAGATGAGCCGGGTCGTGACGAGCCGTTTCATCAGGATCTGCACTTTTTGCCAGTAATAATTAATGATTACTATTTTTAGATAAAATCACGCATTTTGATAAATGAACTGGTCCAAAGGTAATTTTCTTATTAATTTATTGGTCTAAAAATATCATGCACCAGTCCATGTCTGTTATATAGAAATATAAAAATATATGGACGTCTGTTCCCAGGCTAGCCAGTCATCTCCTCTTGTCATTGCGTTGTGTACCGGTAGTACATGAGCATATATTACTTGCCATTTCTGCCTACACTTTCAACACTACAGGCCTCTAAATAGATCATCAGGATCTGCACTTTTTGCCAGTAATAATTATTACTATTTTTAGATAAAATTACCCATTTTGATAAATGAACTGGTCAAAAGGTAATTTTCTTATTAATTTATTGGTCTAAAAATATCATGCACCAGTCCATTCATTGGGGTTGAATGTATTAATTGTCTCGGTGTTAAAATATATTTATTTGACTTACCAGGCAAAAATATATGGACGTCTGTTCGCAGGCTAGCCAGTCATCTCCTCTTGTCATTGCATTGTGTACCGGTAGTACATGAGCATATATTACTTGCCATTTCTGCCTATTACCTACCCAATGGGGGATTGGAGCTGCCAAGATTCATAATTTATCACGAGGAGTAGTCTAAAGAGCCGGTTCCCCACCATTTAATCCTTTTTATGTACCATTGTTAATGAAAGTTAATACGTAATGCCTGGACAATGTCTTGGAACCTCTCGGGGCTGAGTAGAAACGCTGTGTAATCAGACAACATTTAGGATAAAGTTCAAACCGTATGTCCATTTGTCTGCACATTATGGGCTTCTCCGTGGTGTTTTGTGTGGAAGATTAAGGCCATTTGCGAGGAAATATTACGCCAGCCAGCACTATGTTTGATTGTGGTCGGGAGTTTGGTCAGACAATTTTGAGAAATTAGATGCCATTAATATGGATTGAGTGCTGTCAGCTGACTGAAAGTATTCAGTTGGACATTAACCCTTTCAACACTACAGGCCTCTAAGTAGACTTACAAAAAGTGTAGATCCAGATGAGCCAGCTCATCAGGATCTGCACTTTTTGCCAGTAATAATTATACTATTTTTCGATAAAATTACCCATTTTGATAAATGAACTGGTCCAAAGGTACTTTTCTTATTAATTTATTGGTCTAAAAATATCATGTACCAGTCCATGTCAGTTCCTTGGGGTTGAATTGGTTATGGGGAATGTGGGATAAAAAACGTGGAAAAAAACGTTGTTTGAAAGTCAAACTTCGATTTTGTTTATTTATTTTCCATTTATGTCTTAACCCTCTGCCAACATGTGTAACCCACTTAACATTCATCTGATCTGCCACCATGTGTAACCCAATTAGCATTCATCTGATCTGCCACCATGTGTAACCCAATTAGCATTCATCTGATCTGCCACCATGTGTAACCCAATTAGCAAGCATCTGATCTGCCAACATGTGTAACCCAATTAGCAAGCATCTGATCTGCCAACATGTGTAACCCAATTAGCAAGCATCTGATCTGCCAACATGTGTAACCCAATTAGCAAGCATCTGGTCTGCCAACATGTGTAACCCAATTAGCAAGCATCTGATCTACCACCATGTGCAACCCAATCAGCATTATGTGTAACCCAATTAGCAAGCATCTGGTCTGCCAACATGTGTAACCCAATTAGCAAGCATCTGGTCTGCCAACATGTGTAACCCAATTAGCAAGCATCTGGTCTGCCAACATGTGTAACCCAATTAGCATTCATCTGATCTGCCAACATGTGTAACCCAATTAGCATTCATCTGATCTGCCACCATGTGCAACCCAATCATCATTATGTGTAACCCAATTAGCAAGCATCTGGTCTGCCACCATGTGTAACCCAATTAGCATTCATCTGATCTGCCACCATGTGCAACACAATTAGCATTCATCTGATTTGCCACCATGTGCAACACAATTAGCATTCATCTGATCTGCCACCATGTGCAACACAATTAGCATTCATCTGATCTGCCACCATGTGCAACCCAATCGGCATTCATCTGATCTGCCACCATGTGTAACCCAATTAGCATTCATCTGATCTGCCACCATGTGCAACACAATTAGCATTCATCTGATCTGCCACCATGTACAACACAATTAGCATTCATCTGATCAGCCACCATGTGCAACCCAATCAGCATTCATCTGATCTGCCACCATGTGTAACCCAATTAGCATTCATCTGATCTGCCACCATGTGCAACACAATTAGCATTCATCTGATCTGCCACCATGTGCAACCCAATCAGCATTCATCTGATCTGCCACCATGTGTAACCCAATTAGCATTCATCTGATCTGCCAACATGTGCAACCCAATCAGCATTCATCTGGTCTGCCACCATGTGCAACCCAATCAGCATTCATCTGATCTGCCACCATGTGCAACCCAATCAGCATTCATCTGATCTGCCACCATGTGCAACCCAATCAGCATTCATCTGGTCTGCCACCATGTGTAACCCAATTAGCATTCATCTGATCTGCCACCATGTGTAACCCAATTAGCATTCATCTGATCTGCCACCATGTGTAACCCAATTAGCATTCATCTGATCTGCCACCATGTGCAACACAATTAACATTCATCTGATCTGCCACCATGTGCAACACAATTAACATTCATCTGATCTGCCACCATGTGTAACCCAATTAGCATTCATCTGATCTGCCACCATGTGCAACCCAATCATCATTATGTGTAACCCAATTAGCAAGCATCTGGTCTGCCACCATGTGTAACCCAATTAGCATTCATCTGATCTGCCACCATGTGTAACCCAATCAGCATTCATCTGGTCTGCCACCATGTGTAACCCAATTAGCATTCATCTGATCTGCCACCATGTGCAACCCAATCATCATTATGTGTAACCCAATTAGCAAGCATCTGGTCTGCCACCATGTGTAACCCAATTAGCATTCATCTGATCTGCCACCATGTGTAACCCAATCAGCATTCATCTGGTCTGCCACCATGTGTAACCCAATTAGCATTCATCTGATCTGCCACCATGTGCAACCCAATCATCATTCATCTGATCTGCCACCATGTGTAACCCAATTAGCATTCATCTGATCTGCCACCATGTGCAACACAATTAACATTCATCTGATCTGCCACCATGTGCAACACAATTAGCATTCATCTGATCTGCCACCATGTGCAACCCAATTAGCATTCATCTGATCTGCCACCATGTGCAACCCAATCAGCATTCATCTGATCTGCCACCATGTGCAACCCAATTAGCATTCATCTGATCTGCCACCATGTGCAACCCAATCAGCATTCATCTGGTCTGCCACCATGTGCAACCCAATCAGCATTCATCTGATCTGCCACCATGTGCAACCCAATAAGCATTCATCTGATCTGCCACCATGTGCAACACAATCAGCATTCATCTGATCTGCCACCATGTGCAACCCAATCAGCATTCATCTGGTCTGCCACCATGTGCAACCCAATCAGCATTCATCTGATCTGCCACCATGTGCAACCCAATTAGCATTCATCTGATCTGCCACCATGTGCAACACAATCAGCATTCATCTGATCTGCCACCATGTGTAACCCAATCAGCATTCATCTGATCTGCCACCATGTGCAACACAATCAGCATTCATCTGATCTGCCACAATGTGCAACCCTATCAGCATTCATCTGATCTGCCACCATGTGTAACCCAATTAACATTCATCTGATCTGCCACCATGTGCAACACAATTAACATTCATCTGATCTGCCACCATGTGCAACCCAATTAACATTCATCTGATCTGCCACCATGTGCAACCCAATTAGCATTCATCTGATCTGCCACCATGTGCAACCCAATTAACATTCATCTGATCTGCCACCATGTGCAACCCAATCAGCATTCATCTGATCTGCCACCATGTGCAACCCAATCAGCATTCATCTGTTCTGCCACCATGTGTAACCCAATCAGCATTCATCTGATCTGCCACCATGTGTAACCCAATTAGCATTCATCTGATCTGCCACCATGTGCAACCCAATCAGCATTCATCTGATCTGCCACCATGTGTAACCCAATCAGCATTCATCTGTTCTGCCACCATGTGTAACCCAATCAGCATTCATCTGATCTGCCACCATGTGTAACCCAATTAGCATTCATCTGATCTGCCACCATGTGCAACCCAATCAGCATTCATCTGATCTGCCACCATGTGTAACCCAATCAGCATTCATCTGTTCTGCCACCATGTGTAACCCAATCAGCATTCATCTGATCTGCCACCATGTGTAACCCAATTAGCATTCATCTGATCTGCCACCATGTGCAACCCAATCAGCATTCATCTGATCTGCCACCATGTGTAACCCAATCAGCATTCATCTGTTCTGCCACCATGTGTAACCCAATCAGCATTCATCTGATCTGCCACCATGTGTAACCCAATTAGCATTCATCTGATCTGCCACCATGTGCAACCCAATCAGCATTCATCTGATCTGCCACCATGTGTAACCCAATCAGCATTCATCTGATCTGCCACCATGTGTAACCCAATCAGCATGCATCTGATCTGCCACCATGTGTAACCCAATCAGCATTCATCTGATCTGCCACCATGTGCAACACAATTAACATTCATCTGTGTATTATGTTATGTTATGTTATATTTCGGGTTTTACGCCTGCATCAGCACCATTTTGGGCTATATCGCCGGCGGGCAGTTTACTTAACAACACCTTTCCTGGGCAGGCTCCAGCGGTTAACCAGTACTTGGGTGCACCAACCTCCGTAAGAAACTGCCAACTTTTTCATATAAATGAGACACGGCCTGAGCGGGGCTCGAACCCGTGACCATCAGTGATGATAGGTTACAGTGGTATACAAGTCAGCGACCTTAACCACTCGACCACGGAGGCGGATTCATCTGTGTAATATAATGACACCATATTTGTTTCAGGAGTAGCCGCTATAATACTGCAGGGCATCCCAAAACACAAGAATGATGTAGTTCTTGTCTACCCATCTTCATACATTCCAAGGTCAAGGTAGGGAGTCGAGTGACTCGGGAGTTATTCAAAGGCAATTTTATTTTGATGCCGTTTAGACCTAACCCGTTAAATACTACATACCTCTAAATAGGTTTACAAAAAGTGTAGATCCAGATGAGCCGGCTCATGAGCTGTCTCATCAGGATCTGCACTTTTTGCCAGTAATATTATTATTTTTGGACAAAATTACCCATTTTGATAAATGAACTGGTCCAAATGTAATTTTCTTATTAATTTATTGGTCTAAGAATATCATGAATCAGTTCATGTCAGTTACGTGGTGCT
Organism: Archivesica marissinica; assembly: GCA_014843695.1. Taxonomy (NCBI): domain Eukaryota; kingdom Metazoa; phylum Mollusca; class Bivalvia; order Venerida; family Vesicomyidae; genus Archivesica; species Archivesica marissinica. The sequence goes on along the minus strand of CM026401.1, from coordinate 45,980,782 downwards.
GAATTGGTTAAAGTCCCAATATGCATTTATCTAGAAATGTTGAATGGGTTAAAGAAAGTGTTACCAAAATGTGACTAATAGAACACAAACTTAACCACTTAAAAACCGCAACTGGCCATTTTCAATAAAGGTAGGACAGATTATTTCCTCCGACATTACCTAACTAGCCAATTACTTTTCTACATTTGAATCACGTAATTTGTGACACTACACAATACAAAACATATGAAGAAGATTTGATTTCATCAAAATAACATTTGAGGTACCGGTATGTCAACATCCGCCTCCGTGGTCGAGTGGTTAAGGTCGCTGACTTGTATACCACTGTAACCTATCATCACTGATGGTCACAGGTTCGAGCCCCGCTCAGGCCGTGTCTCATTTATATGAAAAAGTTGGCAGTTTCTTACGGAGGTTTGTGCACCCAAGTACTGGTTAACCGCAGGAGCCTGCCCAGGAAAGGTGTTGCTAAGTAAACTGCCCGCCGGCAATATAGCCCGAAATGGTGCTGATGCAGGCGTAAAACCCGAAATATAACATAACATAACCGGTATGTCAAAAATGACCCTTGATCATGCATGGTACATGTATAATGATACAGTGTATTAGAGAGGTGGACACTGAACTGTATAACTCTAAAAATACAGCGCTAAATTCAAGATTAGCGACATTTAATGGACAGTTACGTAACTATGGATGTGAATACCGAAACATAAGATTCGGAAGATAATTATTGGTCAGGTATTGTGTGTGTTTTTACGTTTATTTATCGTCGCTACCGGTTGCCCATATGAGCGACGCCTCCTGAAGGGATTAGTCATTTTAGATTTTTGGAGGATAGTGCAATGATACAGACAAGAGACCTATTCCAGTGTCCCCTCTGGTTCTTTTACGTGCACGAAGTAAAGCACCGACACAAGACCTCGGTTTAACGTCCCATCTGTAAGACTGTTAATTTTATTAGGATCAGATGGGGGGATTGAACCTGCGATCCACTGGACTACAGATCCGATACGAGTTAAATAAAGAGTCTAAAAAAAACAGAAAAAAGAGATTCAACAGTAGATATGTACAGAATAGAAAATATCCTCTTGTGACCTTCTATGTATAAGATATAAGCCGAAAATGATCCAATATGTAAATTATTGGACTATGTGAGGCGTGTAGCGCCGAAGACAGTACTAATATTTTACATATTGGATCCGTTTGAGGCTTATATATCTTATATAACAAGATCGTACTAATTAAAATGGTTACGTTCGTACATGTACGCGTAGTATTTAATATAGTACTCTGGCCTCTTGCCATCAGTCCAATATTAATAATAACGGACTGCAAGTACAAAGGTATGACGTCACGACCGTGTTTTAATTGTATTTAGTAGCCATTTGTCAAAGACACAATTGTAAACCACTTAAAACTGCTTTAATACTGATATGCGTCATAAGTGTTAGGTATAAGGGGCTCAAGGGAAATCTATGATGTTTGAACCATACGTCTTTACTCGTGACCTATAGTAGCAGACCGAGATATAATCAGATTGGCTCGTCCAAATTCTCACATTTGAAGCCTTCTGGGAAATAATGCTAATCCTTTCGGAACCACATATTTTGCATATGAATACCCATAACGGTTCCCAAGAAGACGATACATTTACATCCTTTCATTCATCACAGTATCCCGAGAATGATGTACGATAGTGTCATTCGTATGGGTACATATATACAGTCAAACCTGCTGCCTTAACCCTTTCAACACCACAGACCTCTATATGGGCTTACAAAAAGTGTAGATCCAGATGAGCCGGCTCGTGACGAGCCGTCTCATCAGGATCTGCACGTTTTGCAAGTAGTATTACTAATTTTAGACAAAATTACCCATCTTGATAAATGAACTGGTCCGAATGTAATTTTCTTATTCATTTATTGGTCTAAGAATATCATGGACCAGTCCATGTCAGTTACTTGGTGTTGAAAGAGTTAAGCAGCCAGCCAAGGTAATCACTGAAAGTGGCTGGTTAACACAGGTGGCTGCTTAATAGAGATATGGTGTGTATATACAGTCCAACCTGCTGCCTTAAGCAGCCAGCCAAGGTAATCACTGAAAGTGGCTGCTTAACACAGGTGTCTGCTTAATAGAGATAAGGTGTGTATATACAGTCAAACCTGCCTTAAGCAGCCAGCCAAGGGAATCACTGAACGTGGCTGATTAACACAGATGGCTGCTTAATAGAGGTAAGGTGTGTATATACAGTCAAATCTGCCTTAAGCAGCCAGCCAAGGGAATCACAGAAAGTGGCTGCTTAGCACAGGTAGCTGCTTAATAGAGGTATGGTGTGTATATACAGTCAAACCTGCCTTAAGCAGCCAGCCAAGGTAATCACTGAAAGTGGCTGCTTAACACAGGTGGATGCTTAATAGAGATAATGTGGGTATATACAGTCAAATCTGCTGCCTTAAGCAGCCAGCCAAGGGAATCACTGAACTTGGCTGATTAGCACAGGTGGTTGCTTAATAGAGGTAAGGTGTGTATATACAGTAAAACCTGCCGTAAGCAGCCATCCAAAGGAATCACTGAAAGTGGCTGCTTAACACAGGTGGCTGCTTAATAGAGATAAGGTGGGTATATACAGTCAAACCTGCTGCAGCCAGCCAAGGGAATCACTGAACGTGGCTGATTAACACAGATGGCTGCTTAATAGAGGTATGTGTATATACAGTCAAACCTGCCTTAAGCAGCCAGCCAAGGTATTCACTGAAAGTGGCTGCTTAACACAGGTGGATGCTTAATAGAGATAATGTGGGTATATACAGTCAAATCTGCTGCCTTAAACAGCCAGCCAAGGTAATCACTGAAAGTGGCTGCTTAACACAGGTGGCTGCTTAATAGAGATAAGGTGTGTGTATATACAGTCAAACCTGCTGCCTTAAGCAGCCAGCCAAGGGAATCACTGAACTTGGCTGATTAGCACAGGTGGCTGCTTAATAGAGGTAAGGTGTGTATATACAGTAAAACCTGCCATAAGCAGCCATCCAAAGGAATCACTGAAAGTGGCTGCTTAACACAGGTGGTTGCTTAATAGAGATAAGGTGTGTATATACAGTCAAACCTGCATTAAGCAGCCAGCCAAGTGAATCACTGAAAGTGGCTGCTTAACACAGGTGGTTGCTTAATAGAGATAAGGTGTGTATATACAGTCAAACCTGCCTTAAGCAGCCAGCCAAGGGAATCACTGAAAGTGGCTGCTTAACACAGGTGGTTGCTTAATAGAGATAAGGTGTGTATATACAGTCAAACCTGCCTTAAGCAGCCAGCCAAGGGAATCACTGAAAGTGTCTGCTTAACACAGGTGGCTGCTTAATAGAGATAAGGTGTGTATATACAGTCAAACCTGCCTTAAGCAGTCAGCCAAGGGAATCACTGAACTTGGCTGATTAATACAGGTGGCTGCTTAATAGAGGTAAGGTGTGTATATACAGTCAAACCTGCCTTAAGCAGCCAGTCAAGGGAATCACAAAGTGGCTGCTTAACACAGGTGGCTGCTTAAGAGGTAACATGTGTATATACAGTCAAACCTGTGTTAGTGGTCATCTCCATTAAGCAACCAACCTGTATTAAGCAGCCAGTTTCCAGATTCCCAATATGTTGTTTTATTATACATTTGACCTCTATTAAACAGCCACCTGTGCTAAGCAGCCACTTTCTGTGATTCCCTTGGCTGGCTGCTTAAGACAGGTTTGACTGTACATAATAATATGAAAGTATCGCAATGTCTTTTAGCTATTCTTACCATATTTACTCGCTAAGACGATCTCGCCTATAAGACGATCTTGCCTATAAGACGAACTCGCCTATAAGACGACCGTCTCCCACTGTGGTCCTAGATCAGTGGTATTTTGCATAGACCCGCATATAAGACAGCCGAGTAAATGGAAACCAACTCAGAAGTAAAGATCAAACAAATTGTACTGTAAAAGCACTGTAAATTATGTCAAATCATAAAAAATTCCCAACGATAAATTTACGATTGTGCCCTTAGACAAGGCATTTAAATTCCACATTGCCTCTTCTCTCTCCTTCATGGTGATGGATTCCATCAGGAATGAGGTCTCGAGAGTGATTAATATAAGTTGAAAGAACTTGTTTCGCAATCGAGCTAAAATAAATTTGTATAAACTAATAAATTTGATTTGCTAAAATGCTATTGACAAGTTCAGTTTACAGATAAAGCTGTGAAAGTCTATGCTTTTGTTACATACACCCTTTCAGTTATTTCAAACGTCATCAAATCGATTTTTAATAAAAAGAAAATAAAAAATAAAAAATTATCACTCGCTTATAAGACGGGGAGCTACTTTGAGACAATAATCTGGTGATAAAAAGTCCGTCTTATAGGCTAGTAAGTACGGTAATAACAATACGAAAGTATCTGAATGTCGGTTTTTGTGTCTTTTTGCTATTTCACCGAGAAAGCATTGGATTACAGTTTTTAGATATTTAGATATTGTCCCAAGAGATCTTGAACCTGTCAATAATATAGTGCGGCTAAGTGTGTGCATAAATTATGCGTAAGCCATGGGGTTAAAGAGTGCACTCAACCTCAGGGCATCTGCAGATGAGTGGTTAAGGTTTCAAATCACTTGCCACTCACCGCTGTAGGTTTAATCCCACTGGGGGGGTGGGGCTGCCAAATTCTTTCATGTTTGGAACTGGCTATATTCTAATGGTATGTGGTTCTACCTGGGTGCCAGTCTGTGCTTAACCCATTCAACCCCAAGTAACTGACATGAACTGGTCCATGATATTTTCAGACCAATAAATTAATAAGAAAATTACATTTGGACCAGTTCATTTATCAAAATGGGTAATTTTTGTCTACAAATAGTAATATTACTGGCCAAAAGTGCAGATCCTGATGAGATGGCTCGTCACGAGCCGGCTCATCTGGATCTACACTTTTTGTAAGCCTATTTAGAGGCCTGTGGTGTTGAAAGGGTTAATATACTGCTCATTAACTCCATAACTCTTGAACTCTCAGAAGAATCTTAAAATGACTTGGCACAAATGTTAACCCGCCCCATTAATTGGACGGAATGTGCAAACAACATAGATCCAGAATCAGCTGCAGTACAATGCCAGGTCTGATCAGGATCTATGTTGTTTGCTATTAAATGTTTTAGCTCCACTATCCTAATAGCAAACAGCATGGAGACTGATCAGACGGCACATTCTGTGATCTGGCATCTATGCTGTTTGCTATTCAGACAAAGTGTTTTAGCTCCACTATCCTAATAGCAAACAGCATAGAGACTGATCAGACGGCACATTCTGTGATCTGGCATCTATGGTGTTTGCTATTCAGACAAAGTGTTTTAGCTCCACTATCCTAATAGCAAACAGCATGGAGACTGATCAGATGGCACATTCTGTGATCTGGCATCTATGGTGTTTGCTATTCAGACAAAGTGTTTTAGCTCCACTATCCTAATAGCAAACAGCATAGAGACTGATCAGATGGCACATTCTGCGATCTGGCATCTATGGTGTTTGCTATTCAGACAAAGTGTTTTAGCTCCACTATCCTAATAGCAAACAGCATAGAGACTGATCAGACGGCACATTCTGTGATCTGGCATCTATGGTGTTTGCTATTCAGACAAAGTGTTTTAGCTCCACTATCCTAATAGCAAACAGCATGGAGACTGATCAGACGGCACATTCTGTGATCTGGCTCTATGCTGTTTGCTATTCAGACAAAGTGTTTTAGCTCCACTATCCTAATAGCAAACAGCATAGAGACTGATCAGACGGCACATTCTGTGATCTGGCATCTATGGTGTTTGCTATTCAGACAAAGTGTTTTAGCTCCACTATCCTAATAGCAAACAGCACAGAGACTGATCAGACGGCACATTCTGTGATCTGGCATCTATGGTGTTTGCTATTCAGACAAAGTGTTTTAGCTCCACAGCCTCCACTATCCTAATAGCAAACAGCATAGAGACTGATCAGACAGCACATTCTGTGATCTGGCATCTATGGTGTTTGCTATTCAGACAAAGTGTTTTAGCTCCACTATCCTAATAGCAAACAGCATAGAGACTGATCAGACGGCACATTATGTTATCTGGCATCTATGGTGTTTGCTATTCAGACAAAGTGTTTTAGCTCCACAGTCTCCACTATCCTAATAGCAAACAGCATAGAGACTGATCAGACGGCACATTCTGTGATCTGGCATCTATGCTGTTTGCTATTCAGACAAAGTGTTTTAGCTCCACTATCCTAATAGCAAACAGCATGGAGACTGATCAGACAGCACATTCTGTGATCTGGCTCTATGCTGTTTGCTATTCAGACAAAGTGTTTTAGCTCCACTATCCTAATAGCAAACAGCATAGAGACTGATCAGACGGCACATTCTGTGATCTGGCATCTATGGTGTTTGCTATTCAGACAAAGTGTTTTAGCTCCACTATCCTAATAGCAAACAGCATAGAGACTGATCAGACGGCACATTCTGTGATCTGGCATCTATGGTGTTTGCTATTCAGACAAAGTGTTTTAGCTCCACTATCCTAATAGCAAACAGCATAGAGACTGATCAGACGGCACATTCTGTGATCTGGCATCTATGCTGTTTGCTATTCAGACAAAGTGTTTTAGCTTCACTATCCTAATAGCAAACAGCATAGAGACTGATCAGACGGCACATTCTGTGATCTGGCATCTATGGTGTTTGCTATTCAGACAAAGTGTTTTAGCTCCACAGCCTCCACTATCCTAATAGCAAACAGCATAGAGACTGATCAGACGGCACATTATGTTATCTGGCATCTATGGTGTTTGCTATTCAGACAAAGTGTTTTAGCTCCACTATCCTAATAGCAATCAGCATAGAGACTGATCAGACGGCACATTCTGTGATCTGGCATCTATGCTGTTTGCTATTCAGACAAAGTGTTTTAGCTCCACTATCCTAATAGCAAACAGCATGGAGACTGATCAGACGGCACATTCTGTGATCTGGCTCTATGCTGTTTGCTATTCAGACAAAGTGTTTTAGCTCCACTATCCTAATAGCAAACAGCATAGAGACTGATCAGACGGCACATTCTGTGATCTGGCATCTATGGTGTTTGCTATTCAGACAAAGTGTTTTAGCTCCACTATCCTAATAGCAAACAGCATAGAGACTGATCAGACGGCACATTCTGTGATCTGGCATCTATGGTGTTTGCTATTCAGACAAAGTGTTTTAGCTCCACTATCCTAATAGCAAACAGCATAGAGACTGATCAGACGGCACATTCTGTGATCTGGCATCTATGCTGTTTGCTATTCAGACAAAGTGTTTTAGCTCCACTATCCTAATAGCAAACAGCATAGAGACTGATCAGACGGCACATTCTGTGATCTGTCATCTATGCTGTTTGCTATTCAGACAAAGTGTTTTAGCTCCACTATCCTAATAGCAAACAGCACAGAGACTGATCAGACGGCACATTCTGTGATCTGGCATCTATGGTGTTTGCTATTCAGACAAAGTGTTTTAGCTCCACTATCCTAATAGCAAACAGCATAGAGACTGATCAGACGGCACATTCTGTGATCTGGCATCTATGGTGTTTGCTATTCAGACAAAGTGTTTTAGCTCCACTATCCTAATAGCAAACAGCATAGAGACTGATCAGACGGCACATTCTGTGATCTGGCATCTATGGTGTTTGCTATTCAGACAAAGTGTTTTAGCTCCACTATCCTAATAGCAATCAGCATAGAGACTGATCAGACGGCACATTCTGTGATCTGGCATCTATGCTGTTTGCTATTCAGACAAAGTGTTTTAGCTCCACTATCCTAATAGCAAACAGCATGGAGACTGATCAGACGGCACATTCTGTGATCTGGCTCTATGCTGTTTGCTATTCAGACAAAGTGTTTTAGCTCCACTATCCTAATAGCAAACAGCATAGAGACTGATCAGACGGCACATTCTGTGATCTGGCATCTATGGTGTTTGCTATTCAGACAAAGTGTTTTAGCTCCACTATCCTAATAGCAAACAGCAAGAGACTGATCAGACGGCACATTCTGTGATCTGGCATCTATGTGTTTGCTATTCGGTGTTTGTTTTTGGTAGAGACTGATCAGACGGCACATTCTGTGATCTGGCATCTATGGTGTTTGCTATTCAGACAAAGTGTTTTAGCTCCACTATCCTAATAGCAAACAGCATAGAGACTGATCAGACGGCACATTCTGTGATCTGGCATCTATGCTGTTTGCTATTCAGACAAAGTGTTTTAGCTCCACTATCCTAATAGCAAACAGCATAGAGACTGATCAGACGGCACATTCTGTGATCTGGCATCTATGGTGTTTGCTATTCAGACAAAGTGTTTTAGCTCCACTATCCTAATAGCAAACAGCATAGAGACTGATCAGACGGCACATTCTGTGATCTGGCATCTATGCTGTTTGCTATTCAGACAAAGTGTTTTAGCTCCACTATCCTAATAGCAAACAGCATAGAGCATGATCAGACGGCACATTCTGTGATCTGGCTCTATGCTGTTTGCTAAAGTGACTTTAGTGGTGATTGGCAGGTTAAGGGTTTTAAAGTTTAACCCATTCAACACCAAGTAACTGACATGGACTGGTCCATGATATTTTAGACCAATAAATTAATAAGAAAATTACATTTGGACCAGTTCATTTTTCAAAATGGGTAATTTTGTCTAAAACTAGTAATATTACTAGCAAAAAGTGCAGATCCTGATGAGCCGGCTCGTGACGAGCCGTCTCATCTGGATCTACACTTTTCGTAAGCCTATTGAGAGGTCTGTGGTGTTGAAAGGGTTAAACTTTATTTATTTTACAACGATTGCGAAGCAAGTTTTAACAACTTATATTAATCGCTCTCGTTGGCGCAGATGAGAACGTAAAATGTGGTCATTCGTGTGGGAGGAAACCGGAGTACCCGGAGAAAACCCACCTGTCCGATCTGGCGGCAACCGTACCATCTCACATACTTCCCAGTCCAAGGATTGAACCAGGGTTGCATTGGTGAGAAGCGAGAGTGCTAACCACTGCACTAATCGGACAGCCTAAATATTAGGGTTAAAACACAAACTGTGCAACATCAAAAGTACAACTTGCGATTTACGGCAAAGGAATGCTGATTCTTTCTACTGTCATTATCTGAGCTTTGTGTAACTCATGCCTACGGTATATTCCTCGCTATAGGCCGATCTTGGCCAAATTTTGCCTTCAAAAATGCTGATTTTAAACTGGATCCTCCCATAAGTCGATGGAACTTTGGATTTGTGACATCGGTTACAGCAATGTTTTTTTTTCTCAAAGTGAGCCCAGGCCTGGAGGTTATAACACTTTTCTCCAATTTCAAACTCGGTGTCAAGCTTCTGATTGGTTCTGCTGAGTGTTAAACTCAGACTCAACCAATCAAATTACTTGAGCTTGAGTTTGAGAATAGTTTTATAACCTTGGGCACTGTTTCATTCACAAATGAAAGAGAGAGAAAAAAACAATCATAGCGAAGGTCATAAGTTCACAAAGTACCCTACACTTATGGAAGGATCCAGCTTGAAATCACCTTTTTTACAAGCCAAAATTTGATCCTCAACTTGTGTATGAGATCGAATAATGGCAGAGAATATAAGATAACATAACTTGTAAGTAGATAATAAATGGATAAATAATGGAACCAGCTGTACCTGCATAATGCAGAGAATATAAGATAACATATGGATAAACTTGTAAGTAGATAATAAATGGATAAATAATGGAACCAGCTGTACCTGCATAATGCAGAGAATATAAGATAGCATATGGATAAACTTGTAAGTAGATAATAAATGGATAAATAATGGAACCAGCTGTACCTGCATAATGCAGAGAATATAAGATAGCATATGGATAAACTTGTAAGTAGATAATAAATGGATAAATAATGGAACCAGCTGTACCTGCATAATGCAGAGAATATAAGATAGCATATGGATAAACTTGTAAGTAGATAATAAATGGATAAATAATGGAACCAGCTGTACCTGCATAATGCAGAGAATATAAGATAGCATATGGATAAACTTGTAAGTAGATAATAAATGGATAAATAATGGAACCAGCTGTACCTGCATAATGCAGAGAATATAAGATAGCATATGGATAAACTTGTAAGTAGATAATAAATGGATAAATAATGGAACCAGCTGTACCTGCATAATGCAGAGAATATAAGATAGCATATAGATAAACTTGTAAGTAGATAATAAATGGATAAATAATGGAACCAGCTGTACCTGCATAATGCAGAGAATATAAGATAGCATATGGATAAACTTGTAAGTAGATAATAAATGGATAAATAATGGAACCAGCTGTACCTGCATAATGCAGACATTTCAGATAGGTAGAACATGTAAAACATTCAAGAGATATAAGAGAGGACTGTCAGTGTTTGCAATCAAATAATCCCTGATGAATTAACTCTGGGAGCTGGAAATGTTTCATATCCAAGACTATTTGCAGAACCACAGGGATAATTGGGTAGACTATTATTTGATCAATTAAATCTGTAAAGCCATTGAAGACTTGCTGGTAAGCTGATTATCTGGGAAAAATTCTTAAGAATTAAAATGTATGAAAGAAATCTTGTGACACAGGATTGGATAGAAAATAGATAGAAGAAACGCTGTATGTGTCAAATACGTACGAGACTTTGGTGCAAAATTACAATAATATTTTTAGCAGAAAAGGCAAGCTTACAAGAAATTAATTGGCAGATATTGTGAACTTACAAGAATACTTGTCAGATATTGTGAACTTACAAGAATACTTGTCAGATATTGTGAACTTACAAGAATACTTGTCAGATATTGTGAACTTACAAGAATACTTGTCAGATATTGTGAACTTACAAGAATACTTGTCAGATATTGTGAACTTACAAGAATACTTGTCAGATATTGAACTTACAAGAATACTTGTCAGATATTGTGAACTTACAAGAATACTTGTCAGATATTGTGAACTTACAAGAATACTTGTCAGATATTGTGAACTTACAAGAATACTTGTCAGATATTGTGAACTTACAAGAATACTTGTCAGATATTGCATCCTTACAAGAATACTTGTCAGATATTGCACCTTACAAGAATACTTGTCAGATATTGCATCCTTACAAGAATACTTGTCAGATATTGCATCCTTACAAGAATACTTGTCAGATATTGTGAACTTACAAGAATACTTGTCAGATATTGTGAACTTACAAGAATACTTGTCAGATATTGCATCCTTACAAGAATACTTGTCAGATATTGTGAACTTACAAGAATACTTGTCAGATATTGTGAACTTACAAGAATACTTGTCAGATATTGCATCCTTACAAGAATACTTGTCAGATATTGCATCCTTACAAGAATACTTGTCAGATATTGCATCCTTACAAGAATACTTGTCATATATTGCATCCTTACAAGAATACTTGTCAGATATTGTAAACTTACAAGAATACTTGTCAGATATTGTGAACTTACAAGAATACTTGTCAGATATTGCATCCTTACAAGAATACTTGTCAGATATTGTGAACTTACAAGAATACTTGTCAGATATTGTGAACTTACAAGAATACTTGTCAGATATTGCATCCTTACAAGAATACTTGTCAGATATTGCATCCTTACAAGAATACTTGTCAGATATTGTGAACTTACAAGAATACTTGTCAGATATTGTGAACTTACAAGAATACTTGTCAGATATTGCATCCTTACAAGAATACTTGTCAGATATTGTGAACTTACAAGAATACTTGTCAGATATTGTGAACTTACAAGAATACTTGTCAGATATTGTTGTTTGTGTTTGCTTACAAGAATACTTGTCAGATTGAACTTACAAGAATACTTGTCAGATATTGTGAACTTACAAGAATACTTGTCAGATATTGTGAACTTACAAGAATACTTGTCAGATATTGTGAACTTACAAGAATACTTGTCAGATATTGTGAACTTACAAGAATACTTGTCAGATATTGCATCCTTACAAGAATACTTGTCAGATATTGTGAACTTACAAGAATACTTGTATAACGATGTATAATGTCAAACAATATCTCGTTCGATTGGTAAAATGATATGCCACCTTTCTTAGAAAACAATCACTAGTGTCATTGCTAACATTATATGCAATATTTCTGAGAAAATGACCACTAGTTTTATTTATAGATCAAATTATATTCTGATGTATTTCTGAGAAATGGAACCACTGTGTTGTTTCTCTGGGATAACCTATCATCACTGATGGTCACGGGTTCGAGCCCCGCTCAGATCGTGTCTCATTTATATGAAAAAGTTGGCAGTTTCTTACGGCGGTTGGTGCACCCAAGTACTGGTTAACCGCTGGAGCCTGCCCAGGAAAGGTGTTGTTAAGTAAACTGCCCACCGGCGATATAGCCCGAAATGGTGCTGATGCAGGCGTAAAACCCGAAATATAACATAACATATAACTGTTTCCCTGGGAAATGTACCTGCTGGCTGATTGCTAATGTTCGATGTGTTCGCACTATTTCAGCTACTTATTACAGAGAATTTACTTACCTATTTCATTTCAATAATTTATTGTAATTATGGGGGAAAAAAATGCTAATTCTTCCTGATAATTCTGGTGATAATCACATCTCCAACAGTTCTGGAATGTTCATCAAATTTTCAGGGAAGCCTACAAATCTCCCAAGTACTTTACTATTGTACAAGTAATCTAAGATATGGCTGTCCGATTAGCGCAGTGGTTAGTATGCTGGCTTCTCACCAATGCGACCCGGGTTCGATCCTCGGACCGGAAAGTATGCGAGATTGTACGGTGGTCGCCAGATCGGACAGGTGGGTTTTTTCCGGGTACTCCAGTTTCCTCCCACATGAATGACCACATTTACGCTTTCATCTGCGTCAATGAGAGTGATTAATAGAAGTTGTTAAAGCTTGTTTCGCAATCGTTGTAAAATAAATAAAAGTTTTCAAAATAGGATAGATTAATGTTATGTCTATACTTTAAAATAGAGAACTGCCATATATGAGACTATTTTGATGAAATTTTATGCAGTTGTAATGTACGTTCATCGTATCAGACTATTAATATCGGAGTTATCACCCTTGTATGAGACAATTTTGATGAATTATATGCAGTTGTAATGTACGTTCATCGTATCAGACTATTAATATCGGAGTTATCACCCTTGTATGAGACAATTTTGATGAATTATATGCAGTTGTAATGTACGTTCATCGTATCAGACTATTAATATCGGAGTTATCACCCTTGTATGAGACAATTTTGATGAATTATATGCAGTTGTAATGTACGTTCATCGTATCAGACTATTAATATCGGAGTTATCACCCTTGTATGAGACAATTTTGATGAAATTATATGCAGTTGTAATGTACGTTCATCGTATCAGACTATTAATATCGGAGTTATCACCCCTTGTTTGTTTCACCTTAAATGAGTATTGCTCCTGCTAGATTGGTTGCTAAGTCCTCCTCCGTGATCGAGTGGTTACGGTCGCTGACTTGTATACCACTGTAACCTATCATCACTGATGGTCACGGGTTCGAGCCCCGCTCAGGCCATGTCTCATTTATATAAAAAAGTTGGCAGTTTCTTACGGAGGTTGGTGCACCCAAGTACTGGTTAACCGCTGGAGCCTGCCCAGGAAAGTTGTTGTTAAGTAAAACTGCCCGCCGGTGATATAGCCCGAAATGGTGCTGCGATATAGCCCGAAATGGTGCTGATGCTGGCGTATAACCCGAAAGATAACATAACATAGGTTGGTTGCTAAGTTACCATAGACATATATTTACATCGCTATTGCATTTCCTTCTATGAACGTATAAAATTATGTGCTGAGTCCGATTAGCGCAGTCGTTCGATCCTCAGACAGGGAAGTATGTGAGATGGTACAGTAGTGACCAGAACGGACGTGTTGGTTTTCTCCGGGTGCTCCGGTTTCCTCCCACACTTTCATAATATATGCTTTCATCCTCGCTAACGAAAGTGATTAATATAAGATGTTGAAGCTCATTGCCTGATCGTTGTAAAATAAATAAAAGTTTAAGCTTATAACTATATCCTTTGTGTGTGTATCCATTTTCGTATGAATTTCCTCACTAATTATATGCAGCTGAAATGCGTACTCGGTTACGGTCATACATGCACATTGACAGTGTTTGAGAGGTTTCCTCGCAAGAAAAGAGGTGTCTTACAGTTTATGCTCTTCTAAGAATGATCGATTAACCCTTTACTCCACATACACGCCATACAACGCCTTTACTGCCTCCCCCATATAGACGCCATACAACGCCTTTATCGATTCCCACATACAAACGCCATTGAACGCCATTGTCCGATCTCCATATACACGCCTTACAACGCCTCTGAACTTTGACACCGATATGTTTATATTTAGAATACAATGACCCCAGTTAAATTTAGCTCGCCTGTTAGATGTAAACCTTATCTATCTTTTACGCATGAAAAAGCACATGGTTACATTTAAAAGTTAACGTATAAATAGCGTCCAATCGTATACACCCAATATATCACGCGCTAAGTTCACAGGTCGATTTTCTGAAAATTTATCAATTCAAATATGGCTTCACGAATGATAGAATCAAGCGACGATGAATCCGATTTTGAAGGATTTAGCGAGGTTGGATCCGACATCGACGTACCAATAGTCAGTGATGATGAGTCCGACGGATGTTCGTCCGACGCCGCCGATTCAGAGGACGAAAATACTTCAAATTGGTGTTCAAATTTCACAAATTTGAGGGTGCGTATTCAATTTTCCCGTGAATGATGTTTGTTTACAAATAGTTTTTCTCCAATTAAGCTTCGATCATCAAATGGTTTTAGCAAGTTAATAGTCAATGAAATAATAAAACCATGTCCCGTTTCTTTCATTATGGATAAATCCCGGAAGAATGAATAAACAAACAAACCCGTGAATGTACATGTATATATTTTATTTTCTCAAGTTTACGAACCGTAATGCACAAGTCTTTCAAGTAGTTTTTGTCCTACACTTGTGAAAATTATACCATCAGAAGGGAAATTTAATTCTACAAAAGATTTAATTTTGATTACATTATCAGAAAGTATTGCAAATTAGCATTGAATCAGGTAGGTATCTATTATTCAATATTTTCCAATAATCTATATGGAGATGGTGTCATAGATATTGATTATTGGTTATGTAGTACAGTGTACATATTTCTTATCAGTTGTATGGAGATAAAATGAACTAATGGCCTCTTCTGTTGTGGAGTAAAGGGTTAACCAGATCCAACACAGGCAGGTCGTAAATCAGAACTAAATACATTTTGTTTGCTATATTTTCTTTGTGTCATTGAAAAGAATAATTGATGAAAATAATAGTAATGGATCGTGGGTTAATAGTTTCCATGGGCGTATGAACTACATTAGACGTGTTTAAAGTTAGCGTGGATGGGATGGCTTTGGCATCCACCCACTTTAACCACGCCCATTGTAATTCATACCCCGATTGGAACTATTAACCCGCGATTCATTCCTTAAATAGAGAGGTGCTTCTATGAGGGAAAGGGTTAAATAAAGCAATGACAATAACGAGAGGATATTTGTTTCAGTGAATTATCGAATTATATTTCACCGAATGATCATGGAAGTCATTGTTATCACACCTGTGTGGTGCAACCTTGGGAAAGCGAGCGTGCTAACTACTGCGATAATCGGACAACCAATGTGTTAACAAATGTCATTTTCTATTTTCATATTTTTTCCCCCGATATTATATATTTATTTTCCCCCCGATTTGATATCGCTTTAATAGAACTGGAAATATCATCATCATATGATTAAACTAGAGAAGCGAATATTCTCAGATTATTACATATTTACATATTTGTTCCACAAAATTATTGGTAGCCATTGTTGTTAATAAATAAATAATAAATTACAGAAATATGAAAATGATTGGCTGGGAAAAGCAGGTTTTTTTTTTATATAAATGACGTATTTTCAACTACTGTTAAAAATATTTCAGGCTGATACTTTTATAAATGAGTTCATCCATTTCTCCGGACGAACATTTTATGTATTTCTCATGTTTAATGTAATCATCAGAGCACTGATGATGATGAATTTGGGACGACATCGGTCATTTACCGTTCTTTCAATGGAAAAGAGGCAAATGAAACATGGGCACCGCTTTACAGATGAGAAAAGTAGATAATTGAGTGATTATAGATATTATGATCAAAAATGGCTGTGTATTGTAGTGATGCATTTCTGTTAGACGTAATGCCAAGAAATGGAGAATATTTGTTTGTTTCAGTGTATGATAGAATTATATTTCACCGAGTGAACATTGTTATAATAATTATTCACTTCAGCAAAGAAATTTTCTTGCTATTTTAAGCTGAAAATTAAGTGTGTTTATAATTGAAAACGATACGACCATGCACTAAATGTTGCTAGAACGTCGCGTTCAGACGAGTTCATAAATGGTATCACTGAAGGCTTGAATCCGAAAAACGTTCACGATGGCTATGTTTCAAACTCAATTCAATTAAGGGTCGAGTGGTTAAGGTCGCTGACTTGTATACCACTGTAACCTATCATCACTGATGGTCACGGGTTCGAGCCCCGCTCAGACCGTGTCTCATTATTATGAAAAAGTTGGCAGTTTCTTACGGTGGTTGGTGCACCCAAGTACTGGTTAACCGCTGGAGCCTGCCCAGGAAAGGTGTTGTTAGGTAAACTGCCCGGCGGCGATATAGCCCAAAATGGTGCTGATGCAGGCATAAAACCCGAAATATAACATAACATAACTGACATGCAATAAATAAATAATGTTTAAAGTTAAAGACAAAACCATTATAATCAATAAAATAATATCAACATTCAGTATGTGTCATTAAAGTGACACTACATCAGTGGAAACGTAAATTTATACACAATGTAATTTCACACTGTTGACAGCAGACTGTATGGTCAGTCCACACATGCAGTACCCCCAACACACTGCTGACAACAGACTGTATGGTCAATCCACACATGCAGTGCTCCCAACACACTGCTGACAGCAGACTGTATGGTCAGTCCACACATGCAGTGCTGCCAACACACTGTTGACAACAGGCTGTATGGTCAGTCCACACATGCAGTGCTGCCAACACACTGTTGACAGCAGACTGTATGGTCAGTCCACACATGCAGTGCTGCCAACACACTGCTGACAGCAGGCTGTATGGTCAGTCCACACATGCAGTGCTGCCAACACACTGTTGACAGCAGGCTGTATGGTCAGTCCACACATGCAGTGCTGCCAACACACTGCTGACAGCATAGTGTATGGTCAGTCCACACATGCAGTGCTGCCAACACACTGCTGACAGCAGGCTGTATGGTCAGTCCTCACATGCACTGCTCCCGACACACTGCTGACAGCATACTGCATGGTCAGTCCACACATGCAGTGCTGCCAACACACTGCTGACAACAGACTGTATGGTCAGTCCACACATGCAGTACCCCTAACACACTGCTGACAGCAGGCTGTATGGTCAGTCCACACATGCAGTGCTGCCAACACACTGCTGACAGCAGACTGTATGGTCAGTCCACACATGCAGTACCCCTAACACACTGCTGACAACAGACTGTATGGTCAGTCCACACATGCAGTGCTGCCAACACACTGCTGACAGCAGAACTGTATGGTCAGTCCACACATGCAGTACCCCTAACACACTGCTGACAGACTGAGTGTTTTTATGATAGAAAACGATGCAATTGATTGTTGTGTTTAGACAACCTATAAAAGAAGTAATTAATGACGTCACAGAAAGCTGGAGTCCGAAAACGTTCGCGCTAGCTGTTAAGAAAGTGGTAGATTCTGTTCCACCTACCACTGAGTCTCTCACCTAAACATGGAACCTCCCACCTAAACATGGAACCACCCACCTAAACATGGAACATCCCACCTAAACATGGAACCTCCCACATAAACATGGAACCTCCCACCTAAACATAGAACCTCTCACCTAAACATGGAACCTCCCACCTAAACATGGAACCTTCCACCTAAACATGGAACCTCCCACCTAAACATGGAACCACCCACATAAACATGGAACCTCCCACCTAAACATGGAACCCCCACCTAAACATGGAACCTCCCACATAAACATGGAACCTCCCACATAAACATGGAACCTCCCACATAAACATGGAACCTCCCACATAAACATGGAACCTCCCACATAAACATAGAACCTCCCACATAAACATAGAACCTCCCACATAAACATGGAACCACACACATAAACATGGAACCTCCCACCTAAACATGGAACCTCCCACCTAAACATGGAACCTCCCATATAAACATGGAACCTCCCACATAAACATAGAAATATCCCACATAAACATGGAACCTCCCACATAAACATGGAACCTCCCACATAAACATGGAACCTCTCACCTAAACATGGAACCTCCCACATAAACATGGAACCTCCCACATAAACATGGAACCTCTCACCTAAACATGGAACCTCCACATAAACATGGAACCTCTCACTAAACATGGAACCTCTCACCTAAACATGGAACCTCCCACCTAAACATGGAACCTCCCACCTAAACATGGAACCTCCCACATAAACATGGAACCTCTCACCTAAACATGGAACCTCCCACATAAACATGGAACCTCCCACATAAACATGGAACCTCTCACCTAAACATGGAACCTCCCACATAAACATGGAACATCTTACCTAAACATGGAACCTCCCACCTAAACATGGAACCTCCCACATAAACATGGAACCTCCCACCTAAACATTGAACCTCCCACATAAACATTGACCCTCCCACATAAACATGGAACCTCCCACATAAACATGGAACCTCCCACATAAACATGGAACCTCCCACATAAACATGGAACCTCCCACATAAACCTAGAACCTCCCACATAAACATAGAACCTCCCACATAAACCTAGAACCTCCCACATAAACATAGAACCTCCCACCTAAACATGGAACCTCCCACCTAAACATGGAACCTTCCACATAAACATGGAAATATCCCACATAAACATGGAACCTCCCACCTAAACATAGAACCTCCCACATAAACATGGAACCTTCCACACAAACATGGAAATATCCCACATAAATATGGAACCTCCCACCTAAACATGGAACCTCCCACCTAAACATGGAACCTCCCACATAAACATGGAACCTCCCACCTAAACATGGAACCTTCCACCTAAACATGGAACCTCCCATATAAACATGGAACCTCCCACATAAACATAGAAATATCCCACATAAACATGGACACCTCCCACATAAACTGACTCAAATGAACCTCCCACTAAACCTCCCACATAAACTAGAACCTCCCACATAAACATAGAACCTACCTAAACATGGAACCTCCACCTACATGGAACCTCCACATAAACATGGAAATATCCCACATAAACATGGAACCTCCCACCTAAACATGGACCTCCCACATAAACATGGAACCTCCCACATAAACATGGAACATCTCACATAAACATGGAACCTCCCACCTAAACATGGAACCTCCCACCTAAACATGGAACCTCCCACATAAACATGGAACCTCCCACCTAAACATGGAACCTCCCACCTAAACATGGAACCTCCCACATAAACATGGAACCTTCCACACAAACATGGAAATATCCCACATAAATATGGAACCTCCCACCTAAACATGGAACCTCCCACCTAAACATGGAACCTCCCACCTAAACATGGAACCTCCCATTGGTCCTAAACATGGAACCACATAAACATGGAACCTCCCACATAAACATGGAACCTCTCACCTAAACATGGAACCTCCCACAACATGGAACCTACATAAACATGGAACCTCCACCTAAACATGGAACCTCTCACATCTAAACATGGAACCGTCCCACCTAAACATGGAACCTCTCACCATGGAACCTCCCACTAAACATGGAACCTCTGTTTGGTTTGGTTTGGTTTGGTTTTGGGTTTTGGTTAAACATGGAACCTCCCACCTAAACATGGAACCTCCCACCTAATACATGGAACCTCCCACATAAACATGGAACCTCTCACCTAAACATTGAACCTCCCACATAAACATTGACCCTCCCACATAAACATGGAACCTCCCACATAAACATGGAACCTCCCACATAAACATGGAACCTCCCACATAAACATGGAACCTCACCTAAACCCTCCCACATAAACATGGAACCTCCCACATAAACATGGAACCTCCCACATAAACATAGAACCTCCCACATAACCTAGAACCTCCCACATAAACACTAGAACCTCCCATAAACATGGAACCTCCCACCTAAACATGGAACCTCCCACCTAAACATGGAACCTTCCACATAAACATGGAAATATCCCACATAAACATGGAACCTCCCACCTAAACATGGAACCTCCCACATAAACATGGAACCTTCCACACAAACATGGAAATATCCCACATAAATATGGAACCTCCCACCTAAACATGGAACCTCCCACCTAAACATGGAACCACATAAACATATAAACATGGAACCTTCACAAACATGGAAATATCCCACAAATATGGAACCTCCCACCTAAACATGGAACCTCCCACCTAAACATGGAACCTCCCACCTAAACATGGAACCTCCCCTACATAACCTCCCTAAACATGGAACCTCTCACCTAAACATGGAACCTCCCACCTAAACATGGAACCTCCCACATAAACATGGAACCTCCCAAACATTGAACCTCCACATAAACATTGACCTCCCCATAAACATGGAACCTCCCACCTAAACATGGAACCTCCCACATAACCACTAAATGGAACCTCCCCACATGGAACCTCTCACTAAACCTCCCACATAACATGGAACCTCCCACTAAACATGGAAACCTGAAACCTCCCACATGGAACCTCCTACATGGAAACATGGAACTCCCACCTAAATATGGAACCTCCCACTAAACATGGAACCTCCCACCTAAACATGGAACCTCCCACATAAACATGGAACCTCCCACATAAACATGGAACCTCCCACATAAATGGAATCTCACCTCCCACATAACATGGAACCTCCCACATAAACATGGAACTCCCACCCTGGAACTCTCACTAAACATGGAACCTCCCACCTAAACATGGAACCTCTCACCTAAACATGGAACCTTCCACTAAACATGGAATTCCCACATAAACATGGAACCTCTCACCTAAACATGGAACCTCCCACATAAACATGGAACCTCCCACATAAACATGGAACCTCTCACCTAAACATGGAACCTCCCACATAAACATGGAACATCTCACCTAAACATGGAACCTCCCACCTAAACATGGAACCTCCCACATAAACATGGAACCTCCCACCTAAACATTGAACCTCCCACATAAACATTGACCCTCCCACATAAACATGGAACCTCCCACATAAACATGGAACCTCCCACATAAACATGGAACCTCCCACATAAACATGGAACCTCCCACATAAACCTAGAACCTCCCACATAAACATAGAACCTCCCACATAAACATAGAACCTCCCACATAAACCTAGAACCTCCCACATAAACATAGAACCTCCCACCTAAACATGGAACCTCCCACCTAAACATGGAACCTTCCACATAAACATGGAAATATCCCACATAAACATGGAACCTCCCACCTAAACATGGAACCTCCCACATAAACATGGAACCTTCCACACAAACATGGAAATATCCCACATAAATATGGAACCTCCCACCTAAACATGGAACCTCCCACCTAAACATGGAACCTCCCACCTAAACATGGAACCTCCCACCTAAACATGGAACCTCCCACCTAAACATGGAACCTCCCACATAAACATGGAACCTCTCACCTAAACATGGAACCTCCCACTAAACATGGAACCTCCCACATAAACATGGAACCTCCCACATAAACATGGAACCTCTCACCTAAACATGGAACCGCCCACCTAAACATGGAACCTCCCACCTAAACATGGAACCTCCCACCTAAACATGGAACCTCCCACATAAACATGGAACCTCCCACATAAACATGGAACCTCCCACCTAAACATGGAACCTCCCACATAAACATGGAACCTCTCACCTAAACATGGAACCTCCCACCTAAACATGGAACCTCCCACATAAACATGGAACCTCTCACCTAAACATTGAACCTCCCACATAAACATTGACCCTCCCACATAAACATGGAACCTCCCACATAAACATGGAACCTCCCACATTAACATGGAACCTCCCACATAAACATGGAACCTCCCACATAAACATAGAACCTCCCACATAAACATAGAACCTCCCACATAAACATGGAACCTCCCACATAAACCTAGAACCTCCCACATAAACATAGAACCTCCCATTGTCCTAAACATGGAACCTCCCACCTAAACATGGAACCTTCCACATAAACATGGAAATATCCCACATAAACATGGAACCTCCCACCTAAACATGGAACCTCCCACATAAACATGGAACCTTCCACACAAACATGGAAATATCCCACATAAATATGGAACCTCCCACCTAAACATGGAACCTCCCACCTAAACATGGAACCTTGGTTGGTTGGTCCCACATAAACATGGAACCTCCCACATAAACATGGAACCTCCCACATAAACATGGAACCTCCCACATATACATGAACCTCTCACGTAAATATGGAACCTCCCACCTAAACATGGAACCTCCCACATAAACATGGAACCTTTCCACATAAATATGGAAATCCCCATAAACATGGAACCTCCCACATAAACATGGAACCTCCCACATAAACATGGAACCTCCCCACATGGAACCTCCCACATAAACTTTGGTTTGGTGTTGGTTGGTGGTTTGGTGGTTTGGTGGTTTGGTTTTTGTTTGGTTTTTGGTTTGGTTGGTTTTAAACATGGAACCGCCCACCTAAACATGGAACCTCTCACCTAAACATGGAACCTCCCACCTAAACATGGAACCTCCCACATAAACATGGAACCTCTCACCTAAACATGGAACCTCCCACATAAACATGGAACCTCCCACATAAACATGGAACCTCTCACCTAAACATGGAACCTCCCACATAAACATGGAACATCTCACCTAAACATGGAACCTCCCACCTAAACATGGAACCTCCCACATAAACATGGAACCTCCCACCTAAACATTGAACCTCCCACATAAACATTGACCCTCCCACATAAACATGGAACCTCCCACATAAACATGGAACCTCCCACATAAACATGGAACCTCCCACATAAACATGGAACCTCCCACATAAACCTAGAACCTCCCACATAAACATAGAACCTCCCACATAAACATAGAACCTCCCACATAAACCTAGAACCTCCCACATAAACATAGAACCTCCCACCTAAACATGGAACCTCCCACCTAAACATGGAACCTTCCACATAAACATGGAAATATCCCACATAAACATGGAACCTCCCACCTAAACATGGAACCTCCCACATAAACATGGAACCTTCCACACAAACATGGAAATATCCCACATAAATATGGAACCTCCCACCTAAACATGGAACCTCCCACCTAAACATGGAACCTCCCACATAAACATGGAACCTCCCACCTAAACATGGAACCTTCCACCTAAACATGGAACCTCCCATATAAACATGGAACCTCCCACATAAACATGGAAATTCCCACCTAAACATGGAACCTCCCACATAAACATGGAACCTCTCACCTAAACATGGAACCTCTCACCTAAACATGGAACCGCCCACCTAAACATGGAACCTCCCACCTAAACATGGAACCTCCCACCTAAACATGGAACCTCCCACATAAACATGGAACCTCCCACATAAACATGGAACCTCTCACCTAAACATGGAACCTCCCACATAAACATGGAACATCTCACCTAAACATGGAACCTCCCACCTAAACATGGAACCTCCCACATAAACATGGAACCTCTCACCTAAACATTGAACCTCCCACATAAACATTGACCCTCCCACATAAACATGGAACCTCCCACATAAACATGGAACCTCCCACATTAACATGGAACCTCCCACATAAACATGGAACCTCCCACATAAACCTAGAACCTCCCACATAAACATAGAACCTCCCACATAAACATGGAACCTCCCACATAAACCTAGAACCTCCCACATAAACATAGAACCTCCCACCTAAACATGGAACCTCCCACCTAAACATGGAACCTTCCACATAAACATGGAAATATCCCACATAAACATGGAACCTCCCACCTAAACATGGAACCTCCCACATAAACATGGAACCTTCCACACAAACATGGAAATATCCCACATAAATATGGAACCTCCCACCTAAACATGGAACCTCCCACCTAAACATGGAACCTTCCACATAAATATGGAACCTCCCACATAAACATGGAACCTTCCACACAAACATGGAAATATCCCACGTAAATATGGAACCTCCCACCTAAACATGGAACCTCCCACATAAACATGGAACCTCCCACATAAACATGGAACCTCTCACCTAAACATGGAACCTCCCACATAAACATGGAACATCTCACCTAAACATGGAACCTCCCACCTAAACATGGAACCTCCCACATAAACATGGAACCTCTCACCTAAACATTGAACCTCCCACATAAACATTGACCCTCCCACATAAACATGGAACCTCCCACATAAACATGGAACCTCCCACATTAACATGGAACCTCCCACATAAACATGGAACCTCCCACATAAACCTAGAACCTCCCACATAAACATAGAACCTCCCACATAAACATGGAACCTCCCACATAAACCTAGAACCTCCCACATAAACATAGAACCTCCCACCTAAACATGGAACCTCCCACCTAAACATGGAACCTTCCACATAAACATGGAAATATCCCACATAAACATGGAACCTCCCACCTAAACATGGAACCTCCCACATAAACATGGAACCTTCCACACAAACATGGAAATATCCCACATAAATATGGAACCTCCCACCTAAACATGGAACCTCCCACCTAAACATGGAACCTTCCACATAAATATGGAACCTCCCACATAAACATGGAACCTTCCACACAAACATGGAAATATCCCACGTAAATATGGAACCTCCCACCTAAACATGGAACCTCCCACATAAACATGGAACCTTCCACATAAATATGGAAATATCCCACATAAACATGGAACCTCCCACATAAACATGGACCTCCCACATAAACATGGAACCTCCCACCTAAACATGGAACCTCCCATATAAACATGGAACCTCCCACATAAACATAGAATTCCCACATAAACATGGAACCTCCCACCTAAACATGGAACCTCCCACATAAACATGGAACCTCCCACATAAACATGGAACCTCTCACCTAAACATGGAACCTCCCACATAAACATGGAACATCTCACCTAAACATGGAACCTCCCACCTAAACATGGAACCTCCCACATAAACATGGAACCTCCCACCTAAACATTGAACCTCCCACATAAACATTGACCCTCCCACATAAACATGGAACCTCCCACATAAACATGGAACCTCCCACCTAAACATGGAACCTCCCACCTAAACATAGAACCTCCCACTTAAACATGGAACCTCCCACATAAACATGGAACCTCCCACATAAACATGGAACATCCCACATAAATATGGAACATCCCACATAAACATAGAACCTCCCACTCCTACCTGTGGAACCCCACACCTTCATGTGGAACCTCCCACCTACCCTTGGAATATCTTATCTACATAATAAAAATAATTATGGAACCTTATTATCCATGGAATCTCCCACCTACCCATGGAAGCTCCCACCTTCCCATGGAATCTCCCATCTTCCCATGGAATCTCCCACCTACCCATGGAACATCACACCTACCATTGGAACCTCACCCCTACAATTGGAACCTCACACCTACCCATGGAACCTCACACCTACCCATGGAACCTCACACATACCCATGGACTCTCACACCTACCCTTGGAACCTCTTATTTATCTATGGAATCTCCCACCTTCCCATGGAATATCTGGGGTGTTCTCACTTTCCCCACTTTATAGATTCCAGGTAAAGAAGTAGGGAATTTGTAAGTGGGGAAAGTGAGACGTCTTTGTTATGGTTAACAATGGACTTGATTGGTGATAATTGACCAAAGTTGGTATTCTGTACTGCGAAAAGTTTGTAACCACAAATTGAATGGTGTTTTAAATTGATAAAAGTAACATAGGATTGTGTTTTAATAAACTTTTATTACATACATTTGACCAATAAAGAGGATACACATGCTTATTGTTTTGTGTTCCTTCACCATATATTATTTAATAAGCACATTTAGCGACTTAGTAGCACATATAAATGTCACATTTATTTTCATGGAGAAATAATGAGTGTTCAGCAGACAAAATCCTCAAATTGTTGGTCATACACAATATTGTTCATGGTCCTAGCTTGGTGAGATGTGATGCTGCGTCGGCGTACTCCATGACATCTACTTCCCCAGACTCGAGCCTCTGCTTCAGGTGGCCCAATCTCTCCTCGATGACCCGGTACAGCCGCTTCTTTGGTCGCCGCTTTTTCTGGAATAGTTCCATGACTTTGTAGACGTTGGGGTGCGGGTGGGTGAGAAGTCCGTTGACCTTGTTGTGCCAACCTTCAACATGATTTGTAGTACGTGGCCCATCGTTGTCGTAGTGGTTCCACATCGGCTTGTCACCTTCTACCCATTGCTCAGTGACATAGTCTTTGAACCTGACAACAGGCGTTGAGTCATCGTCGTTGCTTTCCAGGGCATGGAACTAAACATCCTCCACCAATGGCATCGGTACAAGTGGCAACACACCGGCTCTACGAGCTAACGTGCGGAAGGCATCATTGTCGCAAGTCCACACGCTTGAACTTTTCTCCACACGCACTGTGAGTAGTGAAAGTAACACCCTTTCAAAGTTTACCTTAGTTGGAATATCATCCTTTAAGTTGATTTTCGCCGTACAATCTTTGTTCACGCACTTCCAATAGCTACGATCTCCCTTGTTATTCTTAAGGCTGAACAAGTAATCGTTGTGTATCAGGGTCTGACTGCCAAGTATATTTTCTATAAAGCGAACTCCAACCTGTGCGTTTGCCATTTTGAATGAATGTGATGTAGTTGAATGTTATGGTTATATTTATATGCTTAAGTCATGGTATGATTATTACATTGTTTGACTTCATTAAGTGAACAATTGTCATCTTCAAACACATTTTTGTGTTAATTAATTGGTATCTTTAACTGACTACATATTAATCAGATCACTTTAAGTGTCTTTAACTGTCTCTAATCAGCTAGCTAACATATTAGAAAACAACAACAACAACAATAATTTATTGCATAAAACATAGTCATATACACAATATATATGAGTAGACAGTCATGGATTTTCAGAGAAGTGCTTAACAAATACAAATAATTTTAAATGTGTAATGAAGTTACTTTCTTAGTAAATTTGCAGCAAAGTAAATACATTTGGACAGTTTTAATAATAATTCTTTTGATTCGGCTGTTAAAAGGTTGGTCAATTTTTGTAACGTAGGCCAGGTATAGTAATATCTTTTAAAATACTTATGTCTTAAGTCAGTATATTAACAAACGTGGTTCAGTTATTTCAGTTTCACAGTATACCTTACTTACAGGTAAATGAAAGGTGTGAACATTGAAAGTGGGGAAAGTGAGACAGTCTGCACTGGCCAAAAATCAAAAAGTGGGGAAAGTGAGATACAACCGAATATCTCGCCTACCACTGGAACCTCACACCTACCCATGGAACCTCACGCCTACCCATGGAATCTCCCACCTACCCATTCAACCTCACACCTACCCATGGAATCTCACACCTACCCCTGGAACCTCACACCTACCCATGGAACCTCACATCTACCCATGGAATCTCCCACCTACCCTTGGAAGCTCTCATCTACCCTTGGAAGCTCTCATCTACCCATGGAAGCTCTCATCTACCCATGGAATCTCACACCTACCCTTGGAACCTCACACCTACCCATGGAATCTCCCACCTACCCTTGGAACCTCACACCTACCCATGGAATCTCCCACCTACCCTTGGAACCTCTCATCTACCCATGGAATCTCACACCTACCCTTGAAACCTCACACCTACCCATGGAATCTCCCACCTACCCATGGAATCTCCCACCTACCCATGGAATCTCCCACCTACCCTTGGAAGCTCACACCTAAGGTAATGCAAAACCAAAATTCTACATTTGAAGCAGCAGTGGATAAGTAGTGGCCATATCTATCCCACCTCCATAGATATTACTGGGACTACATTATGAACATTGGGTTGGCTACTATATTGTCAATGTATGTCGTATTGGTAATGGTGTCAAGAGGTGCTTATGAGGGAAAGGTTTATGAACATTGGGTTGGCTACTATATTGTCAATGTATGTCGTATTGTTAATGGTGTCAAGAGGTGCTTCTATGAGGGAAAGGGTTATGAACATTGGTTTGGCTACTATATTGTCAATGTATGTCGTATTGGTAATGGTGTCAAGAGGTGCTTCTATGAGGGAAAGGTTTATGAACATTGGTTTGGCTACTATATTGTCAATGTATGTCGTATTGGTAATGGTGTTAAGAGGTGCTTCTATGAGGGGAAGGTTTATGAACATTGGGTTGGCTACTATATTGTCAATGTATGTATTGGTAATGGTGTCAAGAGGTGCGTCTATGAGGGAAAGGGTTAAAGCAAAAATACTACACTTATTCTAAGATTATTAGAGTTTTTGTTTCTTTCTGTGCTTATTTAATTTTTTAAAAGTGTCATTCACCATTTCTTCTAATGTTTCAGAGATGTTTGTGAACGAGAGTGCTGTACCAAATATGATATGGGAGAAGAAGATCATCTGTTATAATAGAATGTAACCAGTTCTAGTGTGCTGGGAATTGGTATTATGATAAACAAGGTTCAACCATGATTACAAGAGTCAGGCAATCATACTATGAAAATCGAAAACTCAAACACTTAACAATGCATTGATATTGAAACTACAATCAGACGAGTTTTGTGTTTATAATTTAGAGATATTGGATCCATTTATGCATAATACAGACAGAGCATTGTTTTAGAATCCTGATCTCAAGCAGATGGCTTATCTGTGTCAAGAGTTTTACGTTTATTTATCGTCGCTACCAGTTGCCTCGGTTTAACGTCCCATCTGAAAGACTGTTAATTTTATTAGGATCAGACGGGGGATCGAACCTGCGATCCCTGGATTACCAGTCCAGCGTGTTACCACTGGACTACAGATCAGTCTCTGACTGAACTTGGAGTAATAAATACAGTAATTAACGAATATTTTTACTTCTGCTTGGAGAAACGAAATATAGCGTAGTTAATTTATTTGAGCCTAGTTACATAAACAAGATTTTTTCTCTCTCTTATTTGAATGAATGATGATGATATTGCAAATTGAGGGAATTCAGACTAAATTTTAAAATGACTGTGACATGGCTTAATTGAACAATTATGGAGATGATTTATTATCAATTAACGAGTTTAGATAAAATGGACAAGAAATAATCAACAAAACCACTTGTGCGAACTCTAATGGTTTTGTACATTAAGTCATTGATTGCAGGGAGACAGTACCACAGAAACCCCGGAGAACATCTTGAGAAATTAATGTATCTAAATGGTTTAAAATATTATCAGAAATCAAAGGAAAGCGGATTATGAACACTGGGTTATTCTTGAAAATGGCATGCCTTATGTCGAATTCATTATTCATAGCAGGCATCAAATTTAAATTGAGCTTGTCTAATGGTATATAAAATATCGACCACATCACCATGGATACTAATTATTATTATTATTAAAGATTTGAATAATTGTTTGGTAAATTTTTTTTTTTAATAACCGAGTAGGATCGTGTGGCGTCCGTGGTCCAGTGGTAGAGCATCGGATTTGGAATCGAACGGTCCCGGGTGCGATACTCGGAAAGGCAACGTATGTAGTGTCATTGAGCATACATACAGGATTATTTGTATTGAGAGAATTATTACATTGAATCTATCTTTGATTGATTTAATCGAAAGAAAACTCGCTTAGGAAATCATTCCGGATTATTCTAGAAAACTGGACGATTTTCATGAACTTCACTTTTTAATGTAAGCATCTCGAAAACCTTTTACGCTAATTGTTTAAAAAAGATTTTGACACAACAGTTTGTCTTTCATCACTACGTCTTAGAAACGTAGCATTTTGACTTTCATCACTACGTCTTAGAAATGTAACGTTTGACTTCCATCACTACGTCTTAGAAACGTAACCTTTTGACTTCCATCACTACGTCTTAGAAACGTAACGTTTGACTTCCATCACTATGTCTTAGAAACGTAACGTTTGACTTCCATCACTATGTCTTAGAAACATAGCATTTTGACTTTCATCACTACGTTTTAGAAACGTAGCATTTTGACTTCCATTACTACGTTTTAGAAACGTAGCATTTTGACTTCCATCACTACGTTTTAGAAACGTAGCATTTTGACTTCCATCACTACGTTTTAGAAACGTAGCATTTTGACTTCCATCACTACGTTTTAGAAACGTAGCATTTTGACTTCCATCACTACGTTTTAGAAACGTAGCATTTTGACTTTCATCACACTACTTCTTAGAAACGTAATTAGTTGTCTACATCATGATGAATATCATCTTGTTGCTTAAGTGTTCCAAATTATTGAAGAGGCTCTAGTCTACGCAATTGTAAATCTCCGATACACTGAGATTGAAAGCATTTATGGGAGAAGGAAACCAAATCACAGACACGTCCTCGACTGCCGGATTAATTTTTTCTGCGGACAATTTTGGTCTTATCAGATATAAGTGTACTGGGATTGAGAATGGAACGAAGTGTCATTGAGGATAATGATTTGATTAATTACATCGTTGTTGTCTGCTCTCACTGAAAAGGAACTGAATTAATCAAGAAAAGTAGAAACTGATGCAAAATTGATGAGCTGGAATCGTGAGATGTTGTTTATATATCGTCTGTAGATACTGAGAGAGTCATTTTCGTCAACAATCGGTGTTCAACGGTAAAATGTTCTTAATATGAAATCAATATTTAAACTTGATATTCTGGAGTTTACGGTAGAAATTTTGTAGCTGCGCGTGTGTGTATTGGACTTGTAGTGGAAATTGATGCAATGTTAGTGACAGAGGAGAGCGAAGTTCTCCATGTTGTAGCGTTTATTCGAATTACGGAAGATATTACGTTTGAGAATGATTGAAAACATTGGACAAGAGATTGAATTTGAAGGAAATCTAAGATGCTTCAATTGATAATTAATCCGAGTATTTATTTTAGTAGATATTGAATGAAATTGAAGAATACGATGAAGCTATTGTGTATATAGTAATGGAAATATATATGGATTGGTGAAATTATACTGTTGTGATTTGTGGAGAAGCGGAAATCGTTGTTGTATTATTTGAAAATGGTTTATTTGGAAAGAAAATAATACAAATGATGAATTGGATGGATGTAAATTATTACTAGTAGTAATTTATGGAGATTGAACAAGTTCATTGATTAAATTTCATTCTTCTTGGATTTTGAATAATATTTTTTGTTTAGCGGTATTGGATCATACCAGGAACGACCTTGATCATTCAGCGAAAATTAAAATACAGCAGAAGTCAGTTACCCAGTTAATAATTGGAATGTTAGTGGGTGTTTTAATCCTTAAAATAGTGGACTATTTAAAACACTTTATCTTATTTGAAGTGTCATGGAAAGCTAGATTGAAGTGTATTACAGTATTATCTCCTACGGTTTATTGAAGAAATCTTAAAATTAAACATCAGCAGATTTTTATAAATAGTGGTAGTAGCTCTTGTATAGCTGTGCACTTGGACCATTAAATCGGCATAAATTGACCACTGCAGGTGTGCGGTTTCATGTCAAAAGTTAAAAGTCACAAGTTGAATGTGAAAGGCGGGATTTTACACTGAAGTTGGAACAGGATAATGTTACAGGTTGTTTTTAATACTACCTGTATCATCAAAGTGCTGTGAAATGAATGGTATTTTATGAGACTATGTTTTTTTAGTGTGTAAAAATTATGGTGCAAAATATTGGCGTGTAAAACTGTGCGTAGATTTTCTGGACTACGAAACTGATAAATTTGTAAAGCAATATTTGGATTAAATAAGCTGGGAAAATGTTTTGATTGCGCGATATTTATGAAATGTTAACATTTGTAATATACAAGAAAACTACTACTTTGAATCACTTTGCATCACCACTTCCTTTTTCGATATCTACTTTGGTTTATTTCAATTTAGTGATATTTGATTTGATTTAAGATATGGCTGTCAGGTTTGTTAATAGATTATTTTAAAAAGTGATTACCTAACACCACAGTTAATATTAGATGGAGTTATTTACACAGCATGAAATATATATATATATATATATACACGGTTGTCACTTAATATTGATATAAAAAAGTGAGAGAGAAAAGTCATGTCAAATTCTAGTCAAGAAAATGGATTATCTACCTCAAATACGGAAGCGAATGGAGGTGTTGGATTTCGCCAGCCAAGTCATTATGTGGCAGCGGAAACGGTGGTGGACGAATGTGGAAATACCCACATTGGAGACTACACACACGCTGTGGAAGCCCAACACATTGCAGACTGCCCAAACACTGTGGAAGCCCAAGCCAACAGAAGCAGCACACATACTCTGGAAGCCCAACACATTGCAGACTGCCCACACGCTGTGGAAGCCCAAGCCAACAGGAGCAGCACACATACTCCTCTTAATACAAACTCTGAAAGTAAAAGAGACAAGTTAAAAAATATGAACGATGGAGTTACGAATTCGCAGTCGCGGACTTGTTGCTGGAAATGGAATGTACGGGAGAAGTATTTGTTGACAATATGTGCATTATTGTTTCTGTCGTGCGTGGCCTTTGTTCTTGTTGCCTTTACAAGGGATAAATCATTACAGATAAACTGCCAGTGTAACGGTAAGTTTTACGGTTCTCCATAATTATTTATTAAAAGTTTTAACTTTATTTATTTTAGAACGATTGCGAAGCAAGTTCTAACAACTTCTATTAATCACTCTTGTTGGCGCGGGTGAAAGCATAAATGTGGTCATTCGTGTGGGAGGAAACCGGAGTACTCGGGAAAAAACCCACCTGTCCGATCTGGAGACCACCATACCATCTCACATACTTCCCGGTCCGAGGATCGAACCCGGGTTGCATTGGTGAGAAGCGAGCGCGCTAACCACTGCGCTCATCAGATAGCCAAAGTGGTAACAGAAGATTAATCTCAAACAGGTCTTTTATCAGATATATATTGGGTGGCCGAGTGGCTATAAGTTCCTTGACTTCCAATCACTCACCCCTCACCGCTCGATTATGAATTACAAAAATCGGACAATAAATGTGGAAGTTGCGTACTGGTATTTTTTAACTCTGCATGCTGGGTAAAATAAAGGCTAGTTCAAATAATTGTAGCAGACGACATTAATTGGCTTTTCTTATTTGTAACTGAAAACAGGCCCATGTTACAACCCAAAATACATTGTAACATCAATCAAACAGGACCATGTTACATTGTAACATCAATCAAACAGGACCATGTTACAACCCAAAATACATTGTAACATCAATCAAACAGGACCATGTTACAACCCAAAATACATTGTAACATCAATCAAACAGGACCATGTTACAACCCAAAATACATTGTAACATCAATCAAACAGGACCATGTTACAACCCAAAATACATGGTAACATCAATCAAACAGGACCATGTTACATTGTAACATCAATCAAACAGGACCATGTTACAACCCAAAATACATTGTAACATCAATCAAACAGGACCATGTTACAACCCAAAATACATTGTAACATCAATCAAACAGGACCATGTTACATTGTAACATCAATCAAATATCATTGCTAGTAAACAAAACACATATTTCTGAAACACAATTTTTATTTGATAATCTATATAGTATGTCGGTGCTTTTTACACTGCACGTGGAATGGGTCTCTGTCTGTATCATTGCACTTAGATTCTTCAATATTGGCTGTCAGATTAACTCTCTTGTAGATCTGTTGTTCCTTTACCTTTCCATGTAGATCTGTTTTACAGTTAACTCTCCTGTAAATCTGATGTTCCTTTAACTTTCCTGTAGGTCGTATGTTCCTTTAACTTTCCTGTAGATCTGTTTTACAGTTAACTCTCCCGTAAATCTGATGTTCCTTTAACTTTCCTGTAGGTCGTATGTTCCTTTAACTTTCCTGTAGATCTGTTGTTCCTTTAACTTTCCTGTAGATCTGTTGTTCCTTTAACTTTCCTGTGAATCTGTTGTTCCTTTAACTCTCCTGTAGATCTGTTGTTCCTTTAACTTTCCTGTAGATCTGTTGTTCCTTTTTAACTTTCCTGTAGATCTGTTGTTCCTTTAACTTTCCTGTATATCTATTGTTCCTTTAACTTTCCTGTAGATATGTTGTTCCTTTAACTTTCCTGTAGATATGTTGTTCCTTTAACTTTCCTGTAGATCTGTTGATCCTTTAACTTTCCTGTAGATCTGTTGTTCCTTTAACTTTCCTGTAGATATGTTGTTCCTTTAACTTTCCTGTAGATCTGTTGTTCCTTTAACTTTCCTGTAGATATGTTGTTCCTTTAACTTTCCTGTATATCTGTTTTACAATTAACTCTCCTGTAAATCTGTTGTTCCTTTAACTTTCCTGTAGATCTGTTGTTCTTTTAACTTTCCTGTAGATCTGTTGTTCCTTTTACTTTCCTGTGAATCTGTTGTTCCTTTAACTTTCCTGTAGATCTGTTGTTCCTTTAACTTTCCTGTAGATCTGTTGTTCCTTTTAACTTTCCTGTAGATCTGTTGTTCCTTTAACTTTCCTGTAGATATGTTGTTCCTTTAACTTTCCTGTAGATATGTTGTTCCTTTAACTTTCCTGTAGATCTGTTGTTCCTTTAACTTTCCTGTAGATATGTTGTTCCTTTAACTTTCCTGTAGATCTGTTGTTCATTTAAATTTCCTGTAGATATGTTGTTCCTTTAACTTTCCTGTAGATCTGTTGTTCCTTTAACTTTCCTGTAGATCTGTTGTTCCTTTTAACTTTCCTGTAGATCTGTTGTTCCTTTAACTTTCCTGTAGATATGTTGTTCCTTTAACTTTCCTGTATATCTGTTGTTCCTTTAACTTTCCTGTAGATCTGTTGTTCCTTTAACTTACCTGTAGATATGTTGTTCCTTTAACTCTCCTGTATATCTGTTGTTCCTTTAACTTTCCTGTAGATCTGTTGTTCCTTTAACTTTCCTGTATATCTGTTGTTCCTTTAACTTTCCTGTAGATCTGTTGTTCCTTTAACTTTCCTGTGAATCTGTTGTTCCTTTAACTTTCCTGTGAATTTGTTGTTCCTTTAACTTTCCTGTGAATCTGTTGTTCCTTTAACTTTCTTGTGAATCTGTCATAGAAAATATGTTATACCATTATAATGTAACATTGATTCAATTCAATATTAATGAAGATTTTGAGAATTCCCATGTGGAATTAGAACTGCATGGTGGATGTCCCTGATGGGGAATAGAATGTGAAATTGTAAACCTATGTGGGTGGGTGTCCCTGACAGGGAATAGAACGTGAAATTGTAAACCTACATGGGTGGGTGTGCCTGACAGGGAATAGAACGTGAAATTGTAAACCTACGTGAGTGGGTGTCTCTGACAGGGAATAGAACATGAAATTGTAAGCCTATGTGGGTGGGTGTCCCTGACAGGGAATAGAACGTGAAATTGTAAACCTACGTGGGTGTCCCTGACAGGGAATAGAATGTGAAATTGTAAACCTACATGGGTGTCCCTGACAGGGAATAGAACGTGAAATTGTAAGCATAAATGGTGTGGGTGTCTTTTAAACTTTATTTATTTTACAACGATTGCGAAGCAAGTTTTAAGTTTTAACAACTTATATTAATCACTCTCGTTGGCGCGGATATGTGGTCAATTGTGTGGGAGGAAACCGGAGTACCCGGAGAAAACCCACCTGTCCGATCTGGCGACCACCGTACCATTTCACATACTTCCCGGTCCAAGGATCCAACCCTGGAATGATAAAAGAGAAAAAATAAAAAGAAGCACCGTAACCCTTTCCTTCATAGAGATTTAGGTTAATATACTATTATACCTCCATACAAATGACAGCCATTTAACCCTTTCCTTCATAGAGATTTAGGTTAATATACTATTATATCTCCATACAAACGACAGCCATTTAACCCCTTCCTTCATAGAGATTTAGGTTAATATACTATTATACCTCCATACAAACGACAGCCATTTAACCCTTTTCTTCATAGAGATTTAGGTTAATATACTATTATACCTCCATACAAACGACAGCCATTTAACCCTTTCCTTCATAGAGATTTAGGTTAATATACTATTATATCTCCATACAAACGACAGCCATTTAACCCTTTCCTTCATAGAGATTTAGGTTAATATACTATTATATCTCCATACAAACGACAGCCATTTAACCCTTTCCTTCATAGAGATTTAGGTTAATATACTATTATATCTCCATACAAACGACAGCCATTTAACCCTTTCCTTCATAGAGATTTAGGTTAATATACTATTATATCTCCATACAAACGACAGCCATTTAACCCTTTCCTTCATAGAGATTTAGGTTAATATACTATTATATCTCCATACAAACGACAGCCATTTAACCCTTTCCTTCATAGAGATTTAGGTTAATATACTATTATATCTCCATACAAACGACAGCCATTTAGCCCTTTCCTTCATAGAGATTTAGGTTAATATACTATTATATCTCCATACAAACGACAGCCATTTAACCCTTTCCTTCATAGAGATTTAGGTTAATATACTATTATATCTCCATACAAACAACAGCCATTTAGCCCTTTCCTTCATAGAGATTTAGGTTAATATACTATTATATCTCCATACAAACGACAGCCATTTAACCTTTCCTTCATAGAGATTTAGGTTAATATACTATTATATCTCCATACAAACGACAGCCATTTAACCCCTTCCTTCATAGAGATTTAGGTTAATATACTATTATACCTCCATACAAACGACAGCCATTTAACCCTTTCCTTCATAGAGATTTAGGTTAATATACTATTTTATCTCCATACAAACGACAGCCATTTAGCTATCATGCAGTGAATAAGTAGTCGCCATATCTATCCCACCTCCATAGATATTACTGGGACTATATAGAGATTTAGGTTAATGTACTATTATATCTCCATACAAACGACAGCCATTTAGCTATCATGCAGTGAATAAGTAGTTACCATATCTATCCCACCTCCATAGATACATGTATTACTGAGACTACATAGAGATTTAGGTTAACCCATTCAACACCAAGTAACTCACATGGACTGGTCCATGATATTCATAAACCAATAAATGAATCAGAAAATCACATTTGGACAAGTTCATTTATCAAAATGGGTAATTATGTCTAAAAATAGTCATATCACTGGCAAAAAGTGCAGATCCTGATGAGGCGGCTCATCACGAGCCGGCTCATCTGGATCTACACTTTTTGTAAGCCTATTTAGAGGTCTGTGGTGTTGAAAGGGTTAATGAAGATTTTGAGAATTCCAATGTGAAATTAGAACTGCATGGTAGGTGTCTCTGACAGGGAATAGAATGTGAACTTGTAAACCTACGTGGGTGGGTGTCTCTGACAGGGAATAGAACGTGAAATTGTAAGCCTATGTGGGTGTCTCTGACAGGGAATAGAACGTGAAATTGTAAACCTATGTGGGTGGGTGTCTCTGACAGGGAATCGAACGTGAAATTGTAAACCTATGTGGGTGGGTGTCTCTGACAGGGAATAGAACATGAAATTGTAAACCTATGTGGGTGGGCGTCTCTGATAGGGAATAGAACATGAAATTGTAAGTCTATGTGGGTGTCTCTGACAGGGAATAGAACGTGAAATTGTAAACCTATGTGGGTGGGTGTCTCTGACAGGGAATCGAACGTGAAATTGTAAACCTATGTGGGTGGGTGTCTCTGACAGGGAATAGAACGTGAAATTGTAAACTATGTGGTGGGCATCTCTGACAGGGAATAGAACGTGAAATTGTAAACCTACGTGGGTGGGTGTCTCTGACATGGAATAGAACATGAAATTGTAAACATATGTGGATGGGTGTCTCTGACAGGGAATAGAACGTGAAATTGTAAACCTATGTGGGTGGGCGTCTCTGACAGGGAATAGAACATGAAATTGTAAACCTACGTGGGTGGGTGTCTCTGACATGGAATAGAACGTGAAATTGTAAACCTACGTGGGTGGGTGTCTCTGACATGGAATAGAACATGAAATTGTAAACCTACGTGGGTGGGTGTCTCTGACATGGAATAGAACGTGAAATTGTAAACCTACGTGGATGGGTGTCTTTTAAACTTTATTTATTTTACAACGATTGCGAAGCAAGTTTTACAACCTATATTAATCACTCTCGTTGGCGCGGATGAAAGCGTATATGTGGTCATTCGTGTGGGAGGAAACCGGAGTACCCAGAGAAAACCCACCCATTTCACATACTTCCCGGTCCAAAGATCGAACCCTGGAATGATAAAAGAGAAAAAATAAAAAGAAGCACCGTAACCCTTTCCTTCATAGAGATTTAGGTTAATATACTATTATACCTCCATACAAACGACAGCCATTTAACCCTCTCCTTCATAGAGATTTAGGTTAATATACTATTATATCTCCATACAAATGACAGCCATTTAACCCTTTCCTTCATAGAGATTTAGGTTAATATTCTATTATATCTCCATACAAATGACAGCCATTTAACCCTTTCCTTCATAGAGATTTAGGTTAATATACTAATATAACTCCATACAAACGACAGCCATTTAACTCTTTCCTTCATAGAGATTTAGGTTAATATACTATTATATCTCCATAGAAACAACAGCCATTTAGCTATCATGCAGTGAATAAGTAGTCGCCATATCTATCCCACTTCCACAGATATTACTGGGGCTACATGGAGATTTAGGTTAATATACTATTATATCTCCATAGAAACAACAGCCATTTAGCTATCATGCAGTGAATAAGTAGTCGCCATATCTATCCCACCTCCATAGATATTACTGGGACTTCATAGAGATTTAGGTTAATACTAGGGATGGCAACGAATGGTGATTGTGATATTCGGATGATCTTCAAATTTCTCCAACTTTCGATTTCCACTTTACTCTTGCATCGCTGACAGGTAACACCGTTCTATTGAAAGTGGTGGCATGTTACAATTATGTAAACATGAAGTCTTCTGTCGGCGTTTTAAATATGCGGCTTGTGTTGATTGATAACATGGGATGGCAAAGGTGGAATTTTGAATTAACTGAATAGTAGTATAACGGTATTAAAATATTGGAAGCATTAGTGACCAATACATTACAATCGGAAGTTAAATAGCAGTCTTATTGCTCAATTATTGCACTCAATATTGAGCAGATACCTGTGTCTTTACAAACTGAAATTGATGTCGGCTAACGTCGTTTGAAGCTTTCCGACAGTAATAGGTTTAATAAACATTAATTACATGCACATGTGTTGCCATCAAACATTCCAACCAGGGACAGTCATGTTTTAGTGTGAATCATTAAGCTCTTTGTATGTTTTCAAGGGCTACAGTTAGTACCTGTAAAACAAATGCTTCTCAGTTTGTGTCCCGTCCAATAGACTGCATTAATCAATTAGTGACCCCTGTAAGGTGTGAACAACATGTCATCACCCTACTTTGTTATATGGAGCCAAATCGCGATGACATTTCACACCTTCGGGCACGCATTGGGTCATTCTTTGTTTTCGAAACTTAATTGATTGAAATTTAAACAAACATATATATCCTTTTAAGTTATGATTTAACTGCAATTTATTAAAATTTGATTTGAATTTTTTTTTAATATTCGAATATGGTTTTAATATTCGAACGTTCGAACGAATATTTCGAATATTCGAACATTCGTTGCCATCCCTAGTTAATATACTAGTACCGGTATATCTCCATACAAGCGGCAGCCATTTAGCTATCATGCAGTGAATAAGTAGTCACCATATCTATCCCACCTCCATAGATATTACTGGAACTTCATAGAGATTTAGGTTGATATACTAGTATATCTCCATACAAATGACAGCCAATTAGCTATCATGCAGTGGATAAGTAGTCACCATATCTATCCCACCTCCATAGATATTACTGGGACTACATAGAGATTTAGGTTAATATACTATTATATCTCCATACAAACGACAGCCATTTAGCTATCATGCAGTGGATAAGTAGTCACCATATCTATCCCACCTCCATAGATATTACTGGGACTACATGAGATTCTGGCCATTATTATGAACATGTTTTGGCTACTACATTGTCAATGTATGTCGTATTGGTAATGGCATCAAGAGGTGCTTCTATGAGGGAAATGGTTGATCAATAAATGTACATATGGGAGACTAAATATGATAGATTTACAGTCATATGCTAATATGCTACACATAAAATGGGTGAGATCTTTACTAAGCGTGGGCAACTCTAATTGGAAAATTATTCCAAGATACCATCTAGATAAGTTCGGTGCTGATCTTTTAATATTTTACATGGATTTAGACCCAGTAAAAAGCTTATCAGACTGATTCTAATTTCTTCCCGAATTCTACCAAGAAATTATTTATATCTTGGATATTAATTAACAATTCAGCAGGGATCGTTCTAGATATTGTCGCCCTAGGGACCCTGACTTCGCCCTCTGGGGGCCCCACTTCTCCCTAAAAAAATAAAAATTATTTTTGGGTTTTAACGATTTTCAAACAAAATTTTGTCTAGTAAGATACACTGGCCCATTATAAAGCACTCCTTCTATTCAAATGTTGTATTTAATGTACTGTGCATTTTAACCCTATATAAGTATATTAAAGAACACCATTTAAGGAAGCGATCACGCGCTTTCTCACTTCTCCCAAAAATTCTGACCTAGAATGAACCCTGATTCAGACCAAGTGGAAATCGTGATAGCGCAGGGGATGCGCGTTTGCTTCAGTTATGAAAGGTCCGGAATTCAAGCCCCGCTGGAGCCATTACGATTGTGCCCTTCCGCAAGGCATTTAATTTCCACGTTACCTCTTCTCTCTCCCTCGTGGCGATGGATTCCATCAGGAATGAGGTCTCGAGAGTGATTAATATAAGTTGTAAGAACTTGTTTCGCAATCGAGCTAAAATAAATTTGTATAAACTAATTCGGACTACAAATATCCATGTAACGTTTTTTAAATACGTAAATAGTTAATATGGGGTAATTATAAATCCAAGAACATATATTTAAAAGCTGGATCAACTTGAGATATTATTTATTAATGACATAATTAACAAAAATTGTTTTATTGACGAAGAATTTATTTGAAATAATCTGGTCACTAAATCTAACTGGATAGCAGAACTAAGTACACTTTGAAAGCTCGCTTCTCACCAATGCAACCTGGGTTTGATCCTCGGACCGGGAAGTATGTGTGATGGTACGGTGGTCGCCAGATCGGACAGGTGGGTTTTCTCCGG
Source organism: Archivesica marissinica (assembly GCA_014843695.1). Taxonomy (NCBI): domain Eukaryota; kingdom Metazoa; phylum Mollusca; class Bivalvia; order Venerida; family Vesicomyidae; genus Archivesica; species Archivesica marissinica. The sequence goes on along the minus strand of CM026401.1, from coordinate 45,938,879 downwards.
GTACTCTGGTTTCCTCCCACACAAATGACACTATTTATCATCCGAGCCAACGAGAGTGATTAATATAAGTTGTTGGAACTTGCTTCGCAATCGTTGTAAAATAAATAAAGTTTAAACTTTTTACACTTTGAAAATCAATCTCAAAAGTGTGGAAAATAGTTTTGAAAAACGGAATCATCTTTAAAAAGAAAAGTTAAAACCAAGCCAAACAGTCGATATACATTCGAGAATATGACAAACAAAGATATATACAGGGTTCATTCTAGGTCAGAATTTTTGGGAGAAGTGAGAAAGTGCGTGATCGCTTCCTTAACCCTTTCAACCCCACAGGCCTCTAAATAGGCTTATGAAAAGTGTAGATCCAGATGAGCCGGCTCATAACGAGCCGTCTCATCAGGATCTGCACTTTTTTGCCAGTAATAATTATTACTATTTTTAGATAAAATTACCCATTTTGATAAAGGTAATTTTCTTATTAATTTATTGGTCTAAAAATAGCATGGACCAGTCCATGTCAGTTACTTGGGGTTGAATGGGTTAAATGGTGTTCTTTAACATACTTCTGCAAAAAAGGGTTAAAATGCACAGTACAACCAATAAATACAACATTTGAATATAAGGAGTGCTTTGTAATGGGCCAGTGTATCTTACTAGACAAAATGTTGTTTTAAAATTGTAAAAACCAAAAAATATTTTTTTTAGGGAGAAGTGGGGCCCCCGAGGCTAAGTCAGGGTCCCTAGGGCGACTATTTCGCCCACATCACCCTCTAGAATGATCCCTGATATATAATCATTTTCTAAACAAAAAAAGTTTTAACCCTTTCAACACCACAGACCTCTAAATAGGCTTACAAAACGTGTAGATCCAGATGAGCCGGCTCGTGACGAGCCGTCTCATCAGGATCTGCACTTTTTGCCAGTGATATGACTATTTTTAGACATAATTACCCATTTTTTATAAATGAACTTGTCCAAATGTGATTTTCTGATTCATTTATTGGTTTATGAATATCATGGACCAGTCCATGTGAGTTACTTGGTGTTGAAAGCTTTAAGCTTCCGATTTAATCCATTTTCGTTTTGTATACAATGTATATGTAATGTACATTATTATCGAATAAATATGTTTAAACCAAACAAACAAACAATGAAACCATATATATACATGCGTTCTGGGAAAACAAATTCTCTGTGCAGATCAAGTGGCCAAATATTTATGTAGCACTTCAGAGCAGTGTAGATAATAGATATAAACAATACAAATATAAACTCATACAATACCGTACTTCAGAGCAGTGTAGATAATAGATATAAACAATACAAATATAAACTCATACAATACTGTACTTCAGAGCAGTGTAGATAAGATATAACAATACAAATATAACTCATACATACTGTACTTCGAGCAGTGTAGATATAGATATAAACATACAAATATACACTCTACAATACTGTACTTCAGAGCAGTGTAGATAATAGATATAAACAATACAAATATACACTCATACAATACTGTACTTCAGAGCAGTGTAGATAATAGATATAAACAATACAAATATAAACTCATACAATACTGTACTTCAGAGCAGTGTAGATAATAGATATAAACAATACAAATATACACTCATACAATACTGTACTTCAGAGCAGTGTAGATAATAGATATAAACAATACAAATATACACTCATACAATACTGTACTTCAGAGCAGTGTAGATAATAGATATAAACAATACAAATATACACTCATACAATACTGTACTTCAGAGCAGTGTAGATAATATATATAAACAATACAAATATACACTCATACAATACTGTAGCCAGAGGCACATTTCAACCGAGGCAAACTAGGGGGCTCCAGGGGCATGTTCCCCCTTAAAATTGTTGGGGTATAGAAGTGATTTCCTGCATTTTCTGATTTAATGAGTTTAGACGTATAATTATGTACTGACCTTTCAACTCTTTAGCAGACAACATTTTATACAGCAAAGGGATATTTTTTGCATTTTATTTATTTAAATTTTCCTTCTTTTTGTTTGCTTTGGAAATTTTAACCTCAGTGTGGCTAAGGGCCTGTCATAAATAACATTTTACCAACGGGGACAATATTTATTCGTATGGAGATTAACAAATTCTCCAAATTGTCGGCTATGCAGCAGTGTAGGTAACTAGGAACATTTTTTTCGTGTAGTGCAATTTAGCAGTTCCTTTCTGGCAAAATATGATACAAATTCTCAATCAATGCGGGATAGAAAATGATTTTAATAGATTGTCTTTAGGTTACAAGATGGAAACTTCGGAATACTCTATAATTGGATTCTCTATACATAAGGCATACATCATTAACGAAAACAGAAAGAAACATGCTAATATAATGAACATAATGAAATATGAAATGGCAGTTATATATGAATGTTTCAAAATTTAAAAAACAAATTCCGGTACTCGTTATTTTAAAAGAATAAATAATATTTAATTCTCGTTCATAGAAATGAGTAAATAAAGAAATAGAAGAAAAAAAAGAAAAGAAAAAAAAGATCTATAATATTTGTTTTCAAATTTTAATAATTTTAACTGCCCCGTCTGGAGCCTAATTTTCCAGTTAGTTTCTGTTTGCTGTCAAAATTAAAAGCTACAGACAAAACAAATTCATTAGAATACAGTCAAACCTATGTTAGTGGTCACCTCTATTAAGCAGTCAGTTTCCAGATTCCCAATAAGTTGTTTTATTATACACTTGACCTCAATTAGGCAGCTATCTGTCTGTGCTAAGCAGCTACTTTCTGAGATGCCCTTGGCTGGCTGCTTAACCCTTTCAACACCACAGACCTCTAAATAGGCTTACAAAAAGTGTAGATCCAGATGAGCCGGCTCGTAACGAGCCGTCTCATCAGGATCTGCACTTTTTTGCCAGTAATATTACTATTTTAAGACAAAATTACCCATTTTGATAAATGAACTGGTCCAAATGTAATTTTCTGATTAATTTATTGGTCTAAATATATTATGGACCAGTCCATGTGAGTTACTTGATGTTGAATGGGTTAAGACAGGTTTGACTGTATATTAGTATATAATTAACTATTCATGATTGTTAGAAAATAGCTAAAATACATCCAACCGTGGAGGAATACGTCTTCCACTGTTTTCAAACAGTCGCACATATTTATTCAATGGCAAAATGACCCCCTCCCCTCACTCAGATAGTCTACATATTGTTTTATTTAAACTTTATTTATTTTACAACGATTGCGAAACAAGTTTTAACAACTTATATTAATCACTCTTGTTGGCGCTGATGAAAGCGTAAATGTGGTCATTCGTGTGGGAGGAAACCGGAGTACCCGGAGAAAACCCACCTGTCCGATCTGGCGACCACCATACCATCTCACATACTTACCGGTCCGAGAATTCGAACCTGGGTTGCATTGGTGAGAAGCGAGCGCGCTAACCACTGTGCTAATTATACAGCCTGAGGATGTGGATAAAATGGGGTGCTGGTGCAAATTTAATAAGATGAAAAATCAAATTAAGGGGGGTGCTCTGGTCCCCTGAACATCCCCCTGGATACGCCTCTGGATAATTTGAATTGGATAACTCAGACATTTTACATATCATATACAGTGAAACCTGTCTATAACGTCATCGACTCGCACCAAGATTTTGTGTTAGATAACACAGATTGTCGTTATAACAAGGTTCTCCAATTTGCATAATTTTCTTATGCGTATGCATACATTAGTTAGATATATACACGTGTACATGTTAACATTAAATATGTATGAATGGTGTAGCCGTATCTACATTGTATGTTAGTTTTGAGGATGGCGTTCCATTCAAATCATTAGAAAAATTGTGTTTTCTTTTTGGCGTATTCATCCTTGCACTTCAGTGACTTAATAAATCTGGCAAAACATGTGTGTTTTACGTTTATTTATCGTGGCTACCGGTTGCCCATATGAGCGACGCCTCCTGAAGAGATTAGTCATTTTAGATTTTTAGAGGATAGTGCAATGATACAGACAGAGACCCATTCCAGAGTCTCCTCTGGTTCTTGTACGTGCACAGTGTACAGCAACAACATGAGACCTCGGTTTAATGTCCCATCTGAAAGACTTAATTTTATTATGGTCAGACGGGGGATCGAACCTGCGATCCCTGGATTACCAGTCCAGCGTGTTACCACTGGACTACAGATCCGTCTGGCCAAACATAGGCTATGTGTACATCTAAATGTAAAAATCCATTCAATTGATGACCACACATTGTAAGGTGATAATTGGCTTAACTCAACTTACCTCAGAAACAGCTTACCTGTAAGATATTTGGATTGTCCCAGACGGATCTGTTAATCTGGTAATCCAGGGATCGCAGGTTCGATCCCCCGTCTGACCCTAATAAAATTAACAGTCTTTCAGATGGGACGTTAGATGGTCTCGTGTCGGTACTTTACACCGTGCATGTAAAAGAACCAGAGGAGATTCTGGAATGGGTCTCTGTCTGTATCATTACACTATCCTCCAAAATCTAAAATGACTAATATCTTCAGGAGGCGTCGCTCATATGGGCAACCGTTAGCGACGATAAATAAACGTAAAACACACACATTGTCCCAATTGTGTAATTTGGGTTAGTCAGATTACACAGGTTGAAAATACATGCAATGTGCTAACTGGGACCACGAAACAATGTCGTTGTACAGGTAAGGCAGGTGTCAGTACAACAAGGTTGTGCTTATATGAATTATATAGTACAATTGCTGGGACTGACAGATAATGTCAGTTAACCCATTTCATTCTGGATACCGTTCAAACAGTATTTGCAAAGAACATAGAGCCAGATCAGCCGCCATAGAACGTGCCGTCTGATCAGGCTATATGCTGTTTGCTATTCAGATGATCTTGCTAAGACACTTGGCTATGTAGCCTTTAAATGTATCCAGAATGAAATGGGTTAACACCGTTTGTCAATGTAGTCCGGTGTCGTTATAGACAGTTTACCCTATACATCATTAACATCTGTTGTCTCCCCTGATCTTTCAGATGATCCGGTGATTCGCTCTATCAACCATTTACCTCAGGACAGTGATTTAATTGACAGGCAGCCATTTACATCTCTAGTCTGTAATGTGTCCTCAGTGACCTCTGACCTTCACAGTGACCTTGACCCAGTTTTCTGGTGGACATTGCCAAATGGGAAAAATGTTAGCGGAAGCAGCATTTTGTTGGACAAAAGGACAGGTGGAAAGTATACGTGTTATGTTTGGAGGACTTTTAATGGTGACCACATTGTTAGCAGTACGTCAACAGTTGTTTTACCAGGTTTGTGTTTTGCTTTATTCCGTCAGCTCAACTGAGCCAAGGGCAGGTAATCCAGATTTCGCCTATCTAGAGTTATCTGCCTTTGTATGCTGTTACTGAAAAATACGTGTTTTCTGAGCCAAGGGCAGGTAATCCAGATTACGCCTATCTAAAGTTATCTGCCTTTGTATACTGTTACTGGAAAATACGTGTTTTCTGAGCCAAGGGCAGGTAATCCAGATTACGCCTATCTAGAGTTATCTGCCTTTGTATGCTGTTACTGGAAAATACGTGTTTTCTGAGCCAAGGGCAGGTAATCCAGATTACGCCTATCTAGAGTTATCTGCCTTTGTATACTGTTACTGGAAAATACGTGTTTTCTGAGCCAAGGGCAGGTAATCCAGATTACGCCTATCTAGAGTTATCTGCCTTTGTATGCTGTTACTGGAAAATACGTGTTTTCTGAGCCAAGGGCAGGTAATCCAGATTACGCCTATCTAGAGTTATCTGCCTTTGTATACTGTTACTGAAAAATATGTGTTTTCTGAGCCAAGGGCAGGTAATCCAGATTACGCCTATCTAGAGTTATCTGCCTTTGTATGCTGTTACTGGAAAATACGTGTTTTCTGAGCCAAGGGCAGGTAATCCAGATTACGCCTATCTAGAGTTATCTGCCTTTGTATACTGTTACTGAAAAATACGTGTTTTCTGGGTCATTATCACTTCTGTTCCCACTTGTGGAGCCTCCGTGGTGTAATGGATTTGGTGTCTGCCATGTGACCGAGAAGCAGTATGTATGAGCCTAGTCCAACACGTGAACGTTATTAATCACGTCGTAAACATTCCTTATCTGGGACATCAGGGGAAGTAACTAGAGCCACAGTGACCGAGAAGAGGTATTTATGAGCCTACCAACATTAATCACGTCGTAAACATTCCTTATCTGGGACATCAGGGGAAGTAACTAGAGCCACAGTGACCGAGAAGAGGTATTTATGAGCCTACCAACAAGTGAACGTTATTATCACGTAAACATTCCTTATCTGGGACATCAGGGGAAGTAACTAGAGCCACAGTGACCGAGAAGAGGTATTTATGAGCCTACCAACAAGTGAACGTTATTATCTCGTAAACATTTCTTATCTGGGACATCAGGGGAAGTAACTAGAGCCACAGTGACCGAGAAGAGGTATTTATAAGCCTACCAACAAGTGAACGTTATTATCACATAAACATTCCTTATCTGGGACATCAGGGGAAGTAACTGGAGCCACAGAGTTGGGCAAGTTTGAGCCCCGTCAGAACCACGGTGGTGGTGTCCTTCGGCAAGACACTTACATCCACATTGTCTTTTCTATCTCTGGCAATAGTGAGGGAATTCCATTAGGAATTAGGTCTCGAGAGCGACTAAAATAATGTTGTAAAAACATTGTTTCGCAATCAAGCTAAAATAAATTTGTATAATTTTTATTCCCACTCTCAAAAATTTAGTTCATATCATGCTGTTAAGTACTAGAATCCAACAATAGAGGGATATTCCCACGAAAGAGATTCCCGCAGGCCAATTTTATGATAAACGGGGAAAAGAGGAAGTTTATTATCATTACTGTATGCATGACTTCATAGACACACTGGATTATTTATTTCTAAATCTTATTCACCCTGTATTGATTTGGTGTGTGTTTTACATTTATTTATCGTCGCTACCGGTTACCCATATGAGCGACGCCTCCTGAAGAGATTAGTCATTTTAAATTTTTGGAGGATAGTGCAAATGATACAGACAGAGACCCATTCCAGAGTCTCCCCTGGTTCTTTTACGTACACGGTGTACAGCACTGACACAAGACCTCGGTTTAAAATCCCATCTGAAAGACTGTTAATTTTGTTTGGGTCAGACGGATTACGAATATTGATTTAGCTTGTTTGAAACATATTTGTAGTAGTGTTTGTAAATAATATGTTATCATTGGCCCATAGTGGTATTATTATGACAGTAGTTTCATTGGACAGGTAGACATTTATATATCAATTGAGTGAATTTATATCTGTTACGTTTGAATGAGATACCGTATTTATTCTAATGTCCATTAAAAAAATAAAAAATGTAATGTATTGTTGTACAATAATTTCAGTTATTAACCCTTTCAACCCCACAGGCCTCTAAATAGGCTTATGAAAAGTGTAGATCCAGATGAACCGGCTCGTAACGAGCCGTCTCATCAGGATCTGCACTTTTTTGCCAGTAATAATTATTACTATTTTTAGATAAAATTACCCATTTTGATAAATGAACTGGTCCAAATGTAATTTTCTTATTAATTTATTGGTCTAAAAATATCACGCACCAGTCCATGTCAGTTACTTGGGGTTGAATGGGTTAAGCGAGTTGGATTTGCACAACACTAAACGATTTCGACAAAATGCCAAATAACAACAAAGTTTAAACTTTATTTATTTTACAACGATTGCGAAGGAAGTTCTAACAACTTATATTAATCACTCTCGTTGGCGCGGATGAAAGCGTTAATGTGGTCTTTCGTGTGGGGAGGAAACTGGAGTACCCGGAGAAACCCACCTGTCCGATCTGGTGACAGCCGTACCATCTCACATACTTCCCGGTCCGAGGATCGAACCCGGGATGCATTGGTGAGAAGCCAGCGCGCTAACCACTGCGCTAATCGGACAACACATTATGGGAGATTTGTAAACCATAGAGCAGAATGAGGAACTTCACTGGCATTTCTATTACCTCCCTTGGCAGATAAAATCCCATTTATCTTTAAATGTATAGCCGGCCTTTCAGTTGGAATCCTTTGTTTTTACAGTTGTTCCATAACCAGATGTTGTGTTATTATAAATGTGAGTTTATCCAAATCATGTTTGTTAATTGAAAAAAGAAATTGACTTATTGGTTACCCACTGTCGGGTATCTGTCGAGATATAGCAACATAATAATTATAATATGTGAAAATGGAAGAAAATTGATAGCATGGTGTGCAAAGGAAACAACGATAAAAACAGAGGAAACAACTTAAGAGGACCTACATACTTTTAGGGAGTATTCAGGGGCAGTAACTCACCGATGTCTCTCATTGCAGAAAGAGAACGATAAAAAGAGAAGCTATGAAAATTTTTCCCAACAACCTGTGCATGTCTTTGTATCGGGGTATGATATATTTCTGATCAGTATTGCAATGTACCGGTATAGTATATCGGTGTAGTGTACCGTAATAACTTGTGTATATTGCGTATCAACATGGATTATCAAACTACCGTATCTCTCTCGTTTTAGGATTATCAAACTAACGTATCTCTATCGTTTTACAGGTAGCTCAGCACAAAGTCCTGCCGTTTGTCTCACAGGTCATTGTATACAAACAGGTAATCACATTTTGTTCATATTGCCACAAAACACATATTTAATGCAAATTTATTTGAGCTCGATTGCGAAGCAAGTTTTAACAACTTATATTAATCACTCTCATTTGCGCGGATGAAAGTGTAAATGTGGTCCTTCCTGTGGGAGAAAACCCACCACTATTGTTATTTAAAGAAACGCATTTATTTTAAAAGCAAAAAATTTTTTTTAAATAATAAATGAAGGAACGTACACAGAGAAGTAACAGTAAGTGGAAAAAACACATTTAGATGCTTTACGTTTATTTATCGTCGCTACCGGTTGCCCATATGAGCGACGCCTCCTGAAGAGATTAGTCAATATAGATGTTTGGAGGATAGTGTAATGATACAGACAGAGACCCATTTCAGAGTCTCCTCTGGTTCTTTTACGTGCACGATGTAAAGCACCGACACGAGACCTCGGTTTAATGTCCCATCTGAAAGACTGTTAATTTTATTAGGGTCAGACGGGGGATCGAACCTGCGATCCCTGGATTACCAGTCCAGCGTGGACTACAGATCCGTCTGTATTTAGATGCTTGATTATGAATGACAAAATATTCCATCTGATCATATTTCTCATCAATTTCAGTTTTTTTCTTGTCGGCTATTACCGGTAGTAGGTTTTCATAATACAACATTTTATCTTTTTCACGTATTTTTGTGCTACGTAGCCACTGGTATTCACTTTAGCATTTAACCTTCCAATCACAACTAACATCGCTTTTGCAAACAGCATAGAGCCAGATCAGACAGCACAGAACGTGCCGGCACAGAACGTGCCGTCTGATCAGGCTCTATGCTGTTTGCTATTCGGATAGTTGATACTTTCTACCCTTCTGTTTTAGCCGCCCAACTGTTGGGTTCTATGGATTCTACGGTGGACCCGTGTAACAATTTCTTTGAATTTGCATGTGGCAACTGGAACAGGAAGAACTTCATCCCAGAGGATCGCACCAGCTATAACACCTTCGAGAAGCTCTATGATGAATTACAGCTCACGCTCAGATGTAAAACTATTTATACATTTTAAGAGCATCATCTTGAATGGGATATGCATATTTTGTAGAGGTCAAGTGGGCTACCTCTCAATCTTGGCGACAAATACAAATTTATTTTAGCTCGATTGCGAAACAAGTTCTTACAACTCATTAATCACTCTCGACACCTCATTCCTGATGGAATCCGTCGCCACGTGGGAGGTAGAAGAGGCAACGTGGAATTTAAATGCCTTGGCTACGTGCACAATCGTAATGGCTCCAGCGGGACTCGAACACTGGGCCTTTCGCACATGAAACGAACGCGCTAGTACTGCGTTATCACGACTTCCACAATAATATTTTTTTGTGGTGAAAAAATGACATACAGTGTATATTCTATGTTTCATGTGTATGGGGTAGAACAAGTGTGATGTTCATGATTATATAATTACAACTTCCTCGTTCTGCGCCATCTGATCTGACTCTGCTGTTTGCTATTCGGCTAGTGAAGTTAAACCACTTGTCTGAATAGCAAACAACATAGATCGTGATCAGACGCAGCATTACATTTTATTCGGTCGGTTAGGGGTTTGCTGCGATATCAATTGTTAATCATGCCTTTGTAGTAATCATTCATTCATATATTACCTGTAATTAATCTTACGTCTTTATAACTTCTTAGTATTAATTTTTACGTAATGCATATACACTTATATAGAATTTTATTTCATACACTCGACAATAAACATAACTTTAATGCGCGCTACATGACCTTAGATGTCGATGCGCCGTAAAACACCATTCATTCATTCGGTTAGGGGTTTACATTATTGGAAACTCTTGCTATCAGATATGTAGTTACATTTTATTCGGTCGGTTAGGGGTTTACATTATTGGAAACTCTTGCTATCAGATATGTAGTTACATTTTATTCGGTCGGTTAGGGGTTTACATTATTGGAAACTCTTGCTATCAGATATGTAGTTACATTTTATTCGGTCGGTTAGGGGTTTACATTATTGGAAACTCTTGCTATCAGATATGTAGTTACATTTTATTCGGTCGGTTAGGGGTTTACATTATTGGAAACTCTTGCTATCAGATATGTAGTTACATTTTATTCGGTCGGTTAGGGGTTTACATTATTGGAAACTCTTGCTATCAGATATGTAGTTACATTTTATTCGGTCGGTTAGGGGTTTACATTATTGGAAACTCTTGCTATCAGATATGTAGTTACATTTTATTCGGTCGGTTAGGGGTTTACATTATTGGAAACTCTTGCTATCAGATATGTAGTTATGAACATTTTGTGAATATGGAAGTGTTTTACTGCTCTATTATACTACCATACTTACTCGCCTATAAGACAGGATTTTTATCACCAGATTTTTGTCTGAAAGTGGCTTCCCGTCTTATAAGCGAGTGATAAAAAGTAATAAACACTATCATAAATACTGATAACACTATAATAAACACTATGATAAACACTATGATAAAACTGTAATAAACACTAATAAACACTATAATAAACACTGATAAACACTACAATAGTGTTTATGATAACACAATAATAAACACTATGATAAACACTATGATAAACACTATGATAAACTCTATTATAAAACTGTAATAAACACTATGATAAACACTATTATAAAACTGTAATAAACACTATGATAAAACTGTAATAAACACTATGATAAACACTATAAAAAACACTATGATAAACTCTATTATAAAACTGTAATAAACACTGTGATAAACACTATGATAAACACTATGATAACACTATGATAAACACTATGATAAACACTACCAACACTATAATAAACACTATATTAACACTATATTAAACACTATAATAAACACTAATAACACTGATAAACACTATGATAGTGTTTATGATAACACTATAATAAACACTATGATAAACACTACTAACACTATAATAAACACTATGATAAACACTACTAACACTATAATAAACACTATGATAAACACTACTAACACTATAATAAACACTATGATAAACACTACTAACACTATAATAAACACTGATAAACACTACTAACACTATAATAAACACTATGATAAACACTACTAACACTATAATAAACACTATGATAAACACTACTAACACTATAATAAACACTGATAAACACTACTAACACTATAATAAACACTATGATAAACACTACTAACACTATAATAAACACTATGATAAACACTACTAACACTATAATAAACACTATGATAAACACTACTAACACTATAATAAACACTATGATAAACACTACTAACACTATAATAAACACTGATAAACACTACTAACACTATAATAAACACTGATAAACACTACTAACACTATAATAAACACTGATAAACACTATAATAAACACTATGATAAACACTACTAACACTATAATAAACACTATGATAAACACTACTAACACTATAATAAACACTATGATAAACACTACTAACACTATAATAAACACTATGATAAACACTACTAACACTATAATAAACACTATGATAAACACTACTAACACTATAATAAACACTATGATAAACACTACTAACACTATGATAAACACTATGATAAACACTACTAACACTATGATAAACACTACTAACACTATAATAAACACTGATAAACACTACTAACACTATAATAAACACTGATAAACACTACTAACACTATAATAAACACTGATAAACAATATAATAAACAATATAATATTTCAGCATTGTTAGAAGATTCCGCGAAGGATTACGACAGCAATGCTACACTGAAAGCAAAAGTTCTGTACCAGTCGTGTATTAATGTGTGTAAGTATTCACTGTCCAGTCGTGTATTGATGTGTGTAAGTATTCATTATACTGTCGTGTATTGATGTATTCACTATACTGTGTTTCCATCGCTGTATGACCTAAGTTGTTGGTGCACCGTTAAACCACACATTTCTCAAAACCTGTTAAAATGTTAATGGGGAGGTAATGTGTCGCATAAAACTGTTCTATAAATCTGGATTCTCGGTACATAATATATTTTGCATTTTTTTTTACCCTTACTGGAAACGAGTATAGTCTATCTACATCCGTTATGTCGAATTCAGACCGAACAAAATACTTTGACATAACCGAAGTTTGACTTTAACGAAATTCGATATAAACGGAGCCAGTTATATGTAAAATGATAGTGTCTAAAACGGGACTTTAAAATGATAGTGTCTGAAACGTGTGGTCTGATCATAGTTTCAGGATATTCTATAAAGAAATCTCGTGAACTTCCGCATCAGCACAAAATCATTACGCTACAATTCCAGCAAAAGCACATGCTATTTTATCGATTTCGTCTTCCGTTTGTTTTGTTGCAAACGTTAATTTGTTACGTCATCTGGGAAACAAATGAGGAGGAAGATTATTACGATGATTTCACAAAATATCTATTTCCGGTAGAATTTTTATCTCTGCTAACGTACGTGAATTATAATCTTATAATCACAGAAACCTATTTGTACTGTAAAAACAGTTCCTCTCACAGAGTTATCCCCCTTTTATACATTGCACCATTTGTACAGCACAGGTTGCTGTGCAAATGGTGTGATGTTAAATAGGGGGATAACTCTTTAATAGGACCTGTTTATTTGATGCTTTCCAATGAATTATGGAAATTTTACACGCTGGACTTGTAATCCAGGGATCGCAGGTTCGATCCTCCATCTGACTCCAATAAAATTAACAGTTTTTCAGATGGGACGTTAAACCGAGGTGCTTTACACCGTGCTCGTAAAAGAACCAGAGACTCTGGAATGGATCCATGTCTGTATCATGCACTATCCTCCAAAATTTAATACAAATTTATTTTACCTCGTTTGCGAAACAAGTTTTTACAACTTATATTAATCACTCTCTAGACCTCATTCCTGATGGAATCCATCGCCAGGAGGGAGAGAGCGAGAGAGAAGAGGCAACATGGCCTAAGGGCACAATTGTAATGGCTCCAGCGGCTTACAACTAACAAAGGGAATTATTCGGACCAAGAAATGGGTTCAATTTGGAGGGAATTTCAGGTTAGAGGGGTTCTTGTTTTGAGGAGTTGCCCGGTACCTTGATTTCCTGATGGAATACATTGTTATGAGGGAGAAAGAAGAGGCAAAATGTAGACTTACGTGTCTTGATTAAGGACATGTCTTGGTTTTGACAAGCAGACAATATGTACAAGGTCCGCCTCCGAGGTCGAGTGGTTAAGGTCGCTGACTTGTATACCACTGTAACCTAACATCACTGATGGTCACGGGTTCGAGCCCAGCTCAGGCCGTGTCTCATTTATATGAAAAAGTTGGCAGTTTCTTACGGAGGTTGGTGCACCCAAGTACTGGTTAACCGCTGGAGCCTGCCCAGGAAAGGTATTGTTAGGTAAACTGCTCTCCGGCGATATAGCCCAAAATGGTGCTGATGCAGGCGTAAAACCCGAAATATAACATAAAAATATAACATAACAATATGTACAACAGGTTGCTGTACAAATGGTGTGATGTTAAACAGGGGGGATAAATCTTTGATAATGTCTGTTTTTATTACAGCACATATAGAAGATGTTGGAGATGCTCCTTTGCGTAGGGTACTGGAGGAGCTGGGACGATGGCCTGTGATCGACAACCGATGGTCCAAGAACAGCTTCATACTGGAGGATGTACTTGGGGTTCTAAGAGGGAAATATAATGCCCCTATTCTTCTTGATGTGTGGGTAGGACCAGATGACAAAAACTCTTCTATTAACATACTCCAGGTCAGTTCAGTTTATTCAGTGCACATGTCGTATCTTAGCTACAAATGGGAAGCATAATAGATGTATTGTCTAGTGGTCTAGGGTTAGCTGTTATGTGGCTACAGTCAAACTTGTCTTCAGTATCCAGCTAAGGGAATCACAGAAAGTGGCTGCTTAGCACAGGTGGCTGCTTCAAATGTATACTGGCAGCTTAATACAGGTTGGCTGCTTAATACAGGTTGGCAGCTTAATACAGGTTGGCTGCTTAATACAAGTTGGCAGCTTAATACAGGTTGGCTGCTTAATACATGTTGGCAGCTTAATACAGGTTGGCTGCTTAATACAGGTTGGCAGCTTAATACAGGTTGGCTGCTTAATACACGTTGGCAGCTTAATACAGGTTGGCTGCTTAATACAGGTTGGCAGCTTAATACAGGTTGGCAGCTTAATACAGGTTGGCTGCTTAATACACGTTGGCAGCTTAATACAGTTTGGCTGCTTAATACAGGTTGGCAGCTTAATACAGGTTGGCTGCTTAATACAGGTTGGCTGCTTAAGTTGGCTGCTTAATACAGGTTGGCTGCTTAATACAGGTTGGCTGCTTAATACAGGTTGGCTGCTTAATACGGGTTGGCTGCTTAATACGGGTTGGCTGCTTAATACAGGTTGGCTGCTTAATACAGGTTTGACTGTATAAATATCCATGCAAATATAGCAAAAGAGAGAAAACTCTAGAAAGTGTTGGGCTACGTTTTTCTAGTGCAATTTATTACCGGTACTTTTTTGGCTCACTTGAGCACAGAATGAACTTTTGTGAGCGGTGCCGAGTGGTCAAGGTCATATAAGTTTGAATCCAACTGGGGGTGTCAAAATTATTTTGTGTAATGAGCTATCCAGCTGACTTGCAGATGATCGGTGGTTTTACTATGTGCCCGCCCGAGCCTGGAACATTGCTCGTAGGGGCACCCGGAGTCTTCCTCCACCAATAATAAAAGAGAGAGTCGCTGTATGACCTAAACTGTTGGTGCGACCTTGAACCCATAAGCATGAACACAAACGTTTATTGCATTTTCAGTTAGACGAACCAGCTCTGGGTATGCCAAGCCGAGAGTATTACCTACATGACTCTATCGACGCGCAAGCCTACGTCAGATACATGTGTGATGTGGCCATCTTGTTGGGTGCGAATCCAGACACGGTTACCATGGAGATGACCAAAGTGCTCCTTTTTGAGGCAGACATAGCTAATGTAGTTCTCGGGTTTAGCATTAAACTCTTCTTAACTCTTTTTATGATAGCGATAAAAATAACACTTAAAATATGTCACGCAATTTCATTTCATTTCAATTTCATTGAAACAAAATTCCTTCCTTTATAACATTATTAGGTGTAGTTTTAAGTTTAAACTTTATTTATTTTACAACGATTGCGAAGCAAGTTTTAACAACTTATATTAATCACTCTTCGTTGGCGCGGATGAAAGCGTATATGTGGTCATTCGTGTGGGAAGAAACCGGAGTACCCGGAGAAAACCCACCTGTCCGATCTGGCGACCACCGTACCATCTCACATACTTCCCGGTCCTAGAATCGAACCCGGGTTGCATTGGTGAGAAGCGAATATGTTAGAAGTGTATTTCAAGGAAATGAAATAGGGTTGGTAATGTATGACAATGACAACTACAGGAGTTCTTAGAATATGTCATCAGAACCGAGGCTCTGTCGATTTTCTGACGACTTATTCTGACCACGAGGGTTGAATACCCTTGTCCCACACCAGTGCATATGATGGATACTGGGCAGGACACATGTTTTATTGCCAACTCAGTTAATCCTTGAATCTGAGGGGGCAGTTTCAGCTTTGCTGGACCAATCTTTGTTTCATTGATTTCATTGTAATAGGCAGTGCTCGCAAATGGGTGACACCCCTCAGCTAGTCTACATGTGTAATTTACATATTTCTGGACACATTTCTTTAATACGTCCGTGTTACAATGAAAACGTCTACCAGACACAGACAATGTATTGAATTGGTTGAATGACGTAATTGATTAGGTATGTATGAAAATGATATAAATGTTGAAAATAGACAATGTGTTCTTGATTCAAATTTGCTCAGATTTACATATTAAATCAATTTCTTCGTTTGCTTTTAGAAAAACGAATGATTCGGAGACGCTATCATTATAAAAAACACCAATATCACTACGCCTTGTGTTGGTCACATGAGAGTTAAAGACATCTGTCATGTGGAGTTAAGGATAACGAAATTCCGCATTGGTGGAACTATTTGGAAACATGTGTCTTGGCCAGTAGGTGTGTGAGAAACAGGTGTCTTGGCCAGTAGGTGTGTGGGAAACATGTGTCTTGGCCAGTAGGTGTGTGGGAAACAGGTGTCTTGGCCATTAGGTGTGTGGGGAACATGTGTCCTGGCCAGTAGCTGTGTGAGAAACAGGTGTCTTGGCCATTAGGTGTGTGAGAAACATGTATCCTGACCAGTAGGTGTGTGAGAAACAGGTGTCTTGACCAGTAGGTGTGTGGGAAACTTGTGCCTTGGCCAGTAGGTGTGTGAGAAACAGGTGTCTTGACCAGTAGGTGTGTGGGAAACATGTGTCTTGGCCAGTAGGTGTGTGAGAAACATGTGTCCTGACCAGTAGGTGTGTGAGAAACATGTGTCTTGACCAGTAGGTGTGTGGGAAACATGTGTCTTGACCAGTAGGTGTGTGAGAAACAGGTGTCTTGGCCATTAGGTGTGTGAGAAACATGTGTCTTGACCAGTAGGTGTGTGGGAAACATGTGTCTTAGCCAGTAGGTGTGTGAGAAACATGTGTCCTGACCAGTAGGTGTGTGAGAAACATGTGTCTTGACCAGTAGGTGTGTGGGAAACATGTGTCTTGACCAGTAGGTGTGTGAGAAACAGGTGTCTTGGCCAGTAGGTGTGTGAGAAACATGTGTCCTGACCAGTAGGTGTGTGAGACACATGTGTCCTGACCAGTAGGTGTGTGGGAAACATGTGTCTTGACCAGTAGGTGTGTGAGAAACATGTGTCCTGACCAGTAGGTGTGTGAGAAACATGTGTCCTGGCCAGTAGGTGTGTGAAAAACATGTGTCTTGGCCAGTAGGTGTGTGAGAAACATGTGTCCTGACCAGTAGGTGTGTGGGAAACATGTGTCTTGGCCAGTAGGTGTGCATGGAAACATGTGTCTTGACTAGTAGGTGTGTGAGAAACATGTGTCCTGACCAGTCGGTGTGTGAGAAACATGTGTCCTGACCAGTAGGTGTGTGAGAAACATGTGTCCTGGCCAGTAGGTGTGTGAAAAACATGTATCCTGACAAGTAGGTGTGTGAGAAACATGTATCCTGACCAGTAGGTGTGTGAGAAACATGTGTCTTGACCATTAGGTGTGTGATGTGTTGTGGCCAGTAGGTGTGTGAAAAACATGTATCCTGACAAGTAGGTGTGTGAGAAACATGTATCCTGACCAGTAGGTGTGTGAGAAACATGTGTCTTGACCATTAGTTGTGTGAGAAACATGTGTTGTGGCCAGTAGGTGTGTGAGAAACATGTATCCTGACCAGTAGGTGTGTGAGAAACATGTGTCTTGGCCAGTAGGTGTGTGAGAAACATGTATCCTGACCAGTAGGTGTGTGAGAAACATGTGTCCTGACCAGTAGGTGTGTGAGAAACATGTGTCCTGACCAGTAGGTGTGAGAAACATGTGTCCTGGTCAGTAGGTGTGTGAGAAACATGTATCCTGACCAGTAGGTGTGTGAGAAACATGTGTCTTGACCATTAGGTGTGTGAGAAACATGTGTCTTGGCCAGAAGGTGTGTGAGAAACAGGTGTCTTGGCCATTAGGTGTGTGAGAAACATGTGTCTTGGCCAGTAGGTGTGTGAGAAACATGTATCCTGACAAGTAGGTGTGTGAGAAACATGTGTCTTGGCCAGTAGGTTTGTGAGAAACATGTGTCCTGGTCAGTAGGTGTGTGAGAAACATGTATCCTGACCAGTAGGTGTGTGAGAAACATGTGTCTTGACCATTAGGTGTGTGAGAAACATGTGTCTTGGCCAGAAGGTGTGTGAGAAACAGGTGTCTTGGCCATTAGGTGTGTGAGAAACATGTGTCTTGGCCAGTAGGTGTGTGAGAAACATGTATCCTGACAAGTAGGTGTGTGAGAAACATGTGTCTTGGCCAGTAGGTTTGTGAGAAACATGTGTCCTGGTCAGTAGGTGTGTGAGAAACATGTATCCTGACCAGTAGGTGTGTGAGAAACATGTGTCTTGACCATAGGTGTGTGAGAAACATGGTCTTGGCCAGAGGTGTGGGTTGTCTTGGCCATAGGTGGAGAAACATTGTCTGGCCAGTAGGTGTGTGAGAAACATGTGTCTTGGCCAGAAGGTGTGTGAGAAACATGTGTCTGGCCAGTAGGTGTGGAAACAGTCGCATAGGGGATGCCAGTAGGTGTGTGAGAAACAGTGTCTGGCCAGTAGGTGTGTGAGAAACATGTGTCCTGACCAGTAGGTGTGTGAGAAACATGTGTCTTGGCCAGTAGGTGTGTGAGAAACATGTGTACTGGCCAGTAGGTGTGTGAGAAACATGTGTCTTGGCCAGTAGGTGTGTGGAAACATGTGTCTTGGCCAGTAGGTGTGTGAGAAACATGTGTCTTGGCCAGTAGGTGTGTGAGAAACATGTGTCCTGACCAGTAGGTGTGTGAGAAACATGTGTCCTGACCAGTAGGTGTGTGAGAAACATGTGTCCTGACCAGTAGGTGTGTGAGAAACATGTGTCCTGGCCAGTAGGTGTGAGAAACATGTGTCTGGCCAGTAGGTGTGTGAGAAACATGTGTCTGCCATAGGTGTGTGAGAAACATGTGTCTGGCCAGTAGTGTGGAAACATGTGTTGACCAGTAGGTGTGTGAGAAACATGTGTCCTGACCATAGGTGTGAGAAACATGTGTCTGGCCAGTAGGTGTGAGAAACATGTGTACTGACCAGTAGGTGTGTGAGAAACATGTGTCTTGGCCAGTAGGTGTGTGAGAAACATGTGTACTGGCCAGTAGGTGTGTGAGAAACATGTGTCTTGACCAGTAGGTGTGTGAGAAACATGTGTCCTGACCAGTAGGTGTGTGAGAAACATGTGTCTTGACCAGTAGGTGTGTGAGAAACATGTGTCTTGGCCAGAAGGTGTGTGAGAAACAGGTGTCTTGGCCATTAGGTGTGTGAGAAACATGTGTCTTGGCCAGTAGGTGTGTGAGAAACATGTATCCTGACCAGTAGGTGTGTGAGAAACATGTGTCTTGGCCAGTAGGTTTGTGAGAAACATGTGTCCTGGTCAGTAGGTGTGTGAGAAACATGTATCCTGACCAGTAGGTGTGTGAGAAACATGTGTCTTGACCATTAGGTGTGTGAGAAACATGTGTCTTGGCCAGAAGGTGTGTGAGAAACATATGTCTTGGCCAGTAGGTATGTGAGAAACATGTATCCTGACCAGTAGGTGTGTGAGAAACATGTGTATTGACCATTAGGTGTGTGAGAAACATGTGTTGTGGCCAGTAGGTGTGTGAGAAACATGTGTCTTGGCCAATAGGTGCGAGAAACATATGTCTTGGCCAGTAGGTGTGTGAGAAACATGTGTCTTGGCCAGAAGGTGTGTGAGAAACATGTGTCTTGGCCAGTAGGTGTGTGAGAAACATGTGTCTTGTCTGGCCAGTAGGTGTGTGAGAAACATGTGTCTGGCCAGAGGTGTGTGAGAAACATGTGTCTGGCCAGTAGGTGTGTGAGAAACATGTGTCCTGACCAGTAGGTGTGTGAGAAACATGTGTCCTGACCAGTAGGTGTGTGAGAAACATGTGTCCTGACCAGTAGGTGTGTGAGAAACATGTGTACTGACCAGTAGGTGTGTGAGAAACATGTGTCTTGGCCAGTAGGTGTGTGAGAAACATGTGTACTGACCAGTAGGTGTGTGAGAAACATGTGTCTTGACCAGTAGGTGTGTGAGAAACATGTGGCCTGACCAGTAGGTGTGTGAGAAACATGTGTCTTGACCAGTAGGTGTGTGAGAAACATGTGGCCTGACCAGTAGGTGTGTGAGAAACATGTGTCTTGACCAGTAGGTGTGTGAGAAACATGTGTCTTGACCAGTAGGTGTGTGAGAAACATGTGTCCTGGCCAGTAGGTGTGCAAGAAACATGTGTACTGACCAGTAGGTGTGTGAGAAACATGTGTCCTGACCAATAGGTGTGTGAGAAACATGTGTCCTGGCCAGTAGATGTGCAAGAAACATGTGTACTGACCAGTAGGTGTGTGAGAAACATGTGTCCTGACCAGTAGGTGTGCAAGAAACATGTGTCCTGGCCAGTAGGTGTGCGAGAAACATGTGTACTGACCAGTAGGTGTGTGAGAAACATGTGTCTTGACCAGTAGGTGTGTGAGAAACTGTGTCCTGGCCAGTAGGTGTGTGAGAAACATGTGTCCTGGCCAGTATATGCTAGAAACATGTGTCTTGGCCAGTAGGTGTGTGAGAAACATGTGTCCTGGCCAGTAGGTGTGTGAGAAACATGTGTCTTGACCAGTATGTGCTAGAAACATGTGTCTTGACCAGTAGGTGTGTGGGAAACATGTGTCTTGACCAGTAGGTGTGTGAGAAACATGTCTTGACCAGTATGTGAAAAATGTGCTTGGCCAGTAGGTTGTGGGAAACATGTGTCTTGACAGTAGGTGTGTGAGAAACATTGTCTTGGCCAGTAGTTTTTAGAAACATGTGTCCTGGCCAGTAGGTGTGTGAGAAACATATGTCTTGACCAGTAGGTGTGCTAGAAACATGTGTCTTGGCCAGTAGGTGTGTGGGAAACATGTGTCTTGACCAGTAGGTGTGTGAGAAACATGTGTCTTGGCCAGTAGGTTTTTAGAAACATGTGTCCTGGCCAGTAGGTGTGTGAGAAACATGTGTCTTGACCAGTAGGTGTGTGAGAAACATGTGTCCTGGCCAGTATGTGTGTGAGAAACATGTGTCTTGGCCAGTAGGTGTGTGAGAAACATGTGTCCTGGCCAGTAGGTGTGTGAGAAACATGTGTCTATGCCAGTAGGTGTGCGAGAAACATGTGTCCTGACCAGTAGGTGTGTGAGAAACATGTGTCCTGGCCAGTAGGTGTGTGAGAAACCTGTGTCTTGACCAGTATGTGCTAGAAACATGTGTCTTGACCAGTAGGTGTGTGGGAAACATGTGTCTTGACCAGTAGGTGTGTGAGAAACATGTGTCTTGACCAGTATGTGCTAGAAACATGTGACTTGGCCAGTAGGTGTGTGGGAAACATGTGTCTTGACCAGTAGGTGTGTGAGAAACATGTGTCTTGGCCAGTAGGTTTTTAGAAACATGTGTCCTGGCCAGTAGGTGTGTGAGAAACATATGTCTTGACCAGTAGGTGTGCTAGAAACATGTGTCTTGGCCAGTAGGTGTGTGGGAAACATGTGTCTTGACCAGTAGGTGTGTGAGAAACATGTGTCTTGGCCAGTAGGTTTTTAGAAACATGTGTCCTGACCAGTAGGTGTGTGAGAAACATGTGTCTTGACCAGTATGTGTGTGAGAAACATGTGTCTTGACCAGTAGGTGTGTGAGAAACATGTGTCCTGGCCAGTAGGTGTGTGAGAAACATGTGTCTTGACCAGTAGGTGTGTGAGAAACATGTGTCCTGGCCAATAGGTGTGTGAGAAACATGTGTCTTGGCCAGTAGGTATATGAGAAACATGTGTCCTGGCCAGTAGGTGTATGAGAAACATGTGTCTTGACCAGTAGGTGTGCGGGAAACATGTGTCTTGACCAGTAGGTGTATGAGAAACATGTGTCTTGACCAGTAGGTGAGCGGGAAACATGTGTCTTGGTCAGTAGGTGTGTGAGAAACATGTGTCTTGACCAGTAGGTGTGTGAGAAACATGTGTCCTGGCCAGTAGGTGTGCGGGAATAGAATTTCTTTACATATGACTAATTCACAGTGAGATTATCAGTGAATTGAGTGTGTATTTATCGTCGCTACCGGTTGCCCATATGAGCGACGCCTCCTGAAGAGATTAATCATTTTAGATTTTTGGAGGATAGTGCAATGATACAGACAGAGACACGTTCCAGAATCTCCTCTGATTCTTTTACATGCATGGTGTACAGCACTGACACGAGACCTTGGTTTAATGTCCCATCTGAAAGACTGTTTATTTTATTAGGGTCAGACGGAGGATCGAACCTGCGATCCCTGGATTACCATTTGTTTGTTGAAAAATATTTCACTGCCTAAATACAAAGGCAGATGACTGCTACTCAATGTATTCTGTTAATTATGAGTGTTCTATATTGCAGATGAGCAAACCTAAGAGTGAGAGACATGATACTGGTGCTAGATATAGAAAGATGACTATTGGAGATCTACAACATGCTGTTCCCAAGGTATGACAAATTCACGTGTGTTTTACGTTTATTTATCGTCGCTACCGGTTGCCCATATGAGCGACGCCTCCTGAAGAGATTGGTCATATTTGATACAGACATTCTCCTCTGGTTCTCTTACGTGCACAGTGTAAAGCACCAACACGAGACCTCGGTTTAAAGCCCCAACTGAAAGACTGTTAATTTTTTTAGTGTCAGATGGGGTATTGAACCTGCGATCCCTGGATTACCAGTTCAACGTGTTAACCACTGAACTACAGATCTGGCAATGACCAATTCAATGAGAGACATCGGTCAGTTACTTCCCCTGAATACTCCCTAAAAGTAGATAGGTCCTATCAAGTGTTTTCCTCTGTTTTTATCGTTGTTTCCTTTGCACAACATGCTAGCAATGTTATCCCACTATCACTTTATATGATTATTAAATTACTATATCGCGGCAGATCTCATACAGTATATGCAATGGGTATTTATTTGTAAAAGAATGCTATTAATTAATTAACATGATTTTGATAAAATCACATTTATCATACCGCAACATCTGGTTAGGGAACAACAGTAAAGCAAAGGATTCTAACTGAAAGGACCTATTCACATTTTGGAATAAATCAGACTGCCAAGGGAGGTAATAGAAAATTAGATATGTCTCTTATTGAAAAGCTCCTTCTTTTACATGTATACCTGTGCATAGTAAAATTATATTGGTGCGTTTGGACCTAATTTATTAGATTTAGTGGATCGAGTCTCGCTTTGGGTGCATTCATATCCCAGTCTCCCAGACGAGCCCTTAATTTAATACTGGTCAGTGTCCCATAGGTTAACACGTTGGACGGTTAATCCACATTTAATTCCTGAAGAGATTAGTCATTTTAGATTTTTGGAGGATAGTGCAGTGATACAATCAGAGACCCATTCCAGAGTCTCCTCTGGTTCTTTTACGTGCACGGTGTACAGCACCGACACGAGACCCCGGTTTAATGTCCCATTTGAAAGACTGTTAATTTTATTACAGTCAGACGGGGGATCGAACCTGCGATCATTGGATTACCAGTCCAGTGTGCTACCACTGGACTACAGATCCGTCTGTAAAGTGTCAGTTAAAAATGTGTGATCATATGTGCGAATTTGGCAGAAACTTGTCATATTACTGAAGTTCTGGTGTCGGTTCTTATTATAAGGGTTTGGTGACCATTGAAATATAGTAGAATTTCCATTCTGATAAAAATTGGTCTTAAGATCGGGGTGGTCTTTACGAGTGTGTTTACTGTACAGACAAAATGCCGAGTCATGTTAGAACAATTCTTCTTTCAGTTGTTGCAAGTTATCATTATACTGTACAACCAGTCCGCCTCCGTGGTCGAGTGGTTACGGTCGCTGACTTGTATACCACTGTAACCTATCATCACTGATGGTCACGGGTTCGAGCCCCACTCAGACCGTGTCTCATTTATATGAAAAAGTTGGCAGTTTCTTACGGTGGTTGGTGCACCCAAGTACTGGTTAACCGCTGGAGCCTGCCCAGGAAAGGTGTTGTTAGGTAAACTGCCCGTCGGCGATATAGCCCGGAATGGTGCTGATGCAGGCGTAAAACTCGAAATATAACAATATAACTGTACAACCAATACTCCAGTCAATGTAGCTGCAATTGGCATCTGGGTGCAAACTAATTGCAAAAGAATTTATATTAGCAGTTATGACTATGATGATATGTGAAGCTCTGAATACTAAAAGTTGCACTCTGTATTATTGGCCAAAATTGGTAAAATATGTCCAAGAAAGAGACAACTGACGAAATATTGGTTAATTTATGCATTTGGTGTGCAATAAAAGCTTGTCATAGCATTGCTATTTCAATTTGTTCGATTTTCTTTACATATACATACATGTATACGGTAACTAACCATATTTGATGCAAATTGCTTAAATAAAACCTTTTTGTATGACTAATGTGCATATGAGCTTTTGTTCAGTATGAAAATATCAACTTTTGCAATTAGTTTGACCCTAATATCTATATTGACTGGAATACAAAAGGGTACACGACTTTTATCTAAATAGGAAAATGTCTTATAGAGTTATTGGGTTGGGCATTTTGTATTATAGTGAAAACGTACATGCATAATAGGTCAATACGAAGAGGAAGGGATAGTTTAGTTTAGTCTATGCAAATTTATTTTAGCTCAATTGCGAAACAAGTTCTTACAAATTATATTAATCACTCTTGAGACCTCATTCCTGATGGAATTCATCGCAACGAAGGAGAGAGAAGAGACGTGGAATTTAAATGCCTTGCCTAAGTGCACAATCATAATGGCTCCAGCGGGGGCTCGAACTCCAGACCTTTCGCACCTGAAGCGAACGCGCATCCACTGTGCTATCACGGCTTCCACAAAGGAGGGATACATATGTAAGAGCATTCTCCACCGTGTGGGTGATCATCTCTCTGTTGTATGTTTATTTCAGTTTGACTGGTTGAGATATTTCAACAGATTCTTACCAGCGTTAGTGAACCAGTCCGAACAAATTGTTGTGTTTGCTTCCGATTTTCTTCACGATATGGTGGAGCTTGTCGAGCGCACAGATAAAAGGTAAACAGACATGACTGCAATGTTGTAGCACCATTCAGGGTATGGTAGCATTTGTTGCTACCACAAAACGAATATTGACCATGGAGGGAGGGACCTTTTTGGTTGATTGGTTAATGTCGTTCTCTTCAAATCACTTGCCCCTCCCTCACTGCTCAAATCACTTGCCCCTCCCTCATTGCTCAAATCACTTGCCCCTCCCTCACTGCTCAAATCACTTGCCCCTCCCTCACTGCTCAAATCACTTGCCCCTCCCTCACCGCTCAAATCACTTGCCCCTCCCTCACCGCTCAAATCACTTGCCCCTCCCTCACCGCTCAAATCACTTGCCCCTCCCTCACCGCTCAAATCACTTGCCCCTCCTCATTGCTCAAATCACTTGCCCCTCCCTCACCGCTCAAATCACTTGCCCCTCCCTCACCGCTCAAATCACTTGCCCCTCCCTCACTGCTCAAATCACTTACCCCTCCCTCATTGCTCAAATCACTTGCCCCTCCCTCACGCTCAAATCACTTGCCCCTCCCTCACCGCTCATCACTTGCCCCTCCCTCACCACTCAAATCACTTGCCCCTCCCTCACCGGTCACATCACTTGCCCCTCCCTCACTGTCACATCACTTGCCCCTCCCTCACTGCTCAAATCACTTGCCCCTCCCCACTGCTCAAATCACTTGCCCCTCCCTCACTGCTCAAATCACTTGCCCCTCCCTCACCGCTCAAATCACTTGCCCCTCCCTCACTGCTCAAATCACTTGCCCCTCCCTCACCACTCAACTCACTTGCCCCTCCCTCACCGCTCAAATCACTTGCCCTCCCTCATTGCTCAAATCACTTGCCCCTCCCTCACCACTCAAATCACTTGCCCCTCCCTCACTGCTCAATCACTTGCCCCTCCCTCACACTCAAATCACTTGCCCCTCCCTCACTGCTCAAATCACTTGCCCCTCCCTCACTGCTCAAATCACTTGCCCCTCCCTCACCGCTCAAATCACTTGCCCCTCCCTCACTGCTCAAATCACTTGCCCCTCCCTCACCGCTCAAATCACTTGCCCCTCCCTCACCGCTCAAATCACTTGCCCCTCCCTCACCGCTCAAATCACTTCCCCCTCCCTCACCACTGTAGGGTCGAATTCCACTGGGGGTGCCAACGAAAATGAGTTCATTATAGTTTTCAGGTACGGTCGAACTTCGATCTTATTCAATCTTGTATATGTATCTGTTCCTACAGGGTGGTAAGCAACTTTGTGCTGTGGCTAATCCAATCTTACACCAATAAACACAAACATCGTCTATATCTCGTGTATGTATCTGTTCCTACAGGGTGGTAAGCAACTTTGTGCTGTGGCTAATCCAATCTTACACCAATAAACACAACCATCGTCTATATCTCGTGTATGTATCTGTTCCTACAGGGTGGTAAGCAACTTTGTGCTGTGGCTAATCCAATCTTACACCAATAAACACAAACATCGTCTATATCTCGTGTATGTATCTGTTCCTACAGGGTGGTAAGCAACTTTGTGCTGTGGCTAATCCAATCTTACACCAATAAACACAAACATCGTCTATATCTCGTGTATGTATCTGTTCCTACAGGGTGGTAAGCAACTTTGTGCTGTGGCGGCTGATACTGGGTTTGATACCCGAACTCACTCTGAGTTTCCAGGAGGCCAGAGGTGAATACCGCCGAGTTGTTCTGGTAAGTCTCTGTATTCCATTAAATGGTAGGTTGTTTTTACAAGGACCTCGGTGGCGAGTGGTTTAGATCGGTGACTTTGAAAATCACCGGCCCCTCACTGCTGTAGGTTCGAATCCCACTGAGGGTGTCGAATTCTTTCATGTGAGGAAGCTATCCAGCTGGCTTGCGGAAGGTAGGTTGTTTTACCTGGGTGCCAGTGTGTTCGGCTAATCCCCAAAAAACTCACCTTTATCCAACCATAGACAATATTTCTACTGGGAGGGCAGTCAATAATGTTGTCCTAACTTGTAGCCCAACCCATTTGCCTAATGTTGTCCTAACTTGTAGCCCAACCCATTTGCCTAATGTTGTCCTAACTTGTAGCCCAACCCATTTGCCTAATGTTGACCTAACTTGTAGCCCAACCCATTTGCCTAATGTTGACCTAACTTGTAGCCCAACCCATTTGCCTAATGTTGTCCTAACTTGTAGCCCAACCCATTTGCCTAATGTTGTCCTAACTTGTAGCCCAACCCATTTGCCTAATGTTGTCCTAACTTGTAGCCCAACCCATTTGCCTAATGTTGTCCTAACTTGTAGCCCAACCCATTTGCCTAATGTTGTCCTAACTTGTAGCCCAACCCATTTGCCTAATGTTGACCTAACTTGTAGCCCAACCCATTTGCCTAATGTTGTCCTAACTTGTAGCCCAACCCATTTGCCTAATGTTGTCCTAACTTGTAGCCCAACCCATTTGCCTAATGTTGTCCTAACTTGTAGCCCAACCCATTTGCCTAATGTTGTCCTAACTTGTAGCCCAACCCATTTGCCTCCCCCCCCCAGATTATATCGTATACAGCAATTATTACTAATCATAATCTAATCTTTAAATTGCTTTCCATACATTGTAATGTCTGGTATGAAATAAAATGTGATTAAATTTAAAGTATTACTACAGTCTACATCCGCTATGTCAAAGTCGGTTGTCCTAAGGTCCGGAGTTCGAACCCCACTGGAGCCGTTACGATTGTGCCCTTAGGCAAGGCATTTAAATTCCACGTTGCCTCCTCTCTCCCTCGTGGCGATGGATTCCATCAGGAATGAGGTCTCGAGAGTGATTTATATAAGTTGAAATAACTTGTTAAGCAATCGAGCTAAAATAAATTTGTATAAACTAAAAGTCGGTTATGTCGAATTCTCCGGTTATCTCAAAGTTAATGTTGTTGCAGAATGATGATATCACGATGATGATGATGATGATGATGATATCACAATGATGATGATGATATCACAACGATTGTGATGATGATGATGATGATGATGATGATGATGATGGAATCTGTTGCATAATGTAGGAGGTGATTGCAATAGCATTGCCATTGTAGGGGGTTATGAGAGACAAGCCGAGATGGAACAAATGTGTCGAATACCTCAATAAACGACTAGGCGTGGCCACGGGGGCAATGTTTGTGCACGAGAAATTCAGAAATGAGAGCAAGTATGTGGTAAGTTATGAATAGATATTGTTTATCGTATTTAAAGCCTGTGGCGTTGTGGATAAGGCTGGCTCATTCTAGGTATGAGTTAAAATACACAGTATGACCATAACCCTTTCCCCCTTAGTAGCACCTATCGACGCCAATGCCTATCGACACATTAGTAGTCACAAGATCGGACAACGTAGTGTATACAACACTTAATAATTCCTAGTAACCACCATGATGGTGGAGTAGGCAAGTTCACAGCTTATCCATTGCGTATGATTGGTAAATTACAGCCAAATGTATGAAATAAAACTACATCTCTATGGGGAAAGGGTTAAATACAACATTTGAATAGAAAGGGTGCTTTATAATGGGCCAGTGTATATTACTGGATCAAATTGTGTATGAAAATTTAGCAAAATATATTTTTGGTTTGTTTTTTTAATGGAGAAGTCAGGGTCCCTAGGGCGACTATTTTGCCCAAGTCTCCATCTAGAATGAGCCCTGTAAGGACGGATACTTCTGGATTTGTTATGTTATATGTTATATTTCGGGTTTTACGCCTGCATCAGCACCATATCGGGCTATATCGCCGGTGGGCAGTTTACCTAACAACACCTTTCCTGGGTAGGCTCCAACGGTTAACCAGTACTTGGGTGCACCAACCTCCGTAAGAAACTGCCAACTTTTTCATATAAATGAGACATGGCCTGAGCGGGGCTCGAACCCGTGACCATCAGTGATGATAGGTTACAGTGGTATACAAGTCGGCGACCGTAACCACTCGACCACGGATGCTGGATTTGTATATAGTGCGAGATATGTGTTGTCTCAACCTTTCTACATAGTTGTAAAGTGCACAAACACATTATACCACAAACACGTTATACCACAAACACGTTATACCACAAACACATACCACAAACACATTATACCACAAACACATTATACCACAAACACATTATACCACAAACACATTATACCACAACACATACCACAACACATTATACCACAAACACGTTATACCACAAACACATTATACCACAAACACATTATACCACAAACTCATTATACCACAAACACATTATACCACAAACACGTTATACCACAAACACATTATACCACAAACACATTATACCACAAACTCATTATACCACAAACACATTATACCACCAACTCATTATACCACAAACTCATTATACCACACACTCATTATACCACAAACACATTATACCACAAACTCATTATACCACACACTCATTATACCACAAACACATTATACCACAAACACATTATACCACAAACACATTATACCACAAACACATTATACCACACACACATTATACCACAAACACATTATACCACAAACACATTATACCACAAACACATTATACCACAAACACATTATACCACAAACACATTATACCACACACACATTATACCACACATTATATTATACCACAAACACATTATACCACAAACACATTATACCACACACACATTATACCACAAACACATTATACCACAAACACGTATACCACAAACACATTATACCACAAACACATTATACCACAAACACATTTTACCACAAACACATTATACCACAAACACATTATACCACAAACACATTTTACCACAAACACGTTATACCACAAACACGTTATACCACAAACACATTATACCACAAACACATTATACCACAAACACATTATACCACAAACACATTATACCACAAACACATTATACCACCAACTCATTATACCACAAACACATTATACCACACACACATTATACCACAAACTCATTATACCACAAACACATTATACCACCAACTCATTATACCACAAACTCATTATACCACACACTCATTATACCACAAACACATTATACCACAAACTCATTATACCACACACTCATTATACCACAAACACGTTATACCACAAACACATTATACCACAAACTCATTATACCACAAACACATTATACCACCAACTCATTATACCACAAACACATTATACCACAAACTCATTATACCACACACTCATTATACCACAAACACATTATACCACAAACTCATTATACCACAAACACATTATACCACAAACTCATTATACCACAAACACATTATACCACAAACACATTATACCACAATCACAAACAACAAACACATTATACCACAAACACATTATACCACAAACACATTACACATTATACCACAAACTCATTATGTCAGCTGCATATCATTAGTGATGAAATTCATACGAAAATGAATACAAACAGGGCATATATACGTTCATCGAAGGAAATGCAATAACGGTGTAAATATATAACGTTGAATGAATGGAATGTGTCCGTAC
Source organism: Archivesica marissinica (assembly GCA_014843695.1). Lineage (NCBI taxonomy): Eukaryota > Metazoa > Mollusca > Bivalvia > Venerida > Vesicomyidae > Archivesica > Archivesica marissinica. The sequence continues at coordinate 45,907,876 of CM026401.1, read as the reverse complement.
CACTTCTAAGTAGTGTTATGTTGTTAATAGGTCCTATCATTAACATTGACAATATGTATGTATGTATGTTCCATTAATGTCAAACCTCTTGCGAGGACCTAGACATGTTTTCCTGGGCATGGTTAGCCGACTATAGCGGTTAACCAGTACTAAGCAATGTGTGTGAGGTGCGGGCTCAATGACACTACATACGTTGCCTGACTGAGTATTGAACCCGGACCGTTTGATTCCAAATCTGATGCTCTACCATTGGATCACAGACGCCACACTATATATAATCTGAATGGAATGTCTGAAAAACAAAGCCTAACTTTTCTTTTTTTTCATAATATATATTTTAAATAGCATATTATACATAATTATTTAAGAAATAATAAGTATCAACCGTGGTATATCGCGTTATCGGTTATTCTGCGATATACCACGGTTGATACTTATTATTTCGATTCTAACACGACTTCTAATAATTTTTGACGAGAATCAAAGGAGTATTTTCTTCAAACGCGGTGCTACTCCGCTGCATTTGGCTTTCGAAATTTCCTTCTGCGTAAAGGGTGATGATGTTATTTTTTATGGAAAATATCAATCTAGTGCATAAATGAACAAAAGATGTAACTGATCAATAATTTTATTTATTTTGTCAAATAAAACTGTACAGAATAGTAACTGAAACGTTACTTAACAGAAAAACAAGACGGACAACCGATTATCTGATTCTAAAAATATCTCACTTCTGCGAATTCCCACGGTAGTATTTACAAACATCACGTGACTTTCATTCATAAAACTTTACACGCATTGTATAAATGGAATAGCCAAAACATGGTGCGCGCGCAGCATAGTTAGGTATATCGCAGAATAACCCGGGGTAGATTTAACTCTACAAGTATGTATGTTATTAGCTGGGTTGTGTTAGAATAAATAATAAACATTTATTTTAGAAACATTATTTTACATTATATGCTTTATATACATGTCTAATTGTCCCACAGATTATATAATCCTCATGGAAAAACGAAATGTGCTTCATATATATAGAATATATGGAACATGGCATTGATTCCAGCAGTAGTGTGAACAAACATGACACTCGACTTTGGGCATTTCGACCCCATCTCCAACTCCACGTCTAGCGATTTAGGGCTAGAATGTCGAACGTCGCATGCCGTACGCTGTTCCCACCCACCCAGCTGATTCCATCACGTTAATACATTTGTGTCCATACATAGTCTTAACTAATATTTCACTTTGGCAAATATCCCGCGACAGATATGTACAGTCAAACCTGTCTTAAGCAGCCAGCCAAGGGAATCACAGAAAGTGGCTGCTTAGCACAGGTGGTTGGTTAATAGAGGTCAACTGTATAATAAAACACCATATTGAGAATCTGGACACTGGCTGCTTAATACAGGTTGGCTGCTTAATGGAGGTGACCCCTACCACTAACACAGGTTTGACTGTATGTATAATACAGGTTGGCTGCTTAATGGAGGTGACCACTACCACTAACACAGGTTTGACTGTATGTAGCTTGTATGTGAATCTTTGGAATTTTTAAACACAATTTTCTGAATTATTTGCAGGCTTTGGAGATGATTAGTAACTTGAGGGCAGCATTTATAGATCTGTTAATGGAAAATGACTGGATGGACAATGAGACGAGGGATGTAGCTCGGGAGAAGGTACATTATGTAATGTCGTACTGCATTACAGGAGTAACAGTGTTGTAAAGCTGAACTTTTTTCGATGGTCGTCAAGGTATTTATGGTCATTAAGGTATTTATGTTCATCATGGTATTTATGGTCATCAAGGTATTTATGGTCGTCATGGTATTTATGGTCATCAAGGTATTTATGGTCGTCACGGTATTTATGGTCATCAAGGTATTTATGGTCTGGTTGGTTTTTGGTGTTGGTTTTTGGTGTCAAGGTATTTATGGTCGTCAAGGTATTTATGGTCATCAAGGTATTTATGGTCGTCACGGTATTTATGGTCATCACGTTATTTATGGTCATCAAGGTATTTATGGTCATCAAGGTATTTATGGTCATCAAGGTATTTATGGTCGTCACGGTATTTATGGTCGTCATGGTATTTATGGTCATCATGGTATTTATGGTCGTCACGGTATTTATGGTCGTCATGGTATTTATGGTCATCATGGTATTTATGGTCATCATGGTATTTATGGTCGTCATGGTATTTATGGTCATCATGGTATTTATGGTCATCATGGTATTTATGGTCGTCATGGTATTTATGGTCATCATGGTATTTATGGTCGTCAAGGTATTTATGGTCATCATGGTATTTATGGTCATCAAGGTATTTATGGTCATCAAGGTATTTATGGTCGTCATGGTATTTATGGTCGTCAAGGTATTTATGGTCGTCAAGGTATTTATGGTCATCAAGGTATTTATGGTCGTCACGGTATTTATGGTCATCACGTTATTTATGGTCATCAAGGTATTTATGGTCATCAAGGTATTTATGGTCATCAAGGTATTTATGGTCGTCACGGTATTTATGGTCGTCATGGTATTTATGGTCATCATGGTATTTATGGTCGTCACGGTATTTATGGTCGTCATGGTATTTATGGTCATCATGGTATTTATGGTCATCATGGTATTTATGGTCGTCATGGTATTTATGGTCATCATGGTATTTATGGTCATCATGGTATTTATGGTTGTCATGGTATTTATGGTCATCATGGTATTTATGGTCATCAGGTATTTATGGTCATCATGGTATTTATGGTCGTCATGGTTTTATGGTCGGCACGGTATTTATGGTCATCAAGGTATTTATGGTCATCAAGGTATTTATGGTCGGCACGGTATTTATGGTCGTCATGGTATTTATGGTCGTCATGGTATTTATGGTCATCAAGGTATTTATGGTCGGCACGGTATTTATGGTCATCAAGGTATTTATGGTCATCAAGGTATTTATGGTCATCAAGGTATTTATGGTCATCAAGGTATTTATGGTCGGCACGGTATTTATGGTCATCAAGGTATTTATGGTCGGCACGGTATTTATGGTCGTCAAGGTATTTATGGTCGTCGTGGTATTTATGGTCGTCACGGTATTTATGGTCGTCGCAAATTATATTAACAGCCAATGCTAGAAGCGTTTAATTAGCCTAGAGGCGTACTCCTGTTCAAAATTAATTTATCACATTTGAAAAAGTTGGCAGTTTCTTACGGAGGTTGGTGCACCCAAGTACTGGTTAACCGCTGGAGCCTGCCCAGGAAAGGTGTTGTTAGGTAAACTGCCCGCCAGCGATATAGCCCAAAATGGTGCTGATGCAGGCGTAAAACCCGAAATATAACATAACATATAAAGATGTGCTCCAATCCGACTTTAATACACATAATACGGAAAAGCAGAAGACAATCAGTGACTACTTTAAGAAGTAAGCAATTAAAGATTGCATGTAACATGTCCATGTCTTAAATCGCTGTACATTATTATCATTACCTACTGATTGACATGTTCTATTTTTAGAATGCATACTTGACATGATGTTATATGTAGATTTAGACCATTCATCATTGAATTGCATAACATATTTACCAAAATATCAATATTCTTATAGATTATAATATCATTTTACATGATTATGAAACGCTGTCGCATAAACACGAATAGGTATTAAATCACTAGAGAAGGATATATTGGATGTATTGCATAAACCAGTATACAACAGTAAGCTCCTAATACACCATATTTCTAAATATCATGGGTCACTCCAGACTGACTATCCTTGACTCGAACCACCCATGACTCGAACCATTCTTCACGGACCCGTCGAGGCTACGAAGTTCGACTATACTCACAATTATGAAATAAACAGTCCCAAGAGCAAATAATATAAATGCAGGTAAAGTTAACTGTTGATGTTATATTTCAGGCTTCTGCTATCAAGGAGAGGATTGGTTATCCAGATTTTATTGTTGACCCAGACCAGCTAGATAAAAAGATAGAAACTGTAAGTGTATTACAGTCTAACCTGTGTTAGTGGTCACCTCTATTAAGCAGCCAACCTGTATTAAACAGCCAGTTTCCAGATTCCGAATATGTTGTTTTTATTATATATTTGACCTCTATTAAGCAGTCACCTGTGTTAAGCAGCCACTTTCTGTGATTCCCTTGGCTGGCTGTTATTGTTAACCCAGTCCAGCTAGATAAACATATAGAAACAGTAAGTGTATTATATAGATTGGTTATGCAGATTGTATTGTTGTCCCAGTCCAGCTAGATAAACATATAGAAACAGTAAGTGTATTATATAGATTGGTTATGCATTTTGTATTTTTCACACAGTCCAGATTTTTAATTCTGTAAGTCCAGGGTACTTTGTGGACTTAGTTTAAACATATTTTTTTTATTTCCCAATATAATACATATTGAACAATGCATACATCACGCATAATCAGAATACAGAAACAGGATTAGAATGGAAGACATAGTCTTATAGAATTCTTCTCCTCTGCAAGGGTTGTATGTATTTGGCTTGGCTTTTGCAATTGTGTTATAGAGTTAGGAAAGGTTAAACATGAATACATCCGAAAATAACTACATGTTAAAAACCTTAACTAATTTGTGGACTTATGACATTTGTTACGACAATGGTTTTTTCTCTCATTGTTGAATGAAACTTTGCTCAATTTGAGATATCTGGTTGACTTTGTTCCATTACAAATCATTAAAAAAACTGCACTGACATACAGCAATTAATATATGAAGTTTGTGTATCTGTTTTTCTATGGTTTATAATGAAAATAATTATCAAAACCAAGTGGTTAGCACGCTCGCTTCTCACCAATGCAACCCAGGTTCGATCCTCGGACCAGGAAGTATGTGAGATGGTACGGTGGTCGCCAGATCGGACAGGTGGGTTTTTTTCTCCGGGTACTCCTGTTTCCTCCCACATGAATGACCACATGTACGCTTTCATCCGCGCCAACGAATGTGATTAATATAAGTTGTTAAAACTTGTTTCACAATCATTGTAAAATAAATAAAATTTAAGTATTGTTTGAGTTGAAGTTTAAACTTTCTTCTTTTAAATCAATTGTTATATTAAAACCAATTGTTGTATTATAAAACCACTTGTTATATTATAAAACCACTTGTTATATTATAAAACCACTTGTTATATTATAAAACCAATTGTTATATTATAAAACCACTTGTTATATTATAAAACCACTTGTTATATTATAAAACCACTTGTTATATTATAAAACCACTTGTTATATTATAAAACCACTTGTTATATTATAAAACCAAATGTTATATTATAAAACCAAATGTTATATTATAAAACCACTTGTTATATTATAAAACCAAATGTTATATTATAAAACCAAATGTTATATTATAAAACCACTTGTTATATTATAAAACCAAATGTTATATTATAAAACCACTTGTTATATTATAAAACCAAATGTTATATTATAAAACCACTTGTTATATTATAAAACCACTTGTTATATTATAAAACCACTTGTTATATTATAAAACCACTTGTTATATTATAAAACCAAATGTTATATTATAAAACCAAATGTTATATTATAAAACCACTTGTTATATTATAAAACCAATTGTTATATTATAAAACCAATTGTTATATTATAAAACCACTTGTTATATTATAAAACCAAATGTTATATTATAAAACCACTTGTTATATTATAAAACCAATAAAACAAACATAAAGTTCTAACAAATAAAAATCCATTTTGTTTGGAATTTTTTTTTCTTGTAGCTCGGCCATTCTGGATGAGAATAGGGTTGACTTATGTCCAGGAATATATGGTAAGCAGGCACCTGTGCTAAGCAGGCACCTGTGGTAAGCAGCCACCTGTGGTAAGCAGCCACCTGTGGTAAGCAGGCACCTGTGCTAAGCAGCCACCTGTGCTAAGCAGCCACCTGTGGTAAGCAGGCACCTGTGGTAAGCAGTCACATGTGCTAAGCAGCCACCTGTGCTAAGCAGCCACCTGTGCTAAGCAGCCACCTGTGCTAAGCAGTCACCTGTGCTAAGCAGCCACATGTGCTAAGCAGGCACCTGTGGTAAGCAGCCTACTGTGCTAAGCAGCCACCTGTGCTAAGCAGCCACCTGTGCTAAGCAGGCAACTGTGGTAAGCAGCCACATGTGCTAAGCAGCCACATGTGCTAAGCAGGCACCTGTGCTAAGCAGCCACCTGTGGTAAGCAGGCACCTGTGCTAAGCAGCCACCTGTACTAAGCAGCCACCTGTACTAAGCAGCCACATGTGCTAAGCAGCCACCTGTACTAAGCAGCCACCTGTGGTAAGCAGCCACCTGTGCTAAGCAGCCACCTGTGCTAAGCAGCCACATGTGCTAAGCAGTCCGTTTCTTTGAATCCCTTGGCTCGATACTTTATGGGAAGGGTAATTGTCTTCCTATATGAAACCGCTTCCGTGGTCGAGTGGTTACGGTCGCTGACTTGTATACCACTGTAACCTATCATCACTGATGGTCACGGGTACGAGCCCCGCTCAGGCCGTGTCTCATTTATATGAAAAAGTTGGCAGTTTCTTACGGAGGTTGGTGCACCCAAGTACTGGTTAACCGTTGGAACCTGCCCAGGAAAGGTGTTGTTAGGTAAACTGCCCGCCGGCGATATAGCCCGATATGGTGCTGATGCAGGCGTAAAACCCGAAATATAACATAACTTCCTATATGAAATCTGTCCAGTGATTTGATTATATTTTCAGCTTCATTTTGAACCCGATCAGTATTTTGAGAATATTCTACGAGTGGAGAGATTCGATGCTAACAGAACAATGTCCATGTTCAGAAAACAAGTGCTCAAGGATGTGTAAGATATATACTATATAATTATCAGGATTCCCGCTGTGTGTCGCTGATGGTGCCAATTGCGACAAAAAACAATTGGCGCTAAATTTTGTGAATTGGGGAAAATATTTGGCGCAACTTTTTAAAAAAAAATTTGGCACACGTTTTGTCGGCTTCAAATATTTATTTGTGAACTATATGGCTCTTAGTTGGCGCCAAGGTTTTTTAATTGGCTCAAGTGTTTTTTAATTGGCGACGGAAGTGGCGCAGACAAACATTCAGACAGAGGGAACCCTGATTATACTCGTGTGTCGTCTGCTCATACATGTATAAAATATATATTATATGTTTCGTGGAGCCTACGTTGTGTAGTGGATGCTTTGTCCACCCTGTAACCAAGAGATTGTGAGTTTGAGCACCGTCGGAACTACGGTGGTGGTGTCCCTATGCAAAACACTGAAATCCACACTGCCTTCTCTCTGCCTCTCTCTCTATCTCCCTCACGACGATGACTTCTCTCAGGAGAGATCTCGAGAGCGATTAAACTAGTGTGAACTTGTTTCGCAATCAATCTAAAAGAAGGTTGTATAAACTTAGATAATATTTGAAGAACATTGATTTAACAACAGATTATTTGAAAGAATATAGATAATATTTGAAGAACATTGATTTAACAACAGATTATTTGAAAGAATATGTTCTAACATTCAGCTTGATTTAGCAACATAATATTTGAAAGAATATGGTCTACCATTGAGATTGATTTAGCAACATAATATTTGAAAGAATATGTTCTATCATTGAGATTGATTTAGCAACATAATATTTGAAAGAATATGTTCTATCATTGAGATTGATTTAGCAACATAATATTTGAAAGAATATGTTCTACCATTGAGATTGATTTAGCAACATAATATTTGAAAGAATATGTTCTGTCGTTAAACTACACGTGTAACATTTTAGGTGGGAGCAGGACCCTGCAGTTGTGAATGCCTTCTATAATCCAAACACTAATGATATAGGTAAGATTATGCGTGTGTGTGTGTGTGTTACGCGTTTTTTTATCGTCGCTATCGGTTGTCCATATGAGCGACGTCTCCTGAAAAGATTCGTCAGTTTAGGTTGTTGGAGGATAGTGCAATGATACAGACAGAGACCCATTCCAGCGTCTCCTCTGGTTCTTTTACGTGCACGGTGTACAGCACCGACACGAGACTTCGGTTTAAAGTCCAATCTGAAAGACTGTTAATTTTATTAGGGTCAGACAGGGGGATCGATTCAATTCTTGTGATAGTATTGTATTGATTATAAAGTATTGAGGAGCGTGATCCTATTGGAGGTAATAAACTGAGTAATTGGTCTCTTCTAGTGTGGGTCCGCCTCCGTGGTCGAGTGGTTATGGTCGCTGACTTGTATACCACTGTAACCTATCATCACTGATGGTCACTGGTTTGAGCCCCGCCTAGGCCGTGTCTCATTTTTTATGAAAAAGTTGGCAGTTTCTTACGGAGGTTGGTGCACCCAAGTACTGGTTAACTGCTGGAGCCTGCCCAGGAAAGGTGTTGTTAGGTAAACTGCCCGCTGGCGATATAGCCCAAAATGGTGCTGATGCAGGCATAAAACCCGAAATATAACATAACATAACTCTTCTAGTGTGGAGTAAAGAGCTCATTGTCAGGTGGTAAAGTACAGACGGCTCTGTAGTCCAGTGGTTAACATGTACTGGTAATCCAGGGATCGCAGGTTCAATCCCCCGTCTGACCCTAATAAAATTGTTCAGTATGCATCAGGAATGTATTGATCACCATAGTTACAATGTAACTGAGCTCTTCACTTTAAAATGATTTATGTTCAGTATGCATCAGGAATGTTTTGATTACAGTAGTTACAATGTAACTGAGCTCTATGCTTTAAAATGATTTATGTTCAGTATGCATCAGGAATGTTTTGATTACAGTAGTTACAATGTAACTGAGCTCTATGCTTTAAAATGATTTATGTTCAGTATGCATCAGGAATGTTTTGATTACAGTAGTTACAATGTAACTGAGCTCTATGCTTTAAAATGATTTATGTTCAGTATGCATCAGGAATGTTTTGATTACAGTAGTTACAATGTAACTGAGCTGTTCGATTTATAATGATTAAATTTACAATTATTGCTGTCCGCCGTTTATTTCAGTGTTTCCAGCAGGAATGCTTCAGCCTCCATTCTACAGTGAATACTTCCCCAAGTAAGATTACGGATTACCGTCATTTTCGGTGTATAATACGCACATTGTATATTGACTATATCCTTGTTAAAATTATTTTCTACAGCACAGTATATAAGTGTACATTACAGTTTTTCAGATGAAATTGATAAAAATGACTACTCTTTCCCTCATAGAAGAACCTCTTGACGCCATTACCAATACGACATACATTGGCAATGTAGTAGCCAAACCAATGTTCATAATGCAGGCCAGAATCTCATGTAGTCCCAGTAATATCTATGAAGGTGGGATAGATATGGCGACTATCTATCCACTGCATGATAGCTAAATGGCTGTCATTTGTATGGAGATATAATAGTCTATTAACCTAAATCTCTATGTAGTCCCAGTAATATCTATGGAGGTGGGATAGATATTGCGACTACCTATCCACTGCATGATAGCTAAATGGCTGTCGTTTGTATGGAGATATAATAGTATATTAACCTAAATCTCTATGAAAGAAAGGGTTAACATAAGCAACTTGTTTGCATCAACCGCCATAATTTAGACAAAGGATATTAATTTGGCGTTTATGATAAATGTGTATCGCCATTACGTGGTCATGCAATTGCATTTTTTGTCGGATCGACCTTTGAACACCAGATTTATTGACCTTTGAAATAACACAAATTGTTCATGTAGTGCCAATTTGGCCGCGGAAATGATGGGGCCTCCGTGAACGAAAGGTTACGGTTGTTGTCTTCAAATCACTTGCCCTCACCGCTGTATGTTCGAATCACACTGGGCCATGGTTCTCAATATAATTTCATGTGAAGAAACTACCCAGCAGGCTTTGCGGTAGGTTGGTGGCTCTACCTGGGCGTCCTTGCCTGCGGTACTGCACGGAGTGGCACCCGGGGTTTCCATCCACCTGAAGAAACTACCCAGCAGGCTTTGCGGTAGGTTGGTGGCTCTACCTGGGTGTCCATGCCTGCGGTACTGCACAGAGTGGCACCCGGGGTTTCCATCCACCACTAATAGCTGGAAAGTCGCCATATGACTTAAGTTGTTGGTGCGACATTAAACCAGTGAATACAGTGAAACCTGTCTTAAGCAGCCAGCCAAGGTAATCACAGAAAGTGGCTGCTTAAGACAGGTGGCTGCTTAATAGAGGTCAAATGTATAACAATGTAACATACTTGGAAATCTGGAAACTGGCTGCTTAATACAGGTTAGCTGCTTAATAGGGGTGACAACCAACACAGGTTTGACCTGTACATGTTGGATACTTAATAGAGGTGACCACTAACACAGGTTTGACTGTGATCACTAACACAGGTTTGACTGTAGGTTTGACTGTGACCACTAACACAGGTTTGACTGTGACCACTAACACAGGTTTGACTGTGATCACTAACACAGGTTTGACTGTGACCACTAACACAGGTTTGACTGTGACCACTAACACAGGTTTGACTGTGATCACTAACACAGGTTTGACTGTGATCACTAACACAGGTTTGACTGTGATCACTAACACAGGTTTAACTGTGATCACTAACACAGGTTTAACTGTGACCACTAACACAGGTTTGACTGTGACCACTAACACAGGTTTAACTGTGACCACTAACACAGGTTTAGCTGTGACCACTAACACAGGTTTAACTGTGACCACTAACACAGGTTTGACTGTGATCACTAACACAGGTTTGACTGTGATCACTAACACAGGTTTAACTGTGATCACTAACACAGGTTTGACTGATCACTAACACAGGTTTGACTGTGACCACTAACACAGGTTTGACTGTGACCACTAACACAGGTTTGACTGTGATCACTAACACAGGTTTGACTGTGATCACTAACACAGGTTTAACTGTGACCACTAACAAAGGTTTAACTGTGATCACTAACACAGGTTTAACTGTGACCACTAACACAGGTTTGACTGTGACCACTAACACAGGTTTAACTGTGACCACTAACACAGGTTTAACTGTGACCACTAACACAGGTTTGACTGTGATCACTAACACAGGTTTGACTGATCACTAACACAGGTTTGACTGTGACCACTAACACAGGTTTAACTGTGATCACTAACACAGGTTTGACTGTGACCACTAACACAGGTTTGACTGTGACCACTAACACAGGTTTAACTGTGACCACTAACACAGGTTTGACTGTGATCACTAACACAGGTTTGACTGATCACTAACACAGGTTTGACTGTGACCACTAACACAGGTTTAACTGTGATCACTAACACAGGTTTGACTGTGACCACTAACACAGGTTTGACTGTGACCACTAACACAGGTTTAACTGTGACCACTAACACAGGTTTGACTGTGATCACTAACACAGGTTTGACTGATCACTAACACAGGTTTGACTGTGACCACTAACACAGGTTTAACTGTGATCACTAACACAGGTTTGACTGTGACCACTAACACAGGTTTGACTGTGACCACTAACACAGGTTTAACTGTGACCACTAACACAGGTTTAACTGTGACCACTAACACAGGTTTAACTGTGACCGCTAACACAGGTTTGACTGTGATCACTAACACAGGTTTGACTGATCACTAACACAGGTTTGACTGTGACCACTAACACAGGTTTGACTGTGACCACTAACACAGGATTAACTGTGACCACTAACACAGGTTTGACTGTGATCACTAACACAGGTTTGACTGTGACCACTAACACAGGTTTGACTGATCACTAACACAGGTTTGACTGTGATCACTAACACAGGTTTGACTGTGATCACTAACACAGGTTTGACTGTGATCACTAAAACAGGTTTGACTGTGATCACTAACACAGGTTTGACGGTGACCACTAACACAGGTTTAACTGTGACTACTAACACAGGTTTGACTGTGATCACTAACACAGGTTTAACTGTGACCACTAACACAGGTTTGACTGTGATCACTAACATGGGTTTGACTGTAATGGAATTTGCTTGCTCCTGCGGCTGGCTGCTTAGACAGGTTTGTCTGTATTAGATATGATAGAATAATATTTTCAGGTCATTGAACTACGGTGGCATTGGAGTTGTAATTGGCCATGAAATAACCCACGGCTTCGATGATAAAGGTAAATCTTATAATAATAATAATAATAAAGACTTTATTTAACGAGAGAACGCATTTGAAAAGTTAAGTCAATCTACCATGAAGCCCTCAACAAATTAAAACATGAAATAGCATAATGAAACATATAAACAGTAACCAGTAAAACTTTCATAGGACATGTCATAAGATATAAGCTGCAAGAACTAATAAAAAATAAAATTCATGTATAATTGTATATTATCAGTTTATTGGTCTGTTCTTTGCAATCTTACATGGCTGACGCCCTGCGAAAATGTGCACTCAGACATTTTTCAGAAAAATAGGAAGAAAATGTATTGGAGTAAAATTGGACATTTTTCCCCAGCTTATTTACATTGCTGTATAATTGCAAGGAATTATTAGCAATGTGTAATTTCAAGGGATTATTAGCAATGCATAATTCCAAGGGATTATTAGCAATGTATAATTCCAAGGGGATTATTAGCAATGTATAATTCCAAGGGATTATTGGTAATGTATAATTCCAAGGGATTATTGGTAATGTATAATTCCAAGGGATTATTAGCAATGTATAATTCCAAGGGGATTATTAGCAATGTATAATTCCAAGGGATTATTAGCAATGTATAATTCCAAGGGATTATTAGCAATGTATAATTCCAAGGGATTATTAGCAATGTATAATTCCAAGGGATTATTGGTAATGTATAATTCCAAGGGATTATTAGTAATGTATAATTCCAAGGGATTATTAGCAATGTATAATTCCAAGGGATTATTAGCAATGTATAATTCCAAGGGATTATTAGCAATGTATAATTCCAAGGGATTATTAGCAATGTATAATTCCAAGGGATTATTAGCAATGTATAATTCCAAGGGATTATTAGCAATGTATAATTCCAAGGGATTATTAGCAATGTATAATTCCAAGGGATTATTAGCAATGTATAATTCCAAGGGATTATTAGCAATGTATAATTCCAAGGGATTATTAGCAATGTATAATTCCAAGGGAGTATTAGCAATATATAATTCCAATGGATTATTAGTAATGTATAATTCCAAGGGATTATTAGTAATGTATAATTCCAAGGGATTGTTAGAATAACATTTCAGATTATAGAACATCATTAATGTTGGCAAACGTTTAAAGTAATATAAATCACTCTCGTTGATGCAGATGACAGATTATTTGCATATTTGCGGTGTGGGAGGAAACCGCAGTACCCGGTGAAAACTCGCCTGTCTGATCTGGTGACCACCGTACCACCTCACATACTTCCCGGTCCGAGGATCGTACCCGCGTTGCATTGGTGAAAAGTGAGCACTGCCCTAATCGGACAGAATGGGCATTGCAAGCACTATTTATCACAAGCGATGTTGGGCACAGCGGCAGTCTTAATCAACTTTAACTTGATCATTTTCATGATCAAGTTTTTATTTTAGGATGAAATGTTTTTTTATAATAAAAAAATTTACCACTAACTTGCGATAGTGCCTGATCTGGTGCCTAGTTGTCATAAATCGCATCATTAATCGCTGTAATCCTAGGATTTCCTGGAATTTTTTATACTTTTGTTTAGGCAGGCAGTACGATATGGATGGTAACATGAAACAATGGTGGAAAAACGAAACAATACAAGCGTTCCAGAGACGAATAGAATGTATCATTGATCAGTATTCCAACGTTAAACTAGAACAGATCGGCGTTAATGTAAGTTTATGGGTCGTAAATGTATCATTGATCAGTATTCCAACGTTAAACTAGAACAGATAGGCGTTAATGTAAGTTTATGGGTCGTAAATGTAAATATACTGGTTGAGTTTGTGTATAACTGTAAATATACTGGTTGAGTTGATGTATAAATGTAAATATACTGGTCTTGTTGATGTATAAATGTAAATATACTGGTATTGTTGATGTATAAATGTAAATATACTGGTTGAGTTTGTGTATAAATGTAAATATACTGGTTGAGTTGATGTATAAATGTAAATAGACTGGTTGAGTTGATGTATAAATGTAAATAGACTGGTCTAGTTGATGTATAAATGTAAATATACTGGTCTTGTTGATGTATAAATGTAAATACACTGGTCTAGTTGATGTATAAATGTAAATATACTGGTCTAGTTGATGTATAAATGTAAATAGATTGGTTGAGTTGATGTATAAATGTAAATATACTGGTTGAGTTGATGTATAAATGTAAATAGACTGGTCTAGTTGATGTATAAATGTAAATAGACTGGTTGAGTTGATGTAGACTGGTTGAGTTGATGTATAAATGTAAATACACTGGTCTAGTTGATGTATAAATGTAAATAGACTGGTTGAGTTGATGTAGACTGGTTGAGTTGATGTATAAATGTAAATATACTGGTCTAGTTGATGTATAAATGTAAATATACTGGTTGAGTTTGTGTATAAATGTAAATATACTGGTTTAGTTGATGTATAAATGTAAATACACTGGTCTAGTTGATGTATAAATGTAAATATACTGGTCTAGTTGATGTATAAATGTAAATATACTGGTTGAGTTGATGTCTAAATAGACTGGTTGAGTTGATGTATAAATGTAAATACACTGGTCTAGTTGATGTATAAATGTAAATATACTGGTCTAGTTGGTGTATAAATGTAAATACACTGGTCTAGTTGATGTATAAATGTAAATATACTGGTTGAGTTGATGTATAAATGTAAATATACTGGTCGAGTTTGTGTATAAATGTAAATATACTGGTCTAGTTGATGTATAAATGTAAATATACTGGTTGAGTTGATGTATAAATGTAAATATACTGGTCGTGTTTGTGTATAAATGCAAATATACTGGTTGAGTGTGTGTATAAATGTAAATATACTGGTCTAGTTGATGTATAAATGTAAATATACTGGTTGAGTTGATGTATAAATGTAAATATACTGGTTGAGTTGATGTATAAATGTAAATAAACTGGTTGAGTTGATGTATAAATGTAAATAGACTGGTCTAGTTGATGTATAAATGTAAATATACTGGTTGAGTGTGTGTATAAATGTAAATATACTGGTCTAGTCTATGTATAAATGTAAATATACTGGTCTAGTCTATGTATAAATGTAAATATACTGGTCTAGTCGATGTATAAATGTAAATATACTGGTTGAGTTGATGTATAAATGTAAATATACTGGTCTAGTCTATGTATAAATGTAAATATACTGGTTGAGTTGATGTATAAATGTAAATAAACTGGTTGAGTTTGTGTATAAATGTAAATATACTGGTCTAGTTGATGTATAAATGTAAATATACTGGTTGAGTTGGGTACAAATTTAATATACATGTATAAATTTGGGCCCAAGGGCCACAATGACCTTATTAAATTGTTGAAACAGTTGAGCACTAT
Organism: Archivesica marissinica; assembly: GCA_014843695.1. Lineage (NCBI taxonomy): Eukaryota > Metazoa > Mollusca > Bivalvia > Venerida > Vesicomyidae > Archivesica > Archivesica marissinica. Next base: position 45,892,324 of record CM026401.1, on the reverse strand, counting down.
TTGTTGTTTTTGTTATAAGATTAAGGGATGTCTATATCTACTCCAGATTGATGGGAAGAACACTCAAGGTGAAAACATAGCGGACAACGGAGGGCTCAAACAGGCTTACAGGGTCAGTATGTGGTGTGAAGCAACCTTGAACCAACGCTCCGTTTCATTTCTGGGCTGTCCAGCAGTCTTAATACAATTACGACTGTGGCCTCTGACCCGCTCGAGCCTGGTGTGGTTATATTTGTTGTAAATCGAATCCCACAAGGTTGTCCCAATTGTTCTATGTGAGGAAGCTATCAATGCTGCTTTGTGGTAGGCTGGTGTTGCTAGCTGGGTGCATGCCTGCCTGTGTAACAATGCCCAGAATGGCACCGCACCCGTTGTGTTCCTACATCATTTAACTATACCTGGAGGTTTAGTTTATATATACTACTTGTTCTCTATATACAGTCCAATCCAGGGATCGCAGGTTCGATCCCCCGTCTGACCCTAATAAAATAACAGTCTTTCAGCTGGGACTTTAAACCGAGGTCTCATGTCGGTGCTGTACGACGTGCCCGTAATAGAACCAGAGGAGACGCTGGAATGAGTCTCCGTCTGTATCATTGCACTATATTCCCAAAATTTAAAATGACTAATCTCTTCAGGAGGCATCACTCATATGGGCAACCGGTAGCGACGATAAATAAACGTAAAACACACACACAGTCCAACCCTTGTCACACAGTCCAACCCTGTCAAGAGTGATGAAAAAATGGCTGATTAATCAAGGTGGCTGTTCAATAGAGGTTATTGTTGTCAAGGTGGCTGTTCAATAGAGGTTATTGTTGTTAAGGTGGCTGTTCAATAGAGGTTATTGTTGTCAAGGTGGCTGTTCAATAGAGGTTATTGTTGAACAAATTGCCACATTGGGAATGTTGTAACTGGCTACATAATACATGTTGGCTGCTTTATTGAGGTGACTGCTAACACAGGTTTGATTGTATATGACAACCAATCAGTGGATAAGCAGCCAGCATATCTATCACACCTCCATAGATGGTATAGTTTATACAAATTTATCTTAACTCTATCTATTCCTACAACTTATATTAAATCACTCTCGAGACCTCATTCCTGATGGAATCCATCGCCACGAGAGAGATGAGGCAATGTGTTAAGACTATTACATTAGTTTATACAAATTTATTTTAGCTCGATTGCGAAACAAGTTCTTTCAACTTATATTAATCACTCTCGAGACCTCATTCCTGATGGAATCCATCGCCATGAAGGAGAGAGAAGAGGCAATGTGGAATTTAAATGTATTGCCTAAGGGCACAATCGTAACGGCTACAGCTGGGCGCGAACTCCGTGCCTTTCGCACCTGAGACGATATAATATGACATTGGCTGTTGATTCCACTCTTTATCCAAGATCGAGTAAAGCTATGCAATTTGCTTGTAGAAGAATTATGGTTCTACCCATGCCTTAAATACAACTTGGAGGGACACGAGCATCCTCCACCAATAAAATGTGGGAAATAATCATATGGCATTGACTGTTGAATCATACAACGATATCCAGCTTACTTGCAGAAGGATTGTAGTTCTACACGGGCATCTGTCCGTGCCTTAGTTTAAACATATTTTATTCAGTTCATTCAATATATATACGGTATATAAATACAACAGGATATCTGAAATGGATTGGAAAACAAGCTGAGAGTTTATGTAAATTCCTTTCCATGAGGATGTTACATTATACAGTTGTTAGCATTGAGAGCGGTTAGTGAGACATGACGGGCATTGTCTTGGGTCTGTCCGTGCCTTAAATACTGCCTAGAGAAATGCATGTCCTCCACCAATAAAGTGTGGAAAATAATCATATCACCTAAGCTATCAGAGGTTGGTGCACCCAAGTACTGGTTAACCGCTGGAGTCTGCCCAGGAAAGGTGTTGTTAGGTAAACTGCCTGCCGGCGATATAGCCCGAAATGGTGCAGGCGTAAAACCCGAAATATATCATAAATATAAAATATTATCTCTATACAGGCAAACGCACGTTTATCTCTATACAGGCATACAAAATGTGGGAGAAAGTAAATGGAGCGGAACCGCTATTGCCCGGCATCAACATGACTCATGACCAGCTGTTCTTCCTCAACTTCGCCCAGATATGGTGCGGAAACATGCGAGACAAGGCAGCCCTGGAGAAGATCCGCACCTCTGCTCACAGTCCTGGACCTATCAGGTAGAGTGCACATACATTCTGTATCCACGTTCAGGGTTCACGCTAGACTTTTAAGTTTCTAATTTATCCAACTTCAGAGTACAGTCAAACCTGTCTTAAGCAGCCAGCCAAGGGAATCACAGAAGTGGCTGCTTAGCACAGGTGGCTGCTTAATAGAGATCAACTGTATAATAAAAGAACATATTGGGAATCTGTAAACTGGCTGCTTAATACAGGTTGGCTGCTTAATGGAGGTGACCACTAACACAGGTTTGACTGTATATAAATAGTCCCCTTATCATGTTTATCACCCGCGAACGCTCGCCCATATGGTTCGCCGGAGGCGAGGGTAAATAAGCTCAATCATCTTTATCACCCGTTGTAGGAACGGGGATTTATCTTTTCTGACTGCGTCCGTGTGTACACAATTGTTGATGGATTCTGTGTATATATAGGGGGTTGGTCTCGGATGAAGTGTTTCGATTTTGGGAGAAATTGGTCATGGCCTCTGGCATGGCGGTCAGCGAAGTGTTCATTCCCATTTACTTCTATTGTAGACCAACGCAAGTTTGACGTATGGTTTAAATGGAACACCATTATGAAACCTCGTCTGACCTTTCAATTAAGCTGTGACCTTGAAATATCTTGAAATATCAAGGTCATGTGAAATCAAGCATTTGTTTGTTTGTCAAATACCAGTGTGGGGGTGTGCAATTTTTTGAAACCTCGTCTGACCTTTCAATATCAAGGTCATGTGAAATCAAGCATTTGTTTGTTTGTCAAATACCAGTGTGGGGGTGTGCAATTTTTTGAAACCTCGTCTGACCTTTCAATATCAAGGTCATGTGAAATCAAGCATTTGTTTGTTTGTCAAATACCAGTGTGGGGGTGTGCAATTTTTTGAAACCTCGTCTGACCTTTCAATATCAAGGTCATGTGAAATCAAGCATTTGTTTGTTTGTCAAATACCAGTGTGGGGGTGTGCAATTTTTTGAAACCTCGTCTGACCTTTCAATATCAAGGTCATGTGAAATCAAGCATTTGTTTGTTTGTCAAATACCAGTGTGGGGGTGTGCAATTTTTTGAAACCTCGTCTGACCTTTCAATATCAAGGTCATGTGAAATCAAGCATTTGTTTGTTTGTCAAATACCAGTGTGGGGGTTGCATTTTTGACCTCGTCTGACCTTTCATATCAAGGTCTGTGAAATCAAGCTTTTGTTTGTGTGCAATTTTTTGAAACCGTCTGACCTTTCATATCAGGTCATGTGAATCAACATTTGTTTGTTGTCAATCATGTGGGGTGTGCAATTTTTTGAACCTCGTCTGACCTTTCAATATCAAGTCTGTGAACAGCTTTGTTTTTGTCATACAGTGTGGGGGTTGCATTTTTTGAAACCTCGTCTGACCTTTCAATATCAAGGTCATGTGAAATCGCATTTGTTTGTTTGTCAATCCAGTGTGGGGTGTGCACTTTTTTGAAACCTCGTCTGACCTTTCAATATCAAGGTCATGTGAAATCAAGCATTTGTTTGTTTGTCAAATACCAGTGGGGGGTGTGCATTTTTTGAAACCTCGTCTGACCTTCAATATCAAGTCATGTGAAATCAAGCATTTGTTTGTTTGTCAAATACCAATGTGGGGGCAATTTTCTAGTTAATAGTGTCTAAACCCATTCAAATATCTTATGCCGAATCGAGATGTACGGTATTTGAAGATAATATGAATAGGTATGGTTTGGGAGTATTCCAGCGGCATATCTATGCCATACTCAGAGAGGGGGGGGGGCAAGATGGTACATTTTGTATCTTATTGTGATGATCTAAATTTTAGAAACGTCACGTTTATGTATGTTAATTGCGTTTCTATTTATGTTCTACAGGGCTCGGTTACCACTCGCCAACTCGGATGATTTTGCACAAGCGTACAGCTGTCCCAAAGGCAGTAATATGAACCCAATACACAAGTGTTCTGTGTGGTAAGCCAGGTCTATACTACAAGTGTTCTGTGTGGTAAGCCAGGTCTATACTACAAGTGTTATGTGTGGAAAGCCAGGTCTGTACTACAAGTGTTCTGTGTGGTAAGCCGGGTCTGTACTACAAGTGTTCTGTGTGGTAAGCCGGGTCTATACTACAAGTGTTCTGTGTGGTAAGCCGGGTCTATACTACAAGTGTTCTGTGTGGTAAGCCGGGTCTATACTACAAGTGTTCTGTGTGGTAAGCCGGGTCTATACTACAAGTGTTCTGTGTGGTAAGCCGGGTCTATACTACAAGTGTTCTGTGTGGTAAGCCGGGTCTATACTACAAGTGTTCTGTGTGGTAAGCCAGGTCTATACTACAAGTGTTCTGTGTGGTAAGCCAGGTCTATACTACAAGTGTTCTGTGTGGTAAGCCGGGTCTATACTACAAGTGTTCTGTGTGGTAAGCCGGGTCTATACTACCAGGGACAGGAACACACTCATGTGAGGGACCTCACTGGCTTTTCTGTTACCTCCCTTGGCAGATAAAGTCTGATTTATCCCGACATGTATAGTGGTCCTTTCAGTTGGAATCCTTTGTGTTTACTGCTGTTCACTAACCAGATGTTATGTTCTGATAAATGTGATTTTTAATCAAATAAATTTGCAAATAAGTAGATCTACCCATTGGATATTATCTGTCGAGATATAGTAACGTAATAAAGTGGATGAAAATTATAGCATCTGATGCAAAGGAAACAACAATAAAAACAGACGAGACCTACATACTTTTAGGGAGTATTCAGGGGCAGTAACTGACCTCTTATTGAGAACATTTTACAAGATCTGGTGCGATAAACCGGTTAATACAGGCTTACATTATTAACAATATGATAGATGACGACTAAGGACAGGATTCGTTACAATATGAAGGATGACGACTAAGGACAGGATTCGTTACAATATGAAGGATGACGACTAAGGACAGGATTCGTTACAATATGAAGGATGACGACTAAGGACAGGATTCGTTACAATATGATAGGATGACGACTAAGGACAGGATTCGTTACAATATGAAGGATGACGACTAAGGACAGGATTCGTTACAATATGATAGGATGACGACTAAGGACAGGATTCGTTACAATATGATAGGATGACGACTAAGGACAGGATTCGTTACAATATG
>CM026401.1:45843712-45885976 GCA_014843695.1 Archivesica marissinica | reverse complement strand
CAGACAATGTGACCATGCAGGTGCACACACAACATACAGACAATGTGACCATGCAGGTGCTCACACAACATACAGACAATGTGACCATGCAGGTGCTCACACAACATACTGGCAATGTGACCATGCAGGTGCACACACAACATACTGACAATGTGACCATGCAGGTGCTCACACAACATACTGGCAATGTGACCATGCAGGTGTACACACAACATACTGACAATGTGACCATGCAGGTGCTCACACAACATACAGACAATGTGACCATGCAGGTGCACACACAACATACAGACAATGTGACCATGCAGGTACACACACAACATAATAACTTCTTGTTAGTAGATCTACACAAATATACAGCGCTTTATGTTATGTTGTTTTATGTATTTTGATGGAAGCAATGAAATCATAATGTTAACTCCACAGTTTGAAAACAGAACAGAATGGGACTTTGTCTTTTCTACCTTAATAAAAAAAAAAGTGTACCGTAAACTTCAAAATAAGAGCTGTTTTCAGACCGCTAGATAATATACATGAACTTATGACGGAATTGTCATATAAAACTTAGTGGTATTTTAGAATATTCACAACAGTTTGGTCCAAGTTTGTCATTCTATCATATTTCAGAATATTCACAACAGTTTGGTCCAAGTTTGTCATTCTATCATATTTCAGAATATTCACAACAGTTTGGTCCAAGTTTGTCATTCTATCATATTTCAGAATATTCACAACAGTTTGGTCCAAGTTTGTCATTCTATCATATTTCAGAATATTCACAACAGTTTGGTCCAAGTTTGTCATTCTATCATATTTCAGAATATTCACAACAGTTTGGTCCAAGTTTGTCATTCTATCATATTTCAGAATATTCACAACAGTTTGGTCCAAGTTTGTCATTCTATCATTAAGAGTTGTTGAGCTATGTGTTTTTATCAGCACTATGTTGGTTTTGTCATGTGGCGGCTCATATACTGATAAATTCTTGTCCAAAGCCGAAACATGAATTGATATGAAGCCAAAAATACATACTACATGGTGTTCCATAGTGAAAATACATACATGGACTAGTGACAGAGAAGATAACTACATGGTGTTCCATAGTGATATTGGTACTCAGGGTTCATTTATATAGGTCAGAATTTTTGGGAGAAGTGAGAAAGCGCACGATCAGGTCCATAAATGGTGTTATTTAATAAATTTTAACAAACTATGGTTAAAATGTACAATATGACCATTAAATACATTTTAATAGAAGGTGTGTTTTATAATGGGCCAGTGTATCTTACCGGCCAAAATTTTGTATGAATTATACATTTACAATTTTTTTTTTTTTTTTTTTTTAGGGAGAAGTGGGGCCCCCAGAGGGCGAAGTCAGGGTCCCTAGGGCGACTATTTCGCCCACATCGCCCTTTAAAATGATCCCTGGTATATAGTTGATGATAACGTGTGACAACACAGAACTACATGCATACAATATGGATACATACCTTCATAGTTTCAGCTCGTTGGTTACTATGACTACTGTATGGTATGTCATATTTGCCCTTTCCCGATAGAAGAGTCGCATCATCAAATGGCATCGCTAATCTCAACTTTTCATTTTCTTCTCGTAACTGTTTGACACGCTGTTCAAAGTTACGACTTTTCTCTTTCTCGCGGTGGAGTTGTCGGCTAAGTTCCTTCTCTGAAGCCTGTCAATTACCATAAAATGTGTAAAACCATGGTTACAGCTGAATATTCAATATAAAGAGAACGTACTGGTATATTTATGACACTAGGAGGAAGCTTGGTGGTTCAAACAACTGCTTTATATATATTCTACCTGATAACACAGCTTCTCTCTCTGTTCAAACAACTGCTCTATACATATTCTACTTGATAACATTGCTCTTGATGTAATCTTACCTGGAGTTTTGCATTGTCGGTGAGTAGTTTATCCTCCACAGCTGATAGGTTGTTAGCTCTATCAGCACGCTCCTGATGTAATCTTACCTGGAGCTTTGCATTGTCGGTGAGTAGTTTATCCTCCACAGCTGATAAGTTGTTAGCTCTATCAGCACGCTCCTGATGCAATCTTACCTGGAGCTTTGCATTGTCGGTGAGTAGTTTATCCTCCACAGCTGATAAGTTGTTAGCTCTATCAGCACGCTCCTGATGTAATCTTTCTTCCGTTACTTTCAATCGCTTCTCCAGTGACTTCAGCTGAATACAATATAAATATACTTTATCCATATTTTAGTCTAGAAGTGTTCTTTATGACACAGGAACATTGTGCTTAGATGACATGTCAACCCGCTGTGACTGGGAACCATAAGGCAGTGAGTATAACATGTTATTTTATACTGTCCGATGAAATATAGAAATCTATCAGTGACATAAGATGTGTTATTACACAGGTTGAAAGCAGTGGAATAATACATTTTATTTCTCACTGATTTCCACATGTGCCACCTGGCCGCTGCATGTTGTCAACGCGAATGTTTTCTGACTTGAACTGTATGACGTCTCTTATGACGTAATATATGATAGTCTAAACGCGAAGTTCTAGCACCTTTTAATTCACGGTTACATCGTTTTCTATCATAAAAACACTTTTCAACATAAAATAAAAAGAAAATTTGTTTGTTTAAGTAATGATCGAATATTATTTTACTCATGAACATAGCAAACTATTATTCCAGCTCGTGGCTGCTCGTGATCATTATGCTTTCAATGTTCATTCGGTGAAATATAATTCGATAATTCACTGAAACAAACTGATATCCTCTTATTATTGCACTGCACTGCTTCCAACAAATCAAATAACACCAACCACACCGACACACCAACACACCAACCACACCAACACACCAACCACACCGACACACCGACACACCGACACACCAACACACCAACCACACCAACACACCAACCACACCGACACACCAACCACACTGACACACCGACACACCAACCACACCGACACACCAACCACACCGACACACCAACAACACCAACACACCAACACACCAACCACACCGACACACCAACACACCAACCACACCGACACACCAACAACACCAACACACCAACCACACCAGCATTTATTTTACAGCATTTGGTACAATTAAGTTTGAATATTTTGATAACTCACTTGTTTATCTGTATATACGCCACTCCCACCGCTGTCAGACTGCTGTTGTAAAGCATTCTTCAGTTCAGTGAGTTTCACAATCTCTCTGCCAGCCACGCTGTGTCTATCTTCCTCATCTCTAAGATGTCTCTCACTCTGGTCTAATAATGCCTTCACTCGAATCAGTTCCTCCTACAATAACAATATTAAATGTTCCAATAATGCCCCCACTCCAATCAGTTCCTCCTACAATATTAAATGTTCCAATAATGCCCCCACTCCAATCAGTTCCTCCTACAATAACAATATTAAATGTTCCAATAATGCCCCCACTCCAATCAGTTCCTCCTACAATATTAAATGTTCCAATAATGCCCCCACTCCAATCAGTTCCTCCTACAATAGTAAATGTTCCAATAATGCCTTCACTCCAATCAGTTCCTCCTACAATAACAATATTAAATGTTCCAATAATGCCTTCACTCCAATCAGTTCTCCTACAATAACAATATTAAATGTTCCAATAATGCCCCCACTCCAATCAGTTCCTCCTACAATAACAATATTAAATGTTCCAATAATTCCCCCACTCCAATCAGTTCCTCCTACAATATTAAATGTTCCAATAATGCCCCCACTCCAATCAGTTCCTCCTACAATATTAAATGTTCCAATAATGCCTTAACTCCAATCAGTTCCTCCTACAATATTAAATGTTCCAATAATGCCCCCACTCCAATCAGTTCCTCCTACAATAGTAAATGTTCCAATAATGCCTTGACTCCAATCAGTTCCTCCTACAATAACAATATTAAATGTTTCAATAATGCCTTCACTCCAATCAGTTCCTCCTACAATATTAAATGTTCCAATAATGCCTTCACTCCAATCAGTTCCTCCTACAATATTAAATGTTCCAATAATGCCTTCACTCCAATCAGTTCCTCCTACAATATTAAATGTTCCAATAATGCCTTCACTCCAATCAGTTCCTCCTACAATATTAAATGTTCCAATAATGCCTTCACTCCAATCAGTTCCTCCTACAATATTAAATGTTCCAATAATGCCTTCACTCCAATCAGTTCCTCCTACAATAGTAAATGTTCCAATAATGCCTTGACTCCAATCAGTTCCTCCTACAATATTAAATGTTCCAATAATGCCTTCACTCCAATCAGTTCCTCCTACAATATTAAATGTTCCAATAATGCCTTCACTCCAATCAGTTCCTCCTACAATATTAAATGTTCCAATAATGCCTTCACTCCAATCAGTTCCTCCTACAATATTAAATGTTCCAATAATGCCTTTTATTCTATACCTTCCAATGAAAGATATAAATTTATCATTGAACTACAATGTGCTATTCCATTGGTTGAAAGCAGAAGAATAACACATTTTATTTGTCACTGGTTTGCATGTGTGGTACCTACCATCTGTATGTTGAAATGTTGTCAATGCACATGTCTTCTGACTGTTTCTTTAGAGAATATATTCCATCATCTAGTCTTTATTTATGAGTAGTTATTTCTGTACTTGAAGAATCTTACCACTAACAGCCTACCTTTATGGTAGTTACATCTGAGACCCTGTCAATTATACAGCCTAACTTTATGGTAGTTACATCTGAGACCCTGTCAATTATACAGCCTAACTTTATGGTAGTTACATTGGAGACCATGTCAATTATACAGCCTAACTTTATGGTAGTTACATCTGAGACCCTGTCAATTATACAGCCTAACTTTATGGTAGTTACATTGGAGACCATGTCAATTATACAGCCTAACTGTATGGTAGTTACATCTGAGACCCTGTCAATTATACAGCCTAACTTTATGGTAGTTACATCTGAGACCCTGTCAATTATACAGCCTAACTTTATGGTAGTTACATCGGAGATCATGTCAATTATACAGCCTAACTTTATGGTAGTTACATCTGAGACCCTGTAAATTATACAGCCTAACTTTATGGTAGTTACATCGGAGACCCTGTCAATTATACAGCCTACCTGTATGGTAGTTACATCTGAGACCATGTCAATTATACAGCCTACCTTTATGGTAGTTACATCTGAGACCCTGTCAATTATACAGCCTACCGTTATGGTAGTTACATCTGAGACCCTGTCAATTATACAGCCTACCTTTATGGTAGTTACATCTGAGACCCTGTCAATTATACAGCCTACCTTTATGGTAGTTACATCGGAGACCATGTCAATTATACAGCCTACCTTTATGGTAGTTACATCGGAGACCATGTCAATTATACAGCCTAACTTTATGGTAGTTACAGCTCATGATCTGATACCCTGTCAGTTACACAGCCTACCTTTATGGTAGTTACATCTGAGACCATGTCAATTATACAGCCTAACTTTATGGTAGTTACATCTCATGATCTGAGACTCTGTCAGTTACACAGCCTACCTTTATGGTAGTTACATCTGAGACCCTGTCAATTATACAGCCTACCTTTATAGTAGTTACATCTGAGACCCTGTCAATTATACAGCCTACCTTTATGGTAGTTACATCTGGAACCCTGTCAATTATACAGCCTACCTTTATGGTAGTTACATCTGGAACCCTGTCAATTATACAGCCTACCATTATGGTAGTTACATCTGAGACTGTGTCAATTATACAGCCTACCTTTATGGTAGTTACATCTGGGACCCTGTCAATTATACAGCCTACCGTTATGGTAGTTACATCTGGGACCCTGTCAATTATACAGCCTACCTTTATGGTAGTTACATCTGAGACCCTGTCAATTATACAGCCTACCTTTATGGTAGTTACATCTGGGACCCTGTCAATTATACAGCCTACCTTTATGGTAGTTACATCTGGGACCCTGTCAATTATACAGCCTACCGTTATGGTAGTTACATCTGAGACTGTGTCAATTATACAGCCTACCTTTATGGTAGTTACATCTGGGACCCTGTCAATTATACAGCCTACCGTTATGGTAGTTACATCTGGGACCCTGTCAATTATACAGCCTACCTTTATGGTAGTTACATCTGAGACCCTGTCAATTATACAGCCTACCTTTATGGTAGTTACATCTGGGACCCTGTCAATTATACAGCCTAACTTTATGGTAGTTACATCTGGGACCCTGTCAATTATACAGCCTACCTTTATGGTAGTTACATCTGAGACCCTGTCAATTATACAGCCTACCTTTATGGTAGTTACATCTGGGACCCTGTCAATTATACAGCCTACCTTTATGGTAGTTACATCTGAGACCCTGTCAATTATACAGCCTACCTTTATGGTAGTTACATCTGAGACCCTGTCAATTATACAGCCTACTTTATGGTAGTTACATCTGAGACCCTGTCAATTATACAGCCTACCTTTATGGTAGTTACATCTGAGACCCTGTCAATTATACAGCCTACCTTTATGGTAGTTACATCTGGGACCCTGTCAATTATACAGCCTACCTTTATGGTAGTTACATCTGGGACCCTGTCAATTATACAGCCTACCTTTATGGTAGTTACATCTGGGACCCTGTCAATTATACAGCCTACCTTTATGGTAGTTACATCTGAGACCCTGTCAATTATACAGCCTACCTTTATGGTAGTTACATCTGAGACCCTGTCAATTATACAGCCTACCTTTATGGTAGTTACATCTGAGACCCTGTCAATTATACAGCCTACCTTTATGGTAGTTACATCTGGGACCCTGTCAATTATACAGCCTACCTTTATGGTAGTTACATCTGGGACCCTGTCAATTATACAGCCTACCTTTATGGTAGTTACATCTGGGACCCTGTCAATTATACAGCCTACCGTTATGGTAGTTACATCTGAGACTGTGTCAATTATACAGCCTACCTTTATGGTAGTTACATCTGGGACCCTGTCAATTATACAGCCTACCGTTATGGTAGTTACATCTGGGACCCTGTCAATTATACAGCCTACCTTTATGGTAGTTACATCTGGGACCCTGTCAATTATACAGCCTACCTTTATGGTAGTTACATCTGAGACCCTGTCAATTATACAGCCTAACTTTATGGTAGTTACATCTGAGACCCTGTCAATTATACAGCCTACCTGTATGGTAGTTACATCTGGGACCCTGTCAATTATACAGCCTACCGTTATGGTAGTTACATCTGGGACCCTGTCAATTATACAGCTTACCTTTATGGTAGTTACATCTGGGACCCTGTCAATTATACAGCCTACCTTTATGGTAGTTACATCTGGGACCCTGTCAATTATACAGCCTACCTTTATGGTAGTTACATCTGAGACCCTGTCAATTATACAGCCTACCTTTATGGTAGTTACATCTGAGACCCTGTCAATTATACAGCCTACCTTTATGGTAGTTACATCTGAGACCCTGTCAATTATACAGCCTACCTGTATGGTAGTTACATCTGAGACCCTGTCAGTTATACAGCCTAACTTTATGGTAGTTACATCTGAGACCCTGTCAATTATACAGCCTAACTTTATGGTAGTTACATCTGGGACCCTGTCAATTATACAGCCTACCGTTATGGTAGTTACATCTGAGACTGTGTCAATTATACAGCCTACCTTTATGGTAGTTACATCTGGGACCCTGTCAATTATACAGCTTACCTTTATGGTAGTTACATCTGGGACCCTGTCAATTATACAGCCTACCTTTATGGTAGTTACATCTGGGACCCTGTCAATTATACAGCCTACCTTTATGGTAGTTACATCTGAGACCCTGTCAATTATACAGCCTACCTTTATGGTAGTTACATCTGAGACCCTGTCAATTATACAGCCTACCTTTATGGTAGTTACATCTGAGACCCTGTCAATTATACAGCCTACCTTTATGGTAGTTACATCTGAGACCCTGTCAATTATACAGCCTACCTTTATGGTAGTTACATCTGGGACCCTGTCAATTATACAGCCTACCTTTATGGTAGTTACATCTGGGACCCTGTCAATTATACAGCCTACCTTTATGGTAGTTACATCTGAGACCGTGTCAATTATACAGCCTACCTTTATGGTAGTTACATCTGGGACCCTGTCAATTATACAGCCTACCTTTATGGTAGTTACATCTGGGACCCTGTCAATTATACAGCCTACCTTTATGGTAGTTACATCTGGGACCCTGTCAATTATACAGCCTACCTTTATGGTAGTTACATCTGAGACCCTGTCAATTATACAGCCTAACTTTATGGTAGTTACATCTGAGACCCTGTCAATTATACAGCCTAACTTTATGGTAGTTACATCTGGGACCCTGTCAATTATACAGCCTACCGTTATGGTAGTTACATCTGGGACCCTGTCAATTATACAGCTTACCTTTATGGTAGTTACATCTGGGACCCTGTCAATTATACAGCCTACCTTTATGGTAGTTACATCTGGGACCCTGTCAATTATACAGCCTACCTTTATGGTAGTTACATCTGAGACCCTGTCAATTATACAGCCTACCTTTATGGTAGTTACATCTGAGACCCTGTCAATTATACAGCCTACCTTTATGGTAGTTACATCTGAGACCCTGTCAATTATACAGCCTACCTGTATGGTAGTTACATCTGAGACCCTGTCAGTTATACAGCCTACCATTATGGTAGTTACATCTGAGACCATGTCAGTTACACAGCCTACCTTTATGGTAGTTACATCTGAGACCCTGTCAGTTATACAGCCTACTGTTATGGTAGTTACATCTGAGACCATGTCAGTTACACAGCCTACCTTTATGGTAGTTACATCTGAGACCATGTCAGTTACACAGCCTACCTTTATGGTAGTTACATCTGAGACCCTGTCAGTTATACAGCCTACCGTTATGGTAGTCACATCTGAGACCATGTCAGTTACACAGCCTACCTTTATGGTAGTTACATCTGAGACCCTGTCAGTTATACAGCCTACCGTTATGGTAGTTACATCTGAGACCATGTCAGTTATACAGCCTACCGTTATGGTAGTTACATCTGAGACCATGTCAGTTACACAGCCTATCTTTATGGTAGTTACATCTGAGACCATGTCAGTTACACAGCCTACCTTTATGGTAGTTACATCTGAGACCCTGTCAGTTATACAGCCTACCGTTATGGTAGTCACATCTGAGACCATGTCAGTTACACAGCCTACCTTTATGGTAGTTACATCTGAGACCCTGTCAGTTATACAGCCTACCGTTATGGTAGTTACATCTGAGACCATGTCAGTTATACAGCCTACCGTTATGGTAGTTACATCTGAGACCATGTCAGTTACACAGCCTACCTTTATGGTAGTTACATCTGAGACCCTGTCAGTTATACAGCCTACCGTTATGGTAGTTACATCTGAGACCATGTCAGTTATACAGCCTACCGTTATGGTAGTTACATCTGAGACCATGTCAGTTACACAGCCTACCTTAAGTGAAGTTATTTCTGATGTGTATGCTTCCAATGTTCTTGACTTCTCTGAATTGTGTCTGGCCATATCTGTTGCTCTATGTGAACTCTCTAACCGTTTCTCTAGACTCGAAATCTGCGAAAACAGAAAACATACAGAAATATAATACCGTAAATCTGGTTATTTTCGCGACCATCTAATTTTCGCTTTATTCAGATGCTCCTTCAAACGTCATAATTGGGAAAGCGAAAATATGATTCATAATATTATGATTTAAAAAAACAACGTTATAAACTGAGCTGATCGATAGTAAGAAATCATAAAACATACAGACGGTGTACTGTTACTGCATGACGTACCGGTGTACTGTTACTGCATGACATACCGGTGTACTGTTACTGCATGACGTACTGGTGTACTGTTACTGCATGACGTACCGGTGTACTGTTACTGCATGACGTACCGGTGTTCTGTTACTGCATGACATACCGGTGTTCTGTTACTGCATGACGTACCGGTGTACTGTTACTGCATGACGTACCGGTGTACTGTTACTGCATGACGTACTGGTGTACTGTTACTGCATGACGTACCGGTGTACTGTTACTGCATGATGTACTGGTGTACTGTTACTGCATGACGTACCGGTGTACTGTTACTGCATGACGTACCGGTGTTCTGTTACTGCATGACGTACCGGTGTACTGTTACTGCATGACGTACCGGTGTACTGTTACTGCATGACGTACTGGTGTACTGTTACTGCATGACGTACCGGTGTACTGTTACTGCATGACGTACTGGTGTACTGTTACTGCATGACGTACCAGTGTACTGTTACTGCATGACGTACCGGTGTACTGTTACTGCATGATGTACCGGTGTTCTGTTACTGCATGACGTACCGGTGTACTGTTACTGCATGACGTACCGGTGTTCTGTTACTGCATGACATACCGGTGTACTGTTACTGCATGATGTACCGGTGTACTGTTACTGCATGACATACTGGTGTACTGTTACTGCATGACGTACCGGTGTACTGTTACTGCATGACATACTGGTGTTCTGTTACTGCATGACATGCCGGTGTTCTGTTACTGCATGACGTACCGGTGTTCTGTTACTGCATGACGTACCGGTGTACTGTTATTGCATGATGTACCGGTGTACTGTTACTGCATGACGTACCGGTGTACTGTTACTGCATGACGTACTGGTGTACTGTTACTGCATGACGTACCGGTGTACTGTTACTGCATGACGTACTGGTGTACTGTTACTGCATGACATACAGGTGTACTGTTACTGCATGACATACCAGTGTACTGTTACTGCATGACATACCGGTGTACTGTTACTGCATAACATACCGGTGTACTGTTACTGCATGACATACCAGTGTACTGTTACTGCATGACATACCGGTGTACTGTTACTGCATGACATACAGGTGTACTGTTACTGCATGACATACCGGTGTACTGTTACTGCATGACATACAGGTGTACTGTTACTGCATGACATACAGGTGTACTGTTACTGCATGACATACAGGTGTACTGTTACTGCATGACATACCGGTGTACTGTTACTGCATGACATACAGGTGTACTGTTACTGCATGACGTACTGGTGTACTGTTACTGCATGACGTACCGGTGTACTGTTACTGCATGACGTACTGGTGTACTGTTACTGCATGACATACCGGTGTACTGTTACTGCATGACATACCGGTGTACTGTTACTGCATGACGTACTGGTGTACTGTTACTGCATGATGTACTGGTGTACTGTTACTGCATGACGTACCAGTGTACTGTTACTGCATGACATACCGGTGTACTGTTACTGCATGACGTACCGGTGTACTGTTACTGCATGACGTACCGGTGTACTGTTACTGCATGACGTACCGGTGTACTGTTACTGCATGACGTACTATATATCTACTGCTAGGCTTTTCATGCATAGGGCTAATTACGACAGGAACGCCTTGTATTGTACTCATTCACACTGGTCAGTTTGTTATCATTCACACTGGTCAGTTTGTTATCATTCATGCTGGTCAGTTTGTTATCATTCACGCTGGTCAGTTTGTTATCATTGACACTGGTCAGTTTGTTATCATTCACACTGGGTCAGTTTGTTATCATTCACACTGGGTCAGTTAGTTATCATTCATGCTGGGTCAGTTTGTTATCATTCACACTGGTCAGTTTGTTATCATTCACACTGGTCAGTTTGTTATCATTCATGCTGGTCAGTTTGTTATCATTCGTCAGTGTGTTATCATTCACGCTGGTCAGTTTGTTATCATTCACACTGGTCAGTTTGTTATCATTCACACTGGTCAGTTTGTTATCATTCACGCTGGTCAGTTTGTTATCATTCATCAGTGTGTTATCATTCATGCTGGTCAGTTTGTTATCATTCACGCTGGGTCAGTTTGTTATCATTCACACTGGTCAGTTTGTTATCATTCACACTGGTCAGTTTGTTATCATTCACGCTGGTCAGTTTGTTATCATTCACACTGGGTCAGTTTGTTATCATTCACACTGGGTCAGTTAGTTATCATTCACACTGGTCAGTTTGTTATCATTCACACTGGTCAGTTTGTTATCATTCATGCTGGTCAGTTTGTTATCATTCGTCAGTGTGTTATCATTCACGCTGGTCAGTTTGTTATCATTCACACTGGGTCAGTTTGTTATCATTCACACTGGGTCAGTTTGTTATCATTCCCACTGGTCAGTTTGTTATCATTCACACTGGGTCAGTTTGTTATCATTCACACTGGGTCAGTTTGTTATCATTCACACTGGGTCAGTTAGTTATCATTCACACTGGTCAGTTTGTTATCATTCACACTGGTCAGTTTGTTATCATTCATGCTGGTCAGTTTGTTATCATTCGTCAGTGTGTTATCATTCACGCTGGTCAGTTTGTTATCATTCACACTGGTCAGTTTGTTATCATTCACACTGGTCAGTTTGTTATCATTCACGCTGGTCAGTTTGTTATCATTCGTCAGTTTGTTATCATTCATGCTGGTCAGTTTGTTATCATTCACGCTGGTCAGTTTGTTATCATTTGTCAGATTGTTATCATTCATGCTGGTCAGTTTGTTATCATTCACACTGGGTCAGTTTGTTATCATTCACACTGGGTCAGTTAGTTATCATTCACGCTGGTCAGTTTGTTATCATTCCCACTGGTCAGTTTGTTATCATTCACACTGGGTCAGTTTGTTATCATTCACACTGGGTCAGTTTGTTATCATTCACACTGGGTCAGTTTGTTATCATTCACACTGGGTCAGTTAGTTATCATTCACACTGGTCAGTTTGTTATCATTCACACTGGGTCAGTTAGTTATCATTCACACTGGTCAGTTAGTAATCATTCACACTGGGTCAGTTAGTTATCATTCACACTGGGTCAGTTAGTTATCATTCACACTGGTCAGTTTGTTATCATTCACACTGGGTCAGTTTGTTATCATTCACACTGGGTCAGTTTGTTATCATTCACACTGGGTCAGTTAGTTATCATTCACACTGGTCAGTTTGTTATCATTCACACTGGGTCAGTTAGTTATCATTCACACTGGTCAGTTAGTAATCATTCACACTGGGTCAGTTAGTTATCATTCACACTGGGTCAGTTAGTTATCATTCACACTGGTCAGTTAGTAATCATTCACACTGGGTCAGTTAGTTATCATTCACACTGGGTCAGTTAGTTATCATTCACACTGGGTCAGTTTGTTAATCAGATATTATCGACAAAATGAATGCGACGATCTGTTATGTCATATTGTCACCTATGTTTGAGTAACATTCAGTCCCCTACAGCTAATTAAATTTGGCAGATATAGATTACATTTTACAGTTACGAAAATCTCGATTACATCAATGTTAAATCACATATTGGTCATTCCAGAGTCTTCTCTGGTTCTTTTACGTGCACGGTGTACAGCACCGACACGAGACCTCGGTTTAAAGTCCCATCTGAAAGACTGTTGATTTTATTAGGGTCAGACGGGGGGGATCGAACCTGCGATCCCTGGATTATCAGGATTACCACTGGACTACAGATCCGTCTGTATGGAAAATATGCTGCGGAGCATGGGAATGTACATGCTGAAAGTGCTTACGTACATATCGTTATTGCGTGTTAATGTTTCCATAGATATGCAGATATAAAATTAATACAGTACACAAGTTCTGTTCACGCTACAAACCGGCTACAAATGGTGTTATTTGATAAAGTTCAATAAAATATGATTAAAATGCACAGTATGACCATTAAATACATTTGAATAGAAGGAGTGCTTTATAATGGGCCAGTGTATCTTACTGGACAAAATCTTGTATGAAAATTGTAAAACAAATTTTAGGGAGAAGTAGGGCCACTATTTGTAAAACAAATTTTAGGGAGAAGTAGGACCACTATTTGTAAAACAAATTTTAGGGAGAAGTAAGGCCACTATTTGTAAAACAAATTTTAGGCAGAAGTAGGGCCACTATTTCGCCCATGTCGCCCTCAAGAATGAACCGTGATAAGTTTTAAAACAATTAAACAAACAAGAATGGCATGACTGGAGAGGAATAGGGTGGACTGGTAGACAAGATCTTAACTCTATTAGATTGCGACACAATTTTAATGAAATTCCATGACATATTTAACTGCTATTTTCACAGCTTAAGTCTAAGATAATAGAAATACAAAATGTATAATAATTTACCTCCAACTTGAAGAGCTCATTTTCTTTTGACAGTTTCAAGATTTTTGTTTCAAGTCCATCTCTGTCCCTATTGATCTCCTGTCTGGTACGGGCGGACAGATCAGACACTTCCTGGTTGAGATTATCTTGGAGAGCATTGAGATCATCGTGGGCTTCAGACAGCTGCGTTTCGAGATCTGATATCCGTGCTGAAACAAGAGAATTTGCACTAAATTCCAAGAAAAAATGTGAATAGCTGAATCATATTTTTTAATCAATAATAAACAAAGAGGAATGTGCAAACAATATAGATCCAGATCAGCCGCAACACAATGTTGCGTCTGATCAGGTTCTATGTTGTTTGCTATTCAGACAAATGTTTTAATTCCACTATCCGAATAGCAAACAGCTAAAAAGCTGCCAGATAAACAAGTAATTTTGTTGAATAATATAAGCCAACCTTGTGCTTGGTTATATTTGTCTTTCATCAGTTTATTCTCGGTCTCTGATAAACAAGTAATTTTGTTGAATAATATATGCCAACCTTGTGCTCTGTTGTATTTGTCTTTCATCAGTTTATTCTCGGTCTGCAATGTGGAGATCTCAGTTTGTAGTTTACGATTCTGGCTCTCCGTTACTTCCTGAAATCATAAATACTATATGTTGCTATACAGCATAATGTAATTGTTGTCAACTAATCAATCAATCAATCATTCATTAATCAGTGGTAAGATTCTCAATCTCCTGTTGTTTCCTAAAACCAAATCATAAAAATACATAGCGAGGCCAAGATTGACGTGGAACACACACAGACAGATGCACACACACGCACACACAGACAGATGCACACACGCACTCATACCCAAACACAGGGCTGTGTCTGTATCCACCAGACTGTGGATCATCTAGCATAGAGGCAGGGCTGTGTCTGTATCTACCAGAGACTGTGGATCATCTAACATAGAGGGCAGGGCTGTGTCTGTATCTACCAGAGACTGGATCATCTAACATAGAGGCAGGGCTGTGCCTGTATCTACCAGAGACTGTGGATCATCTAACATAGAGGCAGGACTGTGTCTGTATCTACCAGAGACTGTGGATCATCTAGCATAGAGGCAGGACTGTGTCTGTATCTACCAGAGACTGTGGATCATCTAACATAGAGGCAGGACTGTGCCTGTATCTACCAGAGACTGGATCATCTAACATAGAGGCAGGACTGTGTCTGTATCTACCAGAGACTGTGGATCATCTAACATAGAGGCAGGACTGTGCCTGTATCTACCAGAGACTGTGGATCATCTAACATAGAGGCAGGACTGTGCCTGTATCTACCAGAGACTGGATCATCTAACATAGAGGCAGGGCTGTGTCTGTATCTACCAGAGACTGTGGATCATCTAACATAGAGGCAGGACTGTGCCTGTATCTACCAGAGACTGTGGATCATCTAACATAGAGGCAGGACTGTGCCTGTATCTACCAGAGACTGGATCATCTAACATAGAGGCAGGGCTGTGTCTGTATCTACCAGAGACTGTGGATCATCTAACATAGAGGCAGGACTGTGCCTGTATCTACCAGAGACTGTGGATCATCTAACATAGAGGCAGGACTGTGCCTGTATCTACCAGAGACTGGATCATCTAACATAGAGGCAGGGCTGTGTCTGTATCTACCAGAGACTGTGGATCATCTAACATAGAGGCAGGACTGTGCCTGTATCTACCACATACTGTGGATCATCTAACATAGAGGCAGGGCTGTGTCTGTATCTACCACATACTGTGGATCATCTAACATAGAGGCAGGGCTGTGTCTGTATCTACCACAGACTCTGGATTATCTAACATAGAGGCAGGGCTGTGTCTGTATCTACCAGAGACTGTGGATCATCTAACATAGAGGCAGGGCTGTGCCTGTATCTACCACAGACTGTGGATCATCTAACATAGAGGCAGGGCTGTGTCTGTATCTACCACAGACTGTGGATCATCTAGCATAGAGGCAGGGCTGTGCCTGTATCTACCAGAGACTGTGGATCATCTAACATAGAGGGCAGTGCTGTGTCTGTATCTACCACATACTGTGGATCATCTAACATAGAGGCAGGGCTGTGTCTGTATCTACCAGACTGTGGATCATCTAACATAGAGGCAGGACTGTGCCTGTATCTACCACATACTGTGGATCATCTAACATAGAGGCAGGGCTGTGTCTGTATCTACCAGAGACTGTGGATCATCTAACATAGAGGCAGGGCTGTGCCTGTATCTACCACATACTGTGGATCATCTAACATAGAGGCAGGGCTGTGTCTGTATCTACCACATACTGTGGATCATCTAACATAGAGGCAGGGCTGTGTCTGTATCTACCAGACTGTGGATCATCTAACATAGAGGCAGGGCTGTGCCTGTATCTACCACATACTGTGGATCATCTAACATAGAGGGCAGTGCTGTGTCTGTATCTACCACATACTGTGGATCATCTAACATAGAGGCAGGGCTGTGTCTGTATCTACCAGACTGTGGATCATCTAACATAGAGGCAGGACTGTGCCTGTATCTACCAGAGACTGTGGATCATCTAACATAGAGGCAGGACTGTGCCTGTATCTACCACATACTGTGGATCATCTAACATAGAGGCAGGACTGTGCCTGTATCTACCACATACTGTGGATCATCTAACATAGAGGCAGGGCTGTGTCTGTATCTACCAGAGACTGTGGATCATCTAACATAGAGGCAGGGCTGTGTCTGTATCTACCAGAGACTGGATCATCTAACATAGAGGCAGGGCTGTGTCTGTATCTACCAGAGACTGTGGATCATCTAGCATAGAGGCAGGGCTGTGTCTGTATCTACCAGAGACTGTGGATCATCTAACATAGAGGCAGGGCTGTGCCTGTATCTACCACATACTGTGGATCATCTAACATAGAGGCAGGGCTGTGTCTGTATCTACCAGACTGTGGATCATCTAACATAGAGGCAGGACTGTGCCTGTATCTACCAGAGACTGTGGATCATCTAACATAGAGGGCAGGGCTGTGCCTGTATCTACCAGAGACTGGATCATCTAACATAGAGGCAGGGCTGTGCCTGTATCTACCAGAGACTGGATCATCTAACATAGAGGCAGGGCTGTGCCTGTATCTACCAGAGACTGTGGATCATCTAACATAGAGGCAGGGCTGTGCCTGTATCTACCAGAGACTGTGGATCATCTAGCAAACAAGAATTACTAGGAATTCCGCAAAAATATACTTTATACTTTTCCAATTACTGACCTTAATCTCCTTATAAACAGAGCTTAAACTTTACAAATAACAGAGCTTAGCATTTGCTGATTTCTGCCATATCTGATTACTGTTTTTCTGATATCTAATTATGTCCTATAATGTCATTCAGTCGTGCATTAGGCCCAAAAATAAATGTACCTGTGTTTGGTGTTCCCGCGAACAGTCCCTATTGTTGGCTGTGATTATCTCAAAAAAATTTCCATCAATATTTTTTAATAAAGTTTTCTGCAAAGTTGTGATACCTCCTGCAGTGAAAGTGCAGGGTATAGAAACATATGATGTCAAATAACAATGACCAAACTGTTTGTTCGGATTACTCGGTTTTCATCGTCAGACCAAATCCTACAGCATGGCTACATGCCAATTTACAGCTAGCAGCTTACTGGTGTGTTTTACGTTTATTTATCGTCACTACCGGTTGCCCATATGAGCGACGCCTCCTGAAGAGATTAGTTATTTTAGATTTTGGAGGATAGTGCAATGATACAGACAGAGACCCATACCAGAGTCTCCTCTGGTTCTTTTACATGCACGGTGTAAAGCACCAACACGAGACCTCGGTTTAACGTCACATCTGAAAGACTGTTAATTTTATTAGGGTCAGACGGGGGATCGAACCTGCGATCCCTGGATTGCCAGTCCAGTGTGTTACCACTGGACTACATATCCGTCCAGCAGCCTACTGGTTATCAAGTACCTGCCTCATATCCACAACATTATAACACATGAAGACAAAATAGATTTTCAACATGGCCGCCATATTGGATTTCAAAATGGAAAAAGTTTAGCTAATTTTGATTGTAATTCATGTTATCCCCTTGAAATAAGGTTTTATTACTAGTTAGTAACAGTATCAGTCACAGATAAAAAACTTTTCAGCACAGGTGTTGAGAGCAATTAATTGAGTCAATTTCTCTGTCGCATAAATACAGAACCTAAATCAATGCCCTAACCGTGGGTGTTTCTGACTTTAAAATTGACGTCCTGTCTCCATAGATACCAGCAATGGTAGATTATATATCAAGAATAATCAGAAATGACAACAATGCTAGAACTTTGGATGAACCCAACGGATATAAAATAAGTACATATTGCAGGAAAGACCTATTTGTATTGGTATATCGACAGGAATATTTCATTTAACGTAAGTATTATGAAAATGTTTTCCATTATCAATTAATTTCATAGATAATAAAATTATAAACATGTTATTTTATTTTGGGGGTTAAAATTGCTTAAGTGATATGGTGACTGAGTAACTGTTCTTGGTGGAGGAAGACTCATGAGCCTCTCTGAGCCGGTCATCTGGGCAGAACCACCAACCTTCCTTCCTCATAGGAAATATTTTCACACCCTCAGTGAGATTCAAACATACAGCAGTGGGAAGGGGGATTATGTCCAGGGGAGGGTTATGTCTGGGGGAGGATTATGTCTGGGGGAGGATTATGTCCGGGGGATTATGTCCGGGGAGGATTATATCTGGGGGGATTATGTCTGGGAGGATTATGTCCAGGAGGATTATGTCTGGGGGAAGGATTATGTCCGGGGGAGATTATGTCTGGGGGAATTATGTCCGGGGGAGGATTATGTCCGGGGAGGATTATGTCCGGGGAGGATTATGTCCGGGGGAGGATTATGTCCGGGGAGGATTATGTCGGGGGGATTATGTCCGGGGGAGATTATGTCCGGGGAGGATTATGTCCGGGGGAGGATTATGTCCTGGGGGATGTCTGGGGGGATTATGTCTGGGGGGATTATGTCCGGGGATTGTGTCTGGAGGATTATGTCCGGGGAAGGATTATGTCCAGGGGGATTATGTCCGGGGGAGATTATGTCCGGGGGAGGATTATGTCCGGGGAGGATTATGTCCGGGGGAGGATTATGTCCGGGGGGATTATGTCTGGGGGGATTATGTCTGGGGGATTATGTCCGGGGGATTGTGTCTGGGAGGATTATGTCCGGGGGAGGATTATGTCCGGGTGAGGATTATGTCCGGGGGAGGATTATGTCCGGGGGAGGATTATGTCCGGGGGATTATGTCCGGGGGGATTATGTCTGGGGGAGGATTATGTCTGGGAGGATTATGTCCAGGAGGATTATGTCTGGGGGGATTATGTCCGTGGGAGGATTATGTCCGTGGGAGGATTATGTCCGGAGGAGGATTATGTCTGGGGGAGGATTATGTCCAGGGGAGGATTATGTCCGGGGGGAGGATTATGTCCAGGGGGAGGATTATGTCCAGGGGATTATGTCCGGGGGATTATGTCCGGGGTTATGTCCAGGGGGATTATGTCCCGGGGGAGGATTATGTCCAGGGGAGGATTATGTCCAGGGGATTATGTCCGGGGGGATTATGTCCGGGGATTATGTCCGGGGGGATTATGTCCAGGGGGATTATGTCCGGGGGAGGATTATGTCCAGGGGGAGGATTATGTCCAGGGGATTATGTCCGGGGGGATTATGTCCGGGGGGATTATGTCCCGGGGGGAGGGATTATGTCCGTACACTAGGATAATTGTTTAGATGGACTTGTTCAGGTTATCAATTAATTTTATAAATAATAAAATTATAAACATGTTATTTTATTATTTATACAAATTTATTTTAGCTCGATTGTGAAACAAGTTATTTCAACTTATATTAATCACTCTCGAGACCTCAATCCTGATGGAATCCATCGCCATGAAGGCGAGAGAAGAGCAAGGTGGAATTTAAATGCCTAAATGTTCAACTCGATGTGATATGCTTACCTCTCCCAGGTCCTTACCTTCAAGGTCAAAGTAACACCTACATTTTCATAGCTTTTTTGTTTATATATTTGATGCCAATAAATTGATACAGATTATTGTCTTGGGGTGAACATTTGTAGAAAGAATCAGCTACTGAGTCACCATTTTAACTCCCATAATAAAATTGAGGCATTTAAATTCCACATCGCCTCTTTTCTCTCAGCGAGAGATTAATATAAGTTGTAAAAACAAGCAATCGAGCTAAAATAAATTTGTATAAACTATTGAGTTGAACACCTTTGTGAAGTGTAAAGCCGTGATTTATTTGTGAGTTAGACTTAACGTCTATGTTTGGGGAATTAACACACAGCTTACATTTTTACTTTTGTCATTTATGGTAACAAAACACTTTACACATATACAATATAGTTAGTTCACTAATTCAACACTGACTTTCCAGTAAAAGTTTAAACTTTATTTATTAACGATTGCGAAGCAAGTTCTAACAACTTATATTAATCACTCTCATTGGCGCGGATGAAAGAGTATATGTGGGAGGAAACCGGAGTACCCGGAGAAAACCCACCTGTTCGATCTGGCGACCACCGTACCATCTCACATACTTCCCGGTCCGAGGATCGAACCCGGGTTGCATTGGTGAGAAGCGAGCGTGCTAACCACTGCGCTAATCAGACTTTCCAGTATATCAAAATCCAAAGATAATTCGTTCAATATTGGTTTTCCAAAACATGTGTAACCCATTATGTTAGTTTGTTTCTGAATAACACATTGTATGTTAGTTTGTTTCTGAGTAACCCATTGTATGTTAGTTTGTTTCTGAGTAACTCATTGTATGTCAGTTTGTTTCTGAGTAACACATTGTATGTTAGTTTGTTTCTGAGTAACACATTGTATGTTAGTTTGTTTCTGAGTAACACATTGTATGTTAGTTTGTTTCTGAGTAACACATTGTATGTCAGTTTGTTTCTGAGTAACACATTGTATGTTAGTTTGTTTCTAGGTAACCCATTGTATGTTAGTTTGTTTCTAGGTAACCCATTGTATGTCAGTTTGTTTCTGAGTAACACATTGTATGTTAGTTTGTTTCTGAGTAACACATTGTATGTTAGTTTGTTTCTGAGTAACACATTGTATGTTAGTTTGTTTCTGAGTAACACATTGTATGTTAGTTTGTTTCTGAGTAACACATTGTATGTTAGTTTGTTTCTGAGTAACACATTGTGTTAGTTTGTTTCTGAGTAACACATTGTATGTTTGTTTGTTTCTGAGTAATACATTGTATGTTAGTTTGTTTCTGAGTAACACATTGTATGTTAGTTTGTTTCTGATTAACCCATTGTATGTTAGTTTGTTTCTGAGTAACCCATTGTATGTTAGTTTGTTTCTGAGTAACCCATTGTATGTTAGTTTGTTTCCAAGTAACCCATTGTATGTTAGTTTGTTTCTGAGTAACACATTGTATGTTAGTTTGTTTCTAGGTAACCCATTGTATGTTAGTTTGTTTCTGAGTAACCCATTGTATGTTAGTTTGTTTCTGAGTAACACATTGTATGTTAGTTTGTTTCTAGGTAACCCATTGTATGTTAGTTTGTTTCTAGGTAACCCATTGTATGTTAATTTGTTTCCGAGTAACCCATTGCATGTTAGTTTGTTTCTAGGTAACCCATTGTATGTTTGTTTGTTTCGTTCCAGCAAAAAATGAAAATCCAGACATCTTCAACAAACGGCTGCAACTGACGAGACTGTAGCTACAACAACTGCAAGCCTGATACCGGATCCGACGGACCTTCTTCTGAGCATGATCCCCATAATGGTGATGGCTATATTTCTTATAACAGTGATCCTGATTTCATACAAGCTATTTCATTGGTTCCTCTCTAGCGACAACAAGAATAATCTCAACATCAATGTTGATCAAAATATGGTTAGAGAACTGCAGATGGAGTATCTCTTCTGATGAACACTGGTTGTGTTTCATGCACAAACGAAACTGTGCCAGGAGCATCGTGTACTATGTTGTAACTCTTATTGTGACATTATGCATCAAGTACATTTAGATATACACCAATCTAAAGACCACTGGATGGGAGTTGCCAAATTCTAATTAAGACATTATTTGTGTCACTGTAATAGTCTTGCATTATGTGTGCCATGCATATATGCATGCTCGACCTACAGTGGAGAACGGACAATATCCCCCCCCGGACAATATCTCCCCATATATTTTGACACAGGCAATATCCCACCCATCAAATACTCAAGGCGGACGATACCCCCCCCCCCCGTAGAAAATCATAGGGCGGACAATATCCCCCATTGGAATTCACGGGTAGGACAATATCCCCCCTGGACATTATCCACCTCCCCCTTATTAACTTAACTTATAAACTAACAACATTTATTTCTGTACAGGTAATAATGTACCACATATAGTCTGATATTTTGTTTGACCTTAGTTATTTTTGGACTTTAATCATGTTAATTGTTTGGCTAATTGATGATTTTATTGCTTCTTTCAACTTCACTAAAACTGATTGGATTGCAATGGAATTTAATCATGTTAATTGTTTGGCTAATTGATGATTTGATTGCTTCTTTCAACTTCACTAAAACTGATTGGTTTGCAAATGGAATTTAATCATGTTAATTGTTTGGCTAATTGATGATTTGATGGCTTCTTTCAACTTCACTAAAACTGATTGGTTTGCAAATGGAATTTAATCATGTTAATTGTTTCGCTAATTGATGATTTGATTGCTTCTTTCAACTTCACTAAAACTGATTGGTTTGCAAATGGAATTTAATCATGTTAATTGTTTCGCTAATTGATGATTTGATTGCTTCTTTCAACTTCACTAAAACTGATTGGATATTGTCCTACATGTGAATTCCAATGGGGGGGGGGGATTGTCCGCCATATGATTTTCCACCGGGGGGGATATTGTCCGCCTGTGTCAAATATATGGGGGAATATTGTCCGGGGGATATTGTCTGGGGGGATATTGTCCGGGGATATTGTCTGGGGGGATATTGTCCGGGGGGGATATTGTCCAGGGGGGATATTGTCCAGGGGGGATATTGTCCAGGGGGGATATTGTCCGGGGGGGATATTGTCCAGGGGGATATTGTCTGGGGGGATATTGTCCAGGGGGGATATTGTCCAGGGGGATATTGTCCTACACCCCCTACATGTATTCAGTGACCATTTTTATTTTTTCCACAGAAGGGGGAACTAAATCTCCAGACAATTTACAACACAATGTCCGCTGATAGCGCAGTGGTGTCGCGTTCACTTCAGGTCGACAGATCTGGAGTTGGCACCCGACTGTACCTAAACATTTGTGTCCTTAGGCAAGGCATTTAAATTTCACATTGCCTCTTCTCTCTCCTTCATGGCGATCGATTCCATCAGGAATGTGGTCTCAAGAGCGATGGATTCCATCAGGAATGTGGTCTCAAGAGCGATGGATTCCATCAGGAATGTGGTCTCAAGAGTGTGGATTCCATCAGGAATGTGGTCTCAAGAGCGATGGATTCCATCAGGAATGTGGTCTTGAGAGCGATGGATTCCATCAGGAATGTGGTCTCGAGAGCGATGGATTCCATCAGGAATGTGGTCTCAAGAGCGATGGATTCCATCAGGAATGTGGTCTCGAGAGCGATGGATTCCATCAGGAATGAGGTCTCGAGAGCGATGGATTCCATCAGGAATGAGGTCTCTTGAGGTCGATGGATTCCATCAGGAATGAGGTCTTGAGAGCGATGGATTCCATCAGGAATGAGGTCTCGAGAGTGATGGATTCCATCAGGAATGTGGTCTCCGATGGATTCCATGTGGTCTCGATGGATTCCATCAGGAATGAGGTCTCGAGAGCGATGGATTCCATCAGGAATGAGGTCTCGAGAGCGATGGATTCCATCAGGAATGAGGTCTCGAGAGCGATGGATTCCATCAGGAATGAGGTCTCGAGAGCGATGGATTCCATCAGGAATGTGGTCTCGAGAGCGATGGATTCCATCAGGAATGAGGTCTCGAGAGCGATGGATTCCATCAGGAATGAGGTCTCGAGAGCGATGGATTCCATCAGGAATGTGGTCTCGAGAGTGATGGATTCCATCAGGAATGTGGTCTCGAGAGCGATGGATTCCATCAGGAATGAGGTCTCGAGAGCGATGGATTCCATCAGGAATGAGGTCTCGAGAGCGATGGATTCCATCAGGAATGTGGTCTCGAGAGCGATGGATTCCATCAGGAATGAGGTCTCGAGAGCGATGGATTCCATCAGGAATGAGGTCTCGAGAGCGATGGATTCCATCAGGAATGTGGTCTCGAGAGCGATGGATTCCATCATGAATGTGGTCTCGAGAGCGATGGATTCCATCAGGAATGTGGTCTCGAGAGCGATGGATTCCATCAGGAATGAGGTCTCGAGAGCGATGGATTCCATCAGGAATGTGGTCTCGAGAGCGATGGATTCCATCAGGAATGGGGTCTCGAGAGCGATGGATTCCATCAGGAATGGGGTCTCGAGAGCGATGGATTCCATCAGGAATGGGGTCTCGAGAGCGATGGATTCCATCAGGAATGGGGTCTAAGGAGAGCGATGGATTCCATCAGGAATGGGGTCTAAGGAGAGCGATGGATTCCATCAGGAATGGGGTCTAAGGAGAGCGATGGATTCCATCAGGAATGGGGTCTCGAGAGCGATGGATTCCATCAGGAATGGGGTCTAAGGAGAGCGATGGATTCCATCAGGAATGGGGTCTAAGGAGAGCGATGGATTCCATCAGGAATGGGGTCTCGAGAGCGATGGATTCCATCAGGAATGGGGTCTAAGGAGAGCGATGGATTCCATCAGGAATGGGGTCTAAGGAGAGCGATGGATTCCATCAGGAATGTGGTCTCGAGAGCGATTAATCTAATGTTGTGTAAAAGCTTCTTTCGAGCTCAAATAAATTTGTACAAACTAAACTATAAACTAAACTATAAACTAAACTATAAACTAAACTATAAACTAAACTATAAACTAAACTATAAACTAAACTATAAACTAAACTATAAACTAAACTATAAACTAAACTAAGCTGATGAAAAAAAATTAACAAACGAAGAAATGTGTTTATGTCAATCATGAGTGATAAATATAACCTTCAACCTTCAGATATCTAATTTGATAAGAAGAATGTAAGGTATCATTAATTCAACTATGCTGTGTGTGAGAGAGGATCATGTTATTCATTAGTACATGTGATTAAAGATATAAAATTAATCTACGTTGTATTCTGATTTATAGTTAGTAAGCGGCTTAAAGCGACATTACATCGCAAAAGCAAAAAAACAACATTTTCTCCCATTTAAATGCATCTCTACTACAAATTCTTCCGAAAACATTTGAACACTAACATTGAATCAATAACTGTATTGTGGTCTACAAACTATTAAAAGTGAAAATAGGATTACATATAGTGGTCAGTCATACTCCTGAATTGATGTATTGTTTGTCATTGGAGTCAATACTAAGCGTGTGATACTGCGCTTTGAGGATATTTAACTAAGATTAGTCTAAAATTAGATATCCATTGGCACAGATGTGAGATATAACGGTAAATATGTACCATAGATCGCGTTATTCAGGATACCCGCATTGTATTACAACCTATTTACATTATTTTGTTATGTCAACAAACGTCGTATACAACGTTTATTTATTAGTTGAAATACTCAGTTTTTGAGGGCAAATATTTCAAATAAATTATACCATATTAATAGGAAATTACATTCTGTAGAAATTTGCGTTTTCACCAATGTAGTGTCGCTTTAAGATACATTGTTGTATACACTTGTAATGTAATGACACTATTCATCTGAATTTAATAACAACCAATTCATTCAAATTTAAAAGGAAACCCCAGATTGTTTAAATTTAATAAGACTCCATTCATATGGATTTAATAACACCCCAATTCTCATTATTTGAATTTAATTTAAGACCCAAGCACTTAAATTTAATAAGACCTAATTCATTTGAATTTAATAAGACCCCTATTATTTGAATTTAATAAGACCCCTATTATTTGAATTTAATAAGACCCCTATCATTTGAAGTTAAAGAAACCACATTCATTTGAATTTAACAAGACCCCTATTATTTGAATTTAATAAGACCCCTATTATTTGAATTTAATAAGACCCTTATTATTTGAATTTAATAAGACCCCTATTATTTGAATTTAATAAGACCCCTATCATTTGAAGTTAAAGAAACCACATTCATTTGAATTTAACAAGACCCCTATTATTTGAATTTAATAAGACCCCTATTATTTGAATTTAATAAGACCCTTATTATTTGAATTTAATAAGACCCCTATTATTTGAATTTAATAAGACCCCTATCATTTGAAGTTAAAGAAACCACATTCATTTGAATTTAACAAGACCCCTATTATTTGAATTTAATAAGACCCCTATTATTTGAAGTTAAAGCGACACTACATCAGTGAAAACACAAGTTTCTACAGAATGTATTATCCTATTATATAGTATAATTATTTTCCAAATATTTGCCTCAAATACTGAGTATTTCAACTAATAAACAAACATTGTATACGCGGTTTGTTGACTTAACAAACTAATGTAAACATCCATGCACAATACAACTAGTGTATCCTGAATAACACAACTTATGGTACATATTTACCGTTATATCTCACATTTGTGCCTATTTATTTGTAGACTATTCTTAGTTAAATTATCTCTAAACGACATTATCTTGCGTTTAGTACTGACTCCGATGACAAACAAATGTCAATTCAGGAGCATGGATGACCGGTATATGAAATAATACTTTCAATCCACCAAAACACTGTTTATTGATTCAATGTTAGTATTCGAATGTATTCAGAAGAATTTGTAGTAGCAATGCATTTATACGTGAAAATATGCATTTTATTTGCTTTTTGCGATGTAATGTCGCTTTAACAAGACCGAATTTGAATTTAAGTCCCCAATTTATCTTAATTTAATAAGAGCCTGCCACTCTTGTGATTAGCTCTGATGAACTGAAACTAGTACAGCAAGATATCAATAGGCAATTAATACCAACTTATGAATTAGTAATTATACAAACAGATGGTAGAATCTCAGATTCCTGTTGATCAAACTACAGCAGTATTTAGCTGATAATACAATTTTATTTATGACTTCAACAGATATATGCCAAGTCTCGAGTTGTTGGAGTCTCCCAATTAGAAACCCAATTTCCCACTCTCACAATTGGGATATCAAACATACCCGATTGACAGAATCATGTTAGTAGTAAGAGCAGTAAATCATCTCAAAATCTTAAGCACAATGCGTGCGTGTTTTACATTTATTTATTGTCATTACCGGTTGCCCATATGAGCGACGCCTCCTGAAGAGATTTTAGAATTTTGGAGGATAGTGCAATGATACAGAGAGAGACCCATTTCAGAGTCTCCTCTTGTTCTTTTACGTACATGGTATAGAGCACCGACATGAGACCTCGGTTTAACGTCCCATCTGAAAGACTGTTAATGTTAGTATGCTCAGATGGGGGATCGAACCTGTAATCACTGGATTCCCAGTCCACCGTGTTAACCACTGGACTACGGAGAGTGAGAGTCCCAGAAACGCGAGAGTCATATTCACAACACGATGAGACCCAGCATTCCAACCACAACAGATCAAGTGTGTCGGCCTTGAAAGAGCCAGGGTCAAGCCCCAAGAGAGCCAGAGTTCCAGCCACAACAGATCAAGTGTGTCGGCCTTGAAAGAGCCAGGGTCAAGCCCCAAGAGAGCCAGAGTTCCAACCACAACAGATCAAGTGTGTCGGCCATGAAAGAGCCAGGGTCAAGCCCCAAGAGAGCCAGAGTTCCAGCCCTGATAGTACCAGAGTTGCTGCCTAGGGAGAGGCAGGAATGAGGTTCTGGCCGAGCTAGAGTGACAGCCCTGGGAGAGATGGATATCAGACCAGGAAGAGGCGGGGTTTAAGCACTTGGGAGGCATGAGTTTGACTTGACTAGTGAAGTGCTGTAATTAATCCTACCTTGTCGAGCATGTATCGGGAGTCTGGGGTCATGCTGCGTGCCGCTTGCTTCCTCTTACTACAACCCCCACCAACATCTCTCTAAAACAGATATCAACATTCTTGTTTATACAACAGTTTTCCATTGCCCAATGAGAGACATTGGTCAGTGACTGCCCCTGAATACTCCCTAAAAGTAGATCGGTCCTATTAAGTGTTTTGCTCTGTTTTTATCATTGTTTCCTTTGCACAACATGCCAGCAATTTTATTCCACTATCGCTTCTCAGATCTCCTACAGTACATTGTATATGCAATGGGTACTTATTTGTAAAAGAATGTTATCAGTTCATTAACACGATTTTGATAAAAAATCACATTTATCATACCGCAACATCTTGTTTGGAAACAGCAATAAAAACAAAGGATTCTACCTAAAAGGACCTATTCACATGTGTGTTTTACGTTTATTTATCATCGCTACCGGTTGCCCATATGAGCGACGTCTCCTGAAGATATTAGTCATTTTAGATTTTGGAGGATAGTGCAATGATACAGACAGAGACCCATTCCAGAGTCTCCGCTGGTTCTTTTACGTGCACGGTGTAAAGCACGGACACGAGACCTCAGTTTAACGTCCCATCTGAAAGACTGTTAATTTTATTAGGGTCAGACGGGGGATCGAACCTGCGATCCCTTGATTACCAGTCCAGTGTGTTACCACTGGACTACAGATCTGTCTATTCACATTTTGGAATAAATCAGACTTTATCTGCCAAGGGAGGTAATAGAAAATTACAGATGTCTCATTACTGGAATCACTAGGAAAAATAAGGCTAAAAGTTTAAACATTAGTTTCTCAGTCTACAACCATATATTGATTTCATGTGACACAGAAACAACAACAAGAAACAGCTAAATGAAACATTTTGGAGCGATACACGACAGTGCTATCAAGCTCCATTTGATAGCCTGTTCATTCCTATTAGATGTACATTGATAGCCTGTTCATTCCTATTAGAGGTACATTGATAGCCTGTTCATTCCTGTTAGATGTACATTGATAGCCTGTTCATTCCCATTAGATGTACATTGATAGCCTGTTCATTCCCATTAGATGTACATTGATAGCCTGTTCATTCCCATTAGATGTACATTGATAGCCTGTTCATTCCTATTAGATGTACATTGATAACCTGTTCATTCCCATTAGATGTACATTGATAGCCTGTTCATTCCTATTAGATGTACATTGATAGCCTGTTCATTCCTATTAGATGTACATTGATAGCCTGTTCATTCCTATTAGATGTACATTGATAGCCTGTTCATTCCTATTAGATGTACATTGATAGCCTGTTCATTTCTATTAGATGTACATTTTGTATATAAAATACGGGAAGTCATTTATTTATAGAGGCTTCAATTTTATAACTAATAAGTAACTGTTTTCAACCTTACTAAATTTCGAAGAGTTTATACATTTATAGTTTAGAATATTTGTTAATTACAAATATTTTATATCTTTACACAGATAATTACTAGATAGTTATTACGCAAACACCTAGATTACTTCGTAATAGGATGACAGGGGATTAGTGTCTGATTAGTTTAAACATTAATTAGTTGTTCTGTTACATATCATAAAAGTTTCGGATTAGAACCAGTCCGTAACCAGGCTTACGCAACTTGTAACAAAATATATGGACGTCGTGATAGCGCAGGTCGGGAGTACGAGTCCCGCAGAAGCCGTTAATATTGTGCCCTTAGGCAAGGCATTTAAATTCCACGTTGCCTCTTCTCTCTCCCTCGTGGTGATGGATTCCATCAGGAATGAGGTCTCGAGAGTGATTAATATAAGTTGAAAGAACTTGTTTCGCAATCAAGCTAAAATAAATTTGTATAAACTAACAAAATATATATATCATAGGCGTTCTTGTTGATGAAGATTCAAAAAGATAAGTTCACCCATTGGCTGCCCAATCAGTAGCCTGGAATCCAGTCTGTCGATTTTTCATTTTTTAACTTCTGGCAAAATGACAGCCTGGGGAAACTTGATTTCTGATTGTAGCGCCATCTACTTACACCCACTTCTATGAGGGTGTAGATTTGAAGAACGACAACTCTTCTCTACAAGATACTATCGCTAAATGTAGAAACGGAATTCTATCGGAAATCGCCGAACATATATTATTATCATATACCGGTAAGTGTTTATTGTGTGTTTATTGCGTGTTTATTGCGTGTTTATTGCGTGTTTATTGATTGCTTGTGCTCTCCTTATACTATTTACACTTACTCCAGAATCCCGAAACATACGTAAAATATAAAACAAATAAAAATTATACTTTTCGCAAAATTTAAATCGACACGCCTCGGTACCTCATCCATGCGATTACCCCAACTACAACTACATACAACAAACAAACATAAAAACTACACCCAGAGAGTCGGCAACAGTATAAAATGGATGTTCATCTATTTTGATGCATTTTCTCAGAGTGAAATGCATTCCACATCATTAATGATACACTATTGTGAATAACATTTTGTCGAAGGAATTCTATAATTGACTCCCTATTTTCGGTAGAGGATTAATCTAATATAACGTTACTTTTGTGCCAATTAAAGCCTGACGACAGTACAATACACACGTATACATACATGTACATATTACGGATGGCAATGGGCAACAATATTAATACTGGAGTACTAGGAAACTAGCATGGGAATGGTCGTTGATATATTTTGCCTGGTCAGTCATATAAATATATTTTAATACCGAGATCATTAATTGGGCCGTATTGAGTTTCTGATAATATCAACAGTGTTATTTTGCCAGAAGTAAATTGGTGAATAATGAATAGACTGGAACCAGGCTACTAGGGAAACGATCACTTAATTATTGGCTAAATGTACATTCCATTACAAGTAATCAATGAAACCTACATTTGGCTTTCATTTCAGATATTAACAGGTAATATCTAAAAACAGTAATCGACCGACCACGACGTTCCAAGGGAGAGTAATGATGTATATCTTATCTTTGAGGCAGAGAGACACTGGTCAGTTACTGCCCCTGAATATTCCCTAAAAGTAGATAGGTCCTTTTAAGTGTTTTCCTCTGTTTTTATCGTTGTTTCATTTGCACAACATGCTAGCAATTTTATTCCACTATCGCTTCTTATGAGCATTAAAACACTATATCTTGACATACCTCCTACAATATATGCAATGGGTACTTATTTGTAAAATAATGGTATCAGTTTATTAACACGATTTGGATAAAATCACATTTATCATACCGCAACATCTGGTTAGGGAACAACAGTAAAAACAAAGGATTCCAACTAAAAGGACCTATTCACATTTTGGAATAATCAGACTTTATCTGCCAATATAAAATTAGATGTCTCTCATAGGTCCCACTATTATATCAAATTTTAAACTACTAATGTCAAGTATAATAAGGTATAATATAATATATTAAAGCAACACTACATTGGTGAAAACACAAATTTCCTATTATATGGTATAACCTTTTTTCGAAATATTTGCCTCAAAAACAAAGTATTTCAATAATAAACAAACCTTGTTACCAATGTAATATTTCAATACATCAAAGTGGCGGAAAAAGAACCTGCATCTGATTTTCTGATATGAGTGTGACAGCTATAGTTATATCCATTTTTAGCTCCATCTGTAGAGTGCAACTTATTTTGTATGACTAATGTGCATTATGAGCTTTCATTCAGTATGAAAATATGAACTTTTGCAATTAGTTTGAACTCTACCTATATTAACTGGAGTACTAGCTGCTTGCTAGCTGGCATGCCCCCGGACCACCCTAGAAGGTTCGCCTTCGTTCACGTTCTGACTACTGGATTATAGCACGAAATCACCACGTTGTGGCGGAGAAGACCACCCACATTTCCTGGGTAGAAACCAGTACTCAATTCTCCAACCTCCGCAAGCGACTGACAACTTTCTCACATATAATAATTTGATCACCTGTCCCGGACGGCCCTGATGATAGCGGTGAAAGGCGAGTTCTAACAACGGTGTGCTAGATTACTCCACCACCGATGTTCTAGTTTACTTAGAGTTAACCCTTAAAATGCCGAATAAATTGGAAGGAATGTGCTATATTGTATGCTATTCAGCCATGTGTTTTTGCTCCACTATTCGAATAGCAAACAGCATAGAGCCTGATTAGAGGGAACGTTCACATTCTGTCTGATCTGGCTCTATGCTTTTTTTGCAAAAGCAACTTTATTGTGGAGTTAAAGACAACTGTCATGTGGAGCTAAGGATAACAAAATTCCGCATGGGAGGAACTAGTTGAAAACTAGTCTTGGCCAGTAGGTGTGTGAGAAACATGTGTCCTGGCCAGTAGGTGTGTGAGAAACATGTGTCTTGGCCAGTAGGTGTGTGAGAAACATGTGTCCTGGCCAGTAGGTGTGTGAGAAACATGTGTCCTGGTCAGTAGGTGTGTGAGAAACATGTGTCCTGGCCAGTAGGTGTGTGAGAAACATGTGTCCTGGTCAGTAGGTGTGTGAGAAACATGTGTCCTGGTCAGTAGGTGTGGCAGAAACATGTGTCCTGGTCAGTAGGTGTGTGAGAAACATGTGTCCTGGTCAGTAGGTGTGGGAGAAACATGTGTCCTGGCCAGTAGGTGTGGTAGAAACATGTGTCCTGGTCAGTAGGTGTGGGAGAAACATGTGTCCTGGTCAGTAGGTGTGCAAGAAACATGTGTCCTGGTCAGTAGGTGTGCAAGAAACATGTGTCCTGGTCAGTATGTGTGGGAGAAACATGTGTCCTGGTCAGTAGGTGTGGGAAACATGTGTCCTGGCCAGTAGGTGTGTGAAACAGTGTCTGCAGTAGTGTGGAAAAGTGTCCTGCAGTAGGTGTGGGGAAACATGTGTCCTGGCCAGTAGGTGTGTGAGAAACATGTGTACTGGTCAGTAGGTGTGTGAGAAACATGTGTCCTGGCCAGTAGGTGTGTGAGAAACATGTGTCTTGGCCAGTAGGTGTGTGAGAAACATGTGTCCTGGCCAGTAGGTGTGTGAGAAACATGTGTCTTGGCCAGTAGGTGTGTGAGAAACATGTGTCCTGGCCAGTAGGTGTGTGAGAAACATGTGTCCTGGCCAGTAGGTGTGTGAGAAACATGTGTCTTGGCCAGTAGGTGTGTGAGAAACATGTGTCCTGGCCAGTAGGTGTGTGAGAAACATGTGTCCTGGCCAGTAGGTGTGTGAGAAACATGTGTCCTGGCCAGTAGGTGTGTGAGAAACATGTGTCCTGGTCAGTAGGTGTGTGAGAAACATGTGTCCTGGCCAGTAGGTGTGTGAGAAACATGTGTCCTGGCCAGTAGGTGTGTGAGAAACATGTGTCCTGGCCAGTAGGTGTACGAGAAACATGTGTCTTGGTCAGTAGGTGTGTGAGAAACATTTGTCCTGGCCAGTAGGTGTGTGAGAAACATTTGTCATGGCGAGTAGGTGTGTGGTGTGAGAAACATGTGTCCTGGCCAGTAGGTGTGTGAGAAACATGTGTCCTGGCCAGTAGGTGTGTGAGAAACATGTGTGATACATACATGTATATGAACTGTAAACCACTGGCAATGTTCTTCCCTGTACATAAACATAAAATGTTTGAAACAGAAGAAATGGAATAGGATGGATGCCCAAGCTTACCCTGTCTAGATTCTGTGATGACCCATATGACCGTTGACCCCTGTCTGGTGACCCCTCCTGAAGTGCAAGTGCAACAAGGTCAAACAGAGTAAAAGCAACACATAAGTACTTTAAGCAAGAATTACTATTAATAGATTGAAACACTTTACTGCATAAGCAGCACATTTACTCCAAAAATCCCATATCTTTGTACTGTAATCCAACCCATTTCAATTACATTGTAAATTATTTCCCTGATTGGCTAGGACTGGAAAATGATGAGAGATAGCAGGGCTAATGTGCCATCTTTAACCATAAAACAGAAAATGGAAAATAGTCAGA
The DNA here is from genome assembly GCA_014843695.1 of Archivesica marissinica. Classification (NCBI taxonomy): domain Eukaryota; kingdom Metazoa; phylum Mollusca; class Bivalvia; order Venerida; family Vesicomyidae; genus Archivesica; species Archivesica marissinica. Next base: position 45,851,585 of record CM026401.1, on the reverse strand, counting down.
GTTGTACTATCACCCTGCTAGCTATCACCGGCTTATCTGGATCTACACTTTTTGTAAGTCTATTTAGAGGCCTGTAGTGTTGAAAGGGTTAAATGCCAATTTGTTAATTTTACGATTTAAAAGACTCATTTTCTGCATTTAAAAAATGTCTAATCTACAAAAGGTTATTAGACAAAAACTCTATTTTGAAATGCTTGCCTCGGAGGCTACCTTGTGGCATGGTGCATAATTATAAAGTGGTGGAACCTATGCTCGGTGTATGCGTATTCCTATGCTTGGCGTATTCCTATGCACGGCTTATTCCAATGCTCGGCGTATTTGTCCATTTTCATCCGTATTTAAAATATTTATATAGCTCTAGTCTAATTTCGCTGACAGAGCTGAAGCATGGTTCAATAGCATTCCGTTGAGTGTATCGGTAGCCTGATGCAACTGTCACGTGACTGGTCCAGCAGACGAATATAAACAAACAAATCATTGGGAGAATATTTCCACTGAAACAGATATGGTGTATGAGCAATTCAGGTAGCTATCCGAATTTAAAAAGTCTACACATAGTTTCTATACCATTTCTGATTAAGACCAATAAATGTTTTTATTCAATGATTTATTATATCAAAATAAGATGTTCAACAAGTTATGGTGAATAAATAAAAAATAACAAGTACGCCATGCATAGGTGCCCTGAAGTCTTGTGTTCATCATATAAATGTCACGTGATGAAGCTAAAACTGTCAACAAGAGTTTTTTGACAGTTATTTTAACGACTTAAGAAAATAATAATATACGTGCAATTAACATTTTATGTGGGATTTACGCCGAGCATAGGTTCCACCACTCTAGACATAATGATAAAATATAACCTCCCATTACCGTAAAACCAAATTCTACAAAATACAATACCCTCATCAATATACTTCCTCTTGTCAGTTTACAAGAACTGAAATATTTGTTTTAAAAATTGACAATATACAGTGAAACCCATCTAAACCGAATGGCCCCGGACAAGATGGTATAAACGGCAATGTTTGGTTTGGATGGGTTTTCAGTTTAGAGGGGTTTTCAGTTTGGAGGGGTTTTCAGAGTAGGGAAGATTTCTCCTAAGTTAATTTCAACTCTGAAATGTTCAGAAGTATTGGGAGACATGTTAATAGTTTGGCAGTTAGTAAAGAACTGATTCATTTTAAGTGTACAATATAATATTCTGAAAATAAAATAGTTGAAAGTTGTACTTTAAAAGAATATTTATATAACCAGTTCCATATTTAATGACGAAAATCTGTTCGGTATTCGAAAAAAATCAAGACCAAGAAATTTGTTCGGTTTGGAGGAAATTCCAGTTTAGAGGGGTTTCACTGTACTTGTATATCAGTAGGTCGCTTGCAAGGCAATGAGACACAAGATATCTTAGATTTCTTTAATTAAGACCATTTCATGAAATAATGTGTATACTAAACACAATCAAACAACACTATCTACTTACCACAATATAAAAACATTTCAGCCCAACATATTAAACATATCTGATGTTTTTAAATAGAAAATTCCCACTTGCTAAATTCAGTGGAGTAAACAGGTCATACAGTGCAATGTTTATGTTCAACTACTTCCAAATATACAATTCCTATATAAACCAAACTAACTGAATGAAATGAATAAGGCAACTGATAAAACAATAAAGAATAATAACACAACTTTTTCAACAGATTCATACCAGCCATTTCATCTGTCTATGTACTCCAGCCACAGATTTCCCCTCCCCCTCATCTGCCACACTGTACCATTCCTCGTTCATCCTCATCGACGATGGTTCAAGATCACACTTCACATTCACTATATCCTCTGGGTACTCCAAACATGTCAACCACTTAATCAGTCTAGGTGAATATTCATTACAGCTCAACTCACTCCTTGTAGAAGGTGTGCTGACATCCATAGAACCACCATTAGCACCATTCATTTCACTTACATGTGTTTCATCTTCACCTACATTATCCATTTTAGCTGTATTCTTTCCTGTCTGTTCATCTATTGATATTGCTTGCCCCTCTAAGTCATCTGGGTATTTGTCACTTCGATCAGCTTTACTAGCTACATCTGTTACATTGTACAAATTTAAACCAGAAGTACTAAGCACTGGTAATTCATTTTCAAGTGTTTCTTCTTTCACACAACAACACAAGTCACTCTGGCTATCAAGTTCTGATCTTGGTGTTGTTTCTTTCAGGAATGTCTTTGGAATCTGCCATCCATTCATTGTTCTAGAATCAATAGAGTTCCAGTCAGAATCATCAATATATCCCAAGGAGTCAGTGCTCTCTGTCACAGTTTCAACCAATTCTTGTTTTCCATGTAGAAATTTATCCATACCAATAAATGATTCCTTCTCCATTTTATCAACATCATTTTCTCCTAAATATCCACTCTCAATTAAATCAGTAGATTGGACACATACACCTACACTGTCCATATGTGCCATGCTGTAACATGCATTACCTAGAATGTTTCTTGCCCATTCCAGTTGATCCTTCATCTTAGTTAAAAATATATTGTCCTCATTAGCAACTTGATCTGTGTCAAATTCAGCTGTAGAGTGTTCTTCATTTTCCAATATATCTGATACTTCATTAATCAACCATTGACATATCATTAGGTGTACATTATCATCTTCCGTAACTGGTAGTCCTTTCATTTGCTTCTCTCTGATACATATGAGAAAATTTCTGAGAGTACGGTTGATATAAACAAATGAATAATGTTCAGATACATTGCTGGGTTTTATACCCTCTTCTTCCTCAATTGTCTCTACAGCCTGATTCTTGCTACTTTTAATGAACTCATGACTGTCTTCATATACTTCCTGACTATCATAACTGCTAATTTTGTCCTCATTTTCCAATTCAGTGTCCAAACCTTTTCTTCTGCATACAAAAGGTTCTGAGGAATCAGTGGAATTCTTCTTAGTCCACTTACACATACTATCCAGTCTTTCCTTCCATTTGCAACTTCCACGCCAGTGCGTTGCCTCCTCTCTAACTAGCTCCATCTCTTCTAGCTCTGCTTTTAATAATGCTTCTACTGGTGATGGTGATGGAGAATAATTCTTCAAGTCATTAGTCTGTGGAATAACCTCTTCTTTATGTCCATTTGTTGAACTGTGTACAGTGGCCATATCTATTTCAATATTTACATTTTTAGCAATTTCATCATGTTTAAGCAGTAGTCCTGAAGGTGAAGTATAACTAAGTGGTCCAAGTTCAGGACAGCATACTTCTGCTTTCTCTCCTGGCATGACAATATCAAATTCAAATGGCAGGGGAAACTCATCGTCATTAGGCAACTTTGATAGAATTGAGTTATTCTCAGATCTTAGAGTACTTAGTTTTTCAGCCTTTTGAAAATCAGGCAAATTGTCACAACCAGGCTGCATTTGATTTGATTTCTCATCTAATTCAGTTGAATCTACCAAACCACTATGTATCAAATTCCCTGCCAGATCCTTCTGTTTTCTGTGTAATAAATCAGTAGGAGATCTAACCATGTTGTCTGTTGTCATCATGCTGGACTCAACATTCACCAAATCTGAATTACTGGTAAATAATTGCAGTGGACTTAAGCTTCTACCTAGTGAGGTTTGTATCTCATTTGATGATTGTTGACAAGGACTACTCATTATTGTAGGCTTAAACTCGGATTCATTAAGCGATGTGACACACCCCATTCTCAGACTGGCTACATGTGATGGGTCATTCCCATTTGCTAGCACTGTTATAGTGGTTGTAGATGACGGTCCTGTCTGTGAATAGGTTGTCATTGTCACTTCATCATTGAACTGTACTGAAGTAAATTCCTTATCAAGACCACTAGATGATGACTTTTGTAAGGTTCCTTGTACATTTTCAGATACAGATCCACCTATTGCTCCATATTCGCTCATATTTCCAGTAGCTATATCAGATTTAATTGACTCATGATCATGCATTGACTCGACTGAAGTATCTACAGAACTTAAATTCTCTTTAAAAGACTCTTTTCCAATACTGGAGCTACTAACAGCAATATATGTTGTATCCCTCAATGAAGAACATGCATCAGTATCTTCCTGGGATACATTTCTTCTCACCTCATTCTGAGGATCTATAGCTTCCAAGCCATCAACAAAATTTACTTCGCTTTCAACCTCATCCACATTTATTCCAAAACAGATATCAAAGGCATCATCAAAATTTACTTCGCTTTCAACCTCATCGACATTTATTCCAAAACAGCTATCAAAGACATCATCAAAATTTACTTCGCTTTCAACCTCATCCACATTTATTCCAAAACAGCTATCCAAGGCATCATCAACATTTAGATTTCTTGCCAACTCATCCACATTCGTTCCAAAACAGTCATCCAAGGCATCATCAGAATTTAGTTTGCTTTCCAACTCATCCACATTCGTTCCAAAACAGTCATCCAAGGCATCATCAGAATTTAGTTTGCCTTCCAACTCATCCACATTCGTTTCAAAACAGTCATCCAAGGCATCATCAGAATTTAGCTTGCTTTCCAACTCATCCACATTCGTTCCAAAACAGTTATCAGCTGTATAAATCTGGGTAACATTGATATTCTCATCCTGATCTTTGGAAACAATATCTGACCTGTCTATATTCTTCAAACTAAGGTTTGAAATTGGTACAGTCTCATCTTTTGGTATTGATTTAATTTTGGTAACTGTGTGACTGTCTTGCGATGTTTCTATAATTTTCACTCCAAACTTGTGTCTTGTGTCTGCAGTACTTAGATCTGAAGCAGCTTCCTTTATGCTATCATGTCCAGATATTTTCAACTCAGTGTTTTCAGAAATTGATTCTTTTACAAGTGTGGCTGGCAAGGTTGGATTAGACACCGTTTCTTCCATGTTGCCAGAAGAACTATCAAGTGTGACTGGCAAGGTTGGTTTAGACACCGTTTCTTCCATGTTGTCAGAGGAACTATCAAGTGTGGCTGGCAAGGTTGGTTTAGACACCGTTTCTTCCATGTTGTCAGAGGAACTATCAAGTGTGGCTGGCAAGGTTGGTTTAGACACCGTTTCTTCCATGTTGCCAGAAGAACTATCAAGTGTGGCTGGCAAGGTTGGTTTAGACACCGTTTCTTCCATGTTATCAGAGGAACTATCAAGTGTGGCTGGCAAGGTTGGTACAGTGTTAGCAGGTTGTGATGTATTAGAACTTGAAGACGCACTGGCCTTCACAGGATTGCTGTTGTTCTTGTTAATCTTAGTTGCAAAATAAATTACCATGTGGTGATAAAATATACATTTTGCACTTCAAAATGACAAGATTAGGATTAGAGGGCAGTTTTGGAGAAATAAGTCTACTTGATCCGACTCACTTCTCATTCTGATGATCATTGGCTAAGTCAACAAACTTTGCCTTTGTACATGTATACCCAGGGTTTGACAGGGCACATCTGATGGATATGTATAGTAACAAATGTCGATCGGACGCGGTAAATTTGCCAGATGGTTTCCCGATCGGTCGTGTTGATATTTTGATAAAATTGTAGCATTAAATTTCAATAATTGCCTGCCAGTTACGGGTAGATCTAATTTGAATTCATTTGGAAGTTTAAACGTTTGTGTCTCTGCAACAAATTTGTCCATACACATGTGAAGCCATTTTATAAATCTTGGAAATACTCAATCTATTATTAGACATGACCTAAATAAATTATCTAAATTTCTGAAATGTCATAAAACTGCTGCACATTTTATTCAAATGTCAGAAATATAATATTTGAAACAGAAATATTTTATTTCAGCGAGGTGCTTAGACTAACGTTGTACATGTTCTTCCTTACTGGTGTCTGGCTTCCCAAATATTACGACAATTGAATGAGAATACAGTATGGTTAGTGGTGTGTTTATGAAAACAGATCGTCTGCTAGAGCAAAGACATCAACAATGAGCCTGTTAAACTTTGGCTTTAGCTCTGATAAAAATGAGCCCCCTTCAATTGGTAAGAGAAAGAGGCATCAGCAAAATACGAGGCGCAGATTCAGACAAATGGCCTGAGGATTTCGTGTGGCTGCGGTATGATGAAGAAAGTGAAAAAATGTTTAAAAGTACGGCTTAGTTGATCTCGGGTCTGGGCTAGTCAGTTTCAAAAGTTACTGGTCCGACTGGTCTAGTGATAAAAAAAATTAATGTTGAACCCTGAAACCCAAAATTTCACTCTATTTTTAAAGCTTATGCCTTTAATGACATTAATGTCAGACCATGTTTTCTGTACAGCAAGAAATTGCAAATCTGGATTTGCTCATGTCTCACCAAAATTATGAAGAACTTTGGCATGTCTAATTAAAAAAAAACATTACAATATAAGTCTAGGACACCATCACTGGGTTCAGGATGGGCTTCAACTCACAACATCTTGGATCCATGATGTTAGCTATATCTAGTGGAAGTCGTGATAGCGCAGTGTATGCGCGTTCACTTCAGGTGCGAATGGTCTGGAGTTCGAGTCCCAGTGGAGCTGTTACGATTGTGCCCTTAGGCAAGGCATTTAAAGAGTCCGGCTGGTCTAGTGATAAATTCACGACAATTTTATGAAACATGCTGTGGAGCTTCGGGTCATATACTCGATTAAAAACAGCAAAAATAATTCGGATTGGAAATCGAAAATGGCCGCAAAAACATATTTTGTGACTTCTTCCCCTTTCCTTCTTTGTCAATATTGCTTCCCCTTCCTTCTTTGTCAATATTGCTTCCCCTTCCTTCTTTGTCAATATTGCTTCCCCTTCCTTCTTTGTCAATATTGCTTCCCCTTCCTTCTTTGTCAATATTGCTTCCCCTTCCTTCTTTGTCAATATTGCTTCCCCTTCCTTCTTTGTCAATATTGCTTTTTTTTTGTTTTGTTTCCCTTCCTTCTTTGTCAATATTGCTTCCCCTTCCTTCTTTGTCAATATTGATTTAACTTGGTCTGGAGCATTGGAGCAACTAGTAGATCAAAGTTAGCAGAAATAATTGGGTTCTAATATTCAAAATGGCTGCCGTGTGGTTGCCATCTTCAAAATCTATTATTAGCTACTACTCCAGCATTTGTTAATTTTGATGAAGCTGTGTGGAGTATAGGGCCATGTAGTAGATGATAAGAAGTTAATGTAACTCTGATGGCTGCCATGCTTTTTTTACTGCTTTGTTAACTTTGATCAATAATTTCTCTGTTCTCTGTTTCTTGGCTGTCCTATTAGCAGTGGTTAGCGTGCTCGCTTCTCACCAATGCAACCCGTGTTCGATCCTCGGACTGGGAAGTATGTGAGATGGTACGGTGGTCACCATATCGGACAGGTGGGTTTTCTCCGGGTACTCCGGTTTCCCCCACACGAATGACCACATATACGCTTTTCATTGGCGCCAACGAGAGTGATTAATATAAGTTGTTAAAACTTGCTTCGCAATCGTTGTAAAATAAATCAAGTTTAAATTTCTCTGTTTAGATACTAATCTAGAGCTAGACCTCGCTTGTACCCAAAGGAGAGTGTTACCAAGCTTACAAATACAGCTGTCTAGGTCAGTATACAGTTCTAACATAAAATAATGCACAAGGTGAGCGCTTCTGGTCCATTCCAATGAACCTCTTGTAAGCATCAATTCTACAACAAAACCATAGAATCACTAATGAACAACCCTTTTAGTACATGTAATGCCCTGGGGTGTTAATTAGGATAAATATGAATACATTAATTTTGATAGAAGATAAACTACCGTAGATAGTGAGGTGACATCTCCACATGATCCGTGGTGTTGTTTGTCTCGTCTTCCATGCTGGGTCGGTGACAGAGAAGAGTAACGAATATCTGTAAATGTTCCAAAATACCAACA
>CM026401.1:45821406-45842712 GCA_014843695.1 Archivesica marissinica | reverse complement strand
ACATAATGTATCATACCGTTTCCCCCCACATAATGTATCATACCGTTTCCCCACACATAATGTATCATACCGTTTCCCCACACATAATGTATCATACCGTTTCCCCCACACATAATGTATCATACCGTTTCCCCCCACATAAATACCATAAACATAATGTATCATACCGTTTTCCCATACAAGTGTGTGATTCTGCCAGAGTGTCCATGTGTTTATTAAGGCATTCACCGATACAGCTGTTGTAAAAATACGATCTTCAGCACGACGCTGTAAACAATAACACAATGGTCAATTACACATATTTTATTGTATTCTAGCTACTTGACATTTATTAATCTTAGGAAGTCTCCATATTGAATTCTCAAAATCATTTACGCTCAGCGCTGCAGATTCGAATCTTGGGGTGTGGAATTCTTTCGTGTGAGGAAGCTATTCAGCTGGTTTGCAGAAGGTTGATGGTTCTACCCGGTTGACCGGATCATTCTAGAGGGCGATGTGGGCGAAATTGTCGCCCTACGGACCCTGACTTCGCCCTCTGGGGCCCCACTTCTCCCTAAAAAAAAAATATATATATTTTTTGTTTTTTTACGATTTTCAAACAAAATTGTGTCTAGTAAGATACACTGGCCCATTATAAAGCACTCCTTCTATTTAAATGTTGTATTTAATGGTTATACTGTGCATTTTAACCCTATTTTGCAGAAGTATATTAAAGAACACCATTTAAGGAAGCGATCACGCGCTTTCTCACTTTTCCCAAAAATTCTGACCTAGAATGAACCATGATATCAGACGATGTGTGCATGACAAAACATACAAGACGATGCATGCATGGCAAAACATACGAGACGATGCTTGCATGGCAAAACATACCAGACGATGCTTGCATGGCAAAACATATCAGACTATGCATGCATGGCAAAACATACCAGACAATGCATGCATGGCAAAACATACCAGACGATGCATGCATGGCAAAACATACCAGACGATGCATGCATGGCAAAACATACCAGACGATGAGTGTATGGCAAAACATATCAGACGATGAGTGTATGGCAAAACATATCAGACGATGAGTGTATGGCAAAACATACAAGACGATGCGTGCATGGAAAAACATACCAGACAATGCGTGCATGGAAAAACATACCAGACGATGCGTGCATGGCAAAACATACCAGACGATGAGTGTATGGCAAAACATATCAGACGATGAGTGTATGGCAAAACATATCAGATGATGAGTGTATGGCAAAACATACAAGACGATGCGTGCATGGAAAAACATACCAGACGATGCGTGCATGGAAAAACATACCAGACGATGCGTGCATGGAAAAACATACCAGACGATGCGTGCATGGAAAAACATACCAGACGATGCGTGCATGGAAAAACATACCAGACGATGCATGCATGGCAAAACATACCAGACGATGCTTGCATGGCAAAACATATCAGACGATGCATGGAAAAACATAACAGTGAGTGAGTGAGTGAGTGAGTATTTGGTTTAACGGCACATCAGCACAGTTCAGGCTATATCGCGCCGGGTTAAGTATATTGTATACAAAATATCTACAATAAAAAATATTATGTAGATAACATACTGTTTGTATTAAAATTGTACTGACGAAAGGTCAATTGCAACAAAATTTATCAAGCTGTAAAAATGATAAAAAAAGTAAAACTTACAATTTATGGAAAAGATGTGATTCTTTTAAAAATGCAATAATGTATTTAAAATCAACAGTGACGAAAACTGTATAATATTTTCGACGAATGAGTGCTAAATCTACACAGTGAATTAAGATGTGTTCAACATTTATAGAGGAATGGCATGGTATACACCATAGTGGATCCTCTCTTTTCAATAAAAATGAGTGTGTGAAACGGACCAAGTCTCAACCATGACATTACTGTTTCCTACGTTTGGAGTGATAAATAAAAGATGATTTACCAATGTTTGGCTTAATTGGTTGTAGTTTATTGAATTGTATGTTATTCCAAGTGTTTTGCCACTTTGAAGTAATGTAAGAAAGAATCAAATGCCTAGCATCAGTGTATGGTACATGTATTTTAGAATTCATACAGTCTAGTTTAAGTGCATCTTTTGCACTTTGATCAGCCATTTCATTGCCACGAATACCAATATGACTTGGTATCCAGCAATATATAACATGTTTAGTCGATGTAATATCTGTGTGTTTAATAAGTAATTTGTGAATAAGGGGGTTTTAAACATTCATGTTGTCTACTGATTGCAGTACAGATAAAGAATCTGAAAGGATCATAAATCTTCTATCACGTGATGCATCAGCAAAATTCAAAGCTAAATCAATAGCTCTACTTTTTTAAATTTGATCTAAACATTAGCGCGTTAGTATATGATTTCAGGTTATCATGAAGTTGTAAAATAACGTTGGGTTTAATCAGGTCAAGAGGAGCTATATCTGATATAAAAGTTTCATGAACATTGTCAATGCTAAAATCTACGTTAGCTGAATAGCTTCCTCGATGCGAAGCATGCATGGCAAAACATAACAGACGATGAGTGCATGGCAAAACATAACAGACAGAGAGGGAATGGATAAAAGGTATAAGACGATGCGGGAATGGCAAAACGTAATATATGACTCGCAGACATGGCAAAAACAGGTAACTCTCATAACACGTTAAAATGCATTGGAAATAGCCTCAGAATGGTGGCAGTTTATTAACAGGTGGTATTTAATCGGATGTGGTCTTTGCAACAAGGTGTACCATAAATATATATTATTAACATAACATACTTACAATAGTTTTGTTCAACGATGTCTTGTCGTTATCGCCGAGGAAGTTGTCGATGTACATAGAACCGTCCGAATCCGTCTTCACCGCGCTCATAATATCCTGCGACATATCCTGTCTCAGTACCGGACGTAACACTTGCAACGCGTACGTGAACATCTTAAAAGACAAACTAGGTATACACAACAATAAAATACATATTTACTGACATAAGCCAGGTTTCGAACCCACACAAATCTGACACCTCTACTACTGCATTTACTCAAGAACACATTAATGTCCTATGGCGACTAAAAAAACGCAGAAAGAAGTTTTAAAGTTGAACACGACGTGTCTACCTATATGCATGCTGATACTCGAGGGTATGTAGAATTGATCGGTTACTGCTAGTACTACCCGTCCCGGGTGTGTAGAATTGATCGGTTATTGCCAGATTTACCCATCCCGGGTGTGTAGAATTGATCGGTTATTGCCAGATTTACCCATCCCGGGTGTGTAGAATTGATCGGTTATTTCCAGATTTACACTTCCCGGGTGTGTAGAATTGATCGGTTACTGCCAGTTTTACCCATCCCGGGTGTGTAGAATTGATCGGTTACTGCAAGATTTACCCATCCCGGGTGTGTAGAATTGATCGGTTACTGCAAGATTTACCCATCCCGGGTGTGTAGAATTGATCGGTTACTGCAATATTTACCCGTCCCAGGTGTGTAGAATTGATCGGTTACTGGCAGATTTACCCGCCCCGGGTGTGTAGAATTGATCGGTTACTGCCAGATTTACCCGCCCCGGGTGTGTAGAAATGATCGTTTACCGACAGATTTACCCGTCCCGTATGGGTAGAATTGATCAGTTACTGCCAGATTTACACTTCCCGGTTATGTAGAATTGATCTGTTACTGCAAGATTTACCCATCCCGGGTATGTAGAATTGATCGGTTATTGACCACGGATGAGGATGCAAATTATCGAACCGTATACTTATACTTTGATATACCTGGTTACGTTAACATTGTTTCACTAAAGGTTCTTTTCTTGCCAATTATCTTGGTTTTCTCACAATATGACTCGTCTATCTATATGAATTCTCTTACTTGATCGGTATCTTTACTGCCAGTTTTACTCGTCCCGGGTTTGTAGAATCGGTTGAGGAAGGCATATGACCGCGACACGAACCAGTAGAATTCGTACTTGGACGGGTAGTAGGTCAAGGCAAGATCTGGACGAGAGGAGAGATTGGTGGCCAACTCGTGGGCAATCAACGTAGTGGTGTTCATAAAGATTTGCTGTATAGATAGAAAAGGTTCAGTTATGGAAAGTTGCCATGCTATAACTAATTTTAATCGTCCTGAAGCAAATGAAACTGGTTATCCTTCTAGATATTTTGTTTAAACATTAAAATATTTAATATGTACATTTCCATCGGAGCGGAATTAATATAAGTTTTCTGAAAACTTCTTTTCCAATCCAAACCATTCACAATTTATGTAATTTGTAACATTTTTTGAGTTATACATGTAAATTTATTGGAATAAATACTGTATAAACCAAAGTTTAGACTTTATTAACAGTCAAACCTGTGTTAAGCAGCCAGCCAGCCAGCCAGCCAGCCAGCCAGCCAAGGGAACCTCATAAAGTGGCTGCTTAGCACAGGTGACTGCTTAATAGTGGTCAAATGTATAGTATAACAACATATTGGGAATCTGGAAACTGGCTGCTTAATACAGGTTGGCTGCTTAATAGAGGAAACCACTGACACAGGTTTCATTCTATGTAGGCTGTTTTGAAAATGACACAGTAATTTTGTACCCGGGTACCCGAAATCTATTACCAGCCATGTACTTGGGTACTCGCAGTCATTACTTCCCTTGTAATAAGTGTATATACTTGACATCCAAGTTGTCTTTCCTTCTTCCCTCGACCTCCATCATGGCTGCCAGTAGCCATAATGACAAACGCCAAGTGTTGAGCTATTTCAGGTTGACCCCCCCACGACCGCCAGAAACCAAATGCAAACTCCTGTGGTTATAAATGCACACTCCTGTGGTTATATATACCGGCAAATCTCCATCCATGTATGTATCCTAGATTCTTTACAGACCCCATGTGCATACATACCTGTAGATCGCTATTCATCTGTACCCCAGTCTGTTCACAGACCCCTGTGGATACACACATGATTACACCAAACACAAAGTTTGCTGACACTGTCACGTCCACATTGTTTACATTGAATGGCATGGCAACACCTTTATCAAACAGACTGGTTACCTCTTCTGTGTCCTGGACCTGCATAGAAGTGCACAGTATTATATATACATATAGCATTGTTTTGAATCTTAGGGTGACAGTTAATATTATCAGCACGAGGAATGGATATAAATTGAGACAAGGCCATACACTCAGTACACAGGCGCAGTACACAGGCGCTTGTTTCAGTCAATAAAAATAAATACTGTTCCTTCCTTCTCTGAGAAGAAGATGTGTAGAGAGATACTTTTTTCAATAAAAATAAATACCCATCTTCTTCGAACCACAAAAAAAAAAAAAACCCCCCACCCACCCGAGAGCTCAGTCAATAAAAATAAATAAATACCCCTCCACCCATCTTCTTCGGAGAGCTCAGTCAATAAAAATAAATTAATACCCCTCCACCCATCTTCTTCTGAGAGCTCAGTCAATAAAAATAAATAACCCCATCTACCCTTCTTCTGAGAGCTCAGTCAATAAAACTAAATACCCCGCCTTCCTTCTCTGAGAAGAAGGGTGGAGGGATATTTATTTTTTATTGACTGAAACAAGCGTCTGTGCCTCAGCATAATATATTGAATATAACCAAATATTTTCAAATTTACATCAATTATCGATCTTTTTTTGCGAAAAGAACTATTCAAAGTTTCCAATTTGGAAGATTGTTCTACATAATACACGACACTTTGTCACAGATCCTTCGTCATTTCCTCCATTAAATTAGCTATTTTGTTCTACACAATTAATCTTGTTCCTTTTATTCGAACTCTTCATTCATTTTACAACACATGATTCAGAATAATAACAAAAATTATTGTGTGCGTTTATTGATCTAAAACAAGCTTTTGATACTGTTTAGAGGGGAGGTCTTTGGGAAAAATTACTTAATACAAGAATAAATGGATTTTTTTAAAAACTTATTAAAAATTTGTACAGTAATATAAAGTCATTTGTATGCAATTCTGAGCTGTCAAATTTCTTCACAAGTAATATTGGCGTAAGGCAGGGAGAGAACCTTTCGCCTTTACTTTTTTCTCTATTCCTCAATGACATGCACACATTTTAGAAACTAGTAACGATATTCAAGGGGTAAACGTACCCAGCGACGAGCAAGTAGATGGTATACAAAACTTTTTAAAATTATATTTACTATTGTATGCAGACGATGCAGTTCTTATGTCAGAAATTGAAACGGATTTACAAAATGCACTTAATGTTTACAAACAGCACTGTGATACCGGTAACTGGAAACTAAAAGTAAATTCCAAAAAATCAAATATACTTGTATTTTCTAAAGGTAGATAACGTGCTTATAATTTTACATTTGAAAGTGAACTACTTTAAAAGTGAAATACAAATATGACCTTTTTAATAAAAACAATCAAACCGATTCTGTTGTATGGAGCCGAACTATGGGGATTTGGCAATCTTGATGTTATTGAGAGAGTAGTTGAAATTTTTGAAATACATAATGAAAATGTCAACCCCAAATTATATGGTATATGGAGAAATTGGATGCATGCCATTATCAGTTGATATACAGGAGAAAACTATTTCTTTCTGGGACCGATTACATTACAAAGTTGAAAATGAAACAACTGAAAAACTTTCTAATGTTATTTATCAAAGTATTAACCCTTTCAACACCACAGACCTCTAAATAGGCTTACAAAAAGTGTAGATCCAGATGAGCTGGCTCGTGACGAGCCGTCTCATCAGGATCTGCACTTTTTGCCAGTGATATGACTATTTTTAGACATAATTACCCATTTTGATAAATGAACTTGTCCAAATGTGATTTTCTGATTCATTTATTGGTTTATGAATATCATGAACCAGTCCATGTGAGTTACTTGGTGTTGAATGGGTTAACAAAATGTCACCTGGTCTTAATTATGTTATGTTATATTTCGGGTTTTATGACTGCATCAGCACCATTTTGGGCTATATCGCCAGCATGCAGTTTACCTAACAACACCTTGTCCGTGGCTTTACAATATCCGATCCGTACTAATTAATTGTGGACATATTAACCTATGGGGAAAACGATGATAATGCGAAGGAGGATGCACTAACATTGATGGCAGTGATTCATAGAGAAGTCGTGATGGCACAGGTGCGAAAGGCCCCGAGTCCGCGCACATCTGTAGCCGTTACGATTGTGCATTTAGACAATGCATTTAACTGCCACATTTCCTGTTTTCTCTCCCTCGCGGCGATGGATTCCATCAGGAATGAGGTCTCGAGAGTGATTAATATAAGTTGTAAGAAATTGTTTCGCAATTGAGCTAAAATAAATGTCCACAAACTGATAAGAGTATAAGCGAGGGATACATAGGAAGCAATATCAATCACTGACAATCATTATTGCTAAACTGTCATGCTGTGCTGCATACTTGTAGTTAACATTATTTTGTCTCCAGATGCTATTTCTGAAGTAGTTTAATATAATTGTTCTGTGTCGTTTTATAGTGAAAACTGCTGCCTAAAATTGTGTGCCAAAATATCGTCTAGAACCATCATAACTTTAGAACAGGATTCTCCGTAAACCAAATGAAAGTTGTATCAGTTGTGATTCAAACTCATGGCGATTTTAACTTACTAATGAATATGACCACATCTGCCTAATTTCTGGTTCTAGCACATAATATTATCTTGAAACATCATATCAAGGTCAGGTTAGATCACCCAAGATATCCAGACATAGAAAAAATGAAGTACTGCTTGTAAATCTTGAAATACTAAAAATGTCTATTTTGACCTAAAAATGACCATTAAGATGACCTTGCGGGGTTGACCTTGGCCGTAAATCATCAAAATCACATCATGAGTGATTTCATCGACCCCGAAACCCCATGTTAAGTGGTATCATACGCGGTTCCGTCATGCATTTTGGTTAAGTAGATGATTTTCCGCTAATCTGAGTGGCGGCCATTTTGTATTTCGGCAATATGGCCGCCCGATGGGGCGCTCGTCCCGGAGCCCATCAAATATTGAAAGAGTATAGCATAGCATGGGCAACATCTTGGCCAAATTTGGTGCTTTTGGAAAAATCTGAACAAAACAACACCACAAGATCCCAAAGGGCCTCGACTAGGATTGCTTTATAATGAGCCAGTGTATCTTACTGGACAAATTTTGTATTATTTTTTAACATTTTTGTTTTTTTAGGGAGAAGTGGGGCCCCCAGGGGGAGAAGTCAGGGTCCATAAGATGATTATTTCGCCCAAATCTCCCTCTAGAATGAGCCCTGGATATGTGATATAAATACTGGCATAAAGCACATCAACTGATACCCACCAATTTATATTAAAGTCAATGGTATACAATTTCTCTACATCATAATCTTGTGATCAGGTACATGTATATAAATAATTGCATATATTAAGACGTGCTGATGTAATTTATTATACGACCTGACATATATTTGTTTAATCAGTCTGCGAACAGCCTGGGATACATATAGATGAAGATCTGCAGGTTACTGTGGTATGTCAGGGCAGGGTCAGTAGTACCAAGCTGGTTAATATATTTGAATGTTACATGTATGCTGTTAGAGAATGTCATATTCAAAGATGTTACTCTTTGGACAATGGTAACTTAACACAGGTAAATTTGTAATAGATACATCCACATGTAACAGATCATATGATTATGATGTAGAGAAATTGTATACCATTGCTTGTAATATATATATGACTTCTCTTTTGATGTATATTTTACATTTATTTATCGTCGCTACCGGTTGCTCATATGAGCGATGCCTCCTGAAGAGATTAGTCATTTTAGATTTTTGGAGGATAGTGCAATGATACAGATAGTGACTCATTCCAGAGTCTCCGCTGGTTCTTTTACGTGAACGGTGTACAGCACCGACACAAGACCTCGGTTTAACGTCCCATCTGACTGTTGATTTTATTAGGGTCAGACGGGGGGTCGAACCTGCGATCCCTGGATTACCAGTAAACATTACTTACTATATGACCATAGGGCAAAAAAATATTTTTTTTGTCTTGTGCCTGTGATGCTCTCGCTCTCTCTAGAATTTGGGTAAAAAATTGCATAAACTGACTTCCTTAGAGGTTAAATATAAAAATACAGATAGTCAAGAACATAAATTTATACCATTTCAACACCTAATAATTAGCTCTTTGGAGCCATCCCCAATGCCTAATAAAACAGAATGCTCTGTGTCTTGTGCAAATGGCAGACCAATTTCGACAAGGGACGCAACCTCAGTATGACTAGCTCTAGAGCCATTTCGGCATTTGAAACCTGCCCACAATCTGTACACGCATCGCTGGTGCAGTTACAATATAATTATGTAGATGATTAGTTACATTGGGCAGCAATGGGTTAGTGGAATGATACCGTAATTAACGATGTATAACGCGCACCCACTTTTGTGAAATGATAACGTCATTTTAAAAGTATTATCTTACAGTGCTGAAGAACAATTAAAGTCCCTAAATGCACTTTTTCCATCACCTTTTCCAGAGGATTAAAAAACGACTAACCCATGTTGTCACCAAAAGAATTATTAAAATTAATCGTGATGTAGAGAAATTGTATACCCATCACTCGTAATAAGGTGCAATAATAGTCATTTTCAAAATATTATCTTAGATTGCTGCATTTGGAGAGAAAAAAACAAGTATATTTAAAGTGTTAACTTTGCAATACATCTGCACATTTTAGAAAACTTTGTTAAGAAAAGGTAAAAAAAAAAGACTACCCATGTTGTCACCAACGCCACATCTTGATTGTTTACATCAGCTTGCTCCAGGAATGTCCTCAGATACATGTACGTACGTGTATCTATTGTTGATTGACTTGGTGTTGTTGAAAATGGCCTGGAAATAAACCATATTGTCTGCGTACATGAGTAAGTATATCTTTGCATAAAAGAGGCAAGTCAGTAAGTTTGCATACAAGTAAATAGTAATTAATTATATGTACACAAGTCAGTCGATCCCAATATATGTACACAAGTCGGTATACAACTACAACTACATAATTATGTACACAAGTCAGTATATAAGAACATATGTACACAAGTCAGTATTTAATTAAATATGTACACAACTCAGTTTATCACAACCTATGTACACAAGTCAGTTTATCACAACCTATGTACACAAGTCAGTTTATCACAACCTATGTACACAAGTCAGTTTATCACAACCTATGTACACAAGTCAGTTTATCACAACCTATGTACACAACTCAGTTTATCACAACCTATGTACACAACTCAGTTTATCACAACCTATGTACACAAGTCAGTTTATCACAACCTATGTACACAAGTCAGTTTATCACAACCTATGTACACAAGTCAGTTTATCACAACCTATGTACACAAGTCAGTTTATCACAACCTTTGTACACAAGATAGTTTATCACAATCTATGATCACAAGTCAGTTTATCACAACCTATGTACACAAGATAGTTTATCACAACCTATGATCACAAGATAGTTTATCACAACCTATGATCACAAGTCAGTTATTCAATACTATTTATGTACACAAGACGGTTAATATCACAACCTATGTACACAAGTCAGTTGACCACAGCCAATGAACACACGTCAGTTTACCTATGTACACAAGTCAGTTTATCACAACCAATGTAGTCAAGGTAATGTATCACTATCTCTGTACACAAGTCAGTTTATCACAACCAATGTTATGTTATATTTTATGTTATATTTCGGGTTTTACGCCTGCATCAGCACCATTTTGGGCTATATCGCCGACGGGCAGTTTAACCTAACAACACCTTTCCTGGGCAGGCTCCAGCGGTTAACCAGTACTTGGGTGCACCAACCTCCGTAAGAAACTGCCAACTTTTTCATATAAATGAGACACGGTCTGAGCGGGGCTCATGAGCGGGACTCGAACCCGTGACCATCAGTGATGATAGGTTACAGTGGTATACAAGTCAGCGACCGTAACCACTCGACCACGGAGGCGGACCATCAGAGATGATAGGTTACAGTGGTATACAAGTCAGCGACCATAACCACTCGACCACGGAGGCAGACCACAACCAATGTACACAAGTCAGTATACCATTTCCTATCTACACTAAGTTACAAACCTATAAGCATATGTCTCCACACTGTCAAACACAGACATCAAGTTGTCGTTTTGACTGGTCCATATTTCATGTCCTTCCCTGAAATCATCCTGGAACTTCGTCAACAGACTACCGAGTCCAATGTTGACGAAAGCGTCATCAAAATCTGGTGGGATGTGGAAAGCTAGGGCTAAGCTATCTCTGAAATATGAAACAATACATTGTCCAGTACTTCTGTGATGAAGCTTGAATTTATTTATTTATATTTCGGGTTTTACGCCTGCATCAGCACCGTTTTGGGCTATATCGCCGGCGGGCAGTTTACCTAACAACACCTTTCCTGGGCAGGCTCCAGCGGTTAACCAGTACTTGGGTGCACCAACCTCCGTAAGAAACTGCCAACTTTTTCATATAAATGAGACACGGCCTGAGCGGGGCTCAAACCCGTGACCATCAATGATGATAGGTTACAGTGGTATACAAGTCAGCGACCATAACTACTCGACCACGGAGGCAGACTTACTGTGAAGTTTGACTACAATGGAACAGACATTGGTTGTAGTAACTGAAGGCGAGTTTCACTATATAAACTATTCAAGTTACTGATTTATTGTATCTGGTTGCTTAGGGTGATAACTGATTCAACTTACTTCTCGTCAAATATTGTATCCAGCACATGTTCTAGATCCTTCAATCCTATAACATCCAGGATTTCGTCAATAAGTTTTTGCGGCATGTAATCCGGCAACCGTAACACTTCAAACAGATTATCCGGCGAACTCTGGTAATAATTTACCGTCTTATTCATCTTCTGCTGCCAGAATGTCATTACAGAATCTTTATAAGCGACATTTCTATTTTTAAACGTATCTATAACAATCAAAGCGAGCTCAATTTGGTTAGTCGACGGCTTGGGTGCGTTTCCGTAAACATACGCCTCTATCAAACAGGAAGTGATACAAGCAGGCGTAAACATATTGTTGTCTGGAACTTTGAATTTGTCACGCACTAAATAATACTGCTTGTCTCCGTGGAAATTCAGTCGGACATCATTCGGATACATTCCTTTTTTCATCTCCCAACTGAACGGAAAGAGGCTAAATTCAGAATCTTGGAGAACCTGAGCTCCTTGGATTGTCTCGAATAGTTTTGTGATGGTAGTGTCAGCATCCGTAGATGGAAATGACCAATATATGGCCATCAAGAGATAAGTCAGTTGTCGTATGTAAGCCATGGCGATGTTATAGAATGTCAAAATAATTATTCAAACAATAATTCACAATTTCTTTTCAAGATACATTGAAGAGGATGCCCAATAACTAGCATTCTGTCTGAAATTATATAAATAAAAAAAATAAACAAATTATACATACGGTAAATTACGGGAGCAAGCTTAGACCCAAAATCGTTAGCCTAATTTTGTCACAAATTGTAAGATTATTGCAATAACAAAAACTTACATAACTAATAAAATCGTTGATCTACATTGTAATGTTGTGCCTTATGACTCCATGTCACCTATGGGTAGACGTTATTGTAACGATGCTACAACAACACACACGTTGGAAACATTCCTGCAGTTTGATTCCTGAGACGAAGTTGTTCAATTTTTAAACTTGATCTAGTGACCTAGTTTTTGCCATTAGTATACTGATCCCCCCGCCCCATTTGAAGAAACTGTGTAGGTTTGTTGCCTGGATGCATTCCTAGTATTGGTTCGAGAGAAGTAGTAGTATACAGTTGACCTATTGCTTGCCCCAGTAACCTCATTTAAAACAGTTTGGCACCGGTTGTTGCAAGGATGATAAGAAATCACTAGAAGCTTCCCAATAAATTGACCTACTGACCTAGTTTGTTACCATGACGAACACACCGGGGGGGGGGGGTCATGATGTGCACAGAAAACATATTGTTAAGTCACAATTATGTTTGTGCAACTCCGTTGAAACTGTTTCACACTACCCTTTTCAATGTCCCATATAGAGCACACACAGACACCAATATCTAATAACTAATAACATATAATGAATCAATTTAACAAGATCCGACTGCCTAGCATATAGAGCACACACAGACACCAATATCTAATAACTAATAACATATAATGAATCAATTTAACAAGATCCGACTGCCTAGCATATAGAGCACACACAGACACCAATATCTAATAACTAATAACATATAATGAATCAATTTAACAAGATCCGACTGCCTAGCATATAATGAAATAATTTAACCAGACCTGACTGCCTAACATATAATGAAATAATTTAACCAGACCTGACTGCCTAACATATAATGAAATAATTTAACCAGACCTGACTGCCTAACATATAATGAAATAATTTAACCAGACCTGACTGCCTAACATATAATGAAATAATTTAACCAGACCTGACTGCCTAACATATAATGAAATAATTTAACCAGACCTGACTGCCTAACATATAATGAAATAATTTAACCAGACCTGACTGCCTAACATATAATGAAATAATTTAACCAGACCTGACTGCCTAACATATAATGAAATAATTTAACCAGACCTGACTGCCTAACATATAATGAAATAATTTAACCAGACCTGACTGCCTAACATATAATGAAATAATTTAACCAGACCTGACTGCCTAACATATAATGAAATAATTTAACCAGACCTGACTGCCTAACATATAATGAAATAATTTAACCAGACCTGACTGCCTAACATATAATGAAATAATTTAACCAGACCTGACTGCCTAACACATAATGAATCAATTTAACCAGACTTGACTGCCTAACACATAATGAATCAATTTAACCAGACTTGACTGCCTAACATATAATGAAATAATTTAACCAGACTTGACTGCCTAACACATAATGAATCAATTTAACCAGACCTGACTCTTTTTTTTATTATATACTTTATTTATTTTACAACGATTGCGAAGCAAGTTTTAACAACTTATATTAATCACTCTCGTTGGCTCGGATGAAAGCGTATATGTGGTCATTCATGTGGGAGGAAACCGGAGTACCTGGAGAAAACCCACCTGTCCGATCTGGCAACCATCGTACCATCTCACATACTTCCTTGTCCGAGGATCGAACCCGGGTCAGACAGTACAGACATCCAAAATGAAACAAGAGTGTGTTTTACGTTTATTTATCGTCGCTACCGGTTGCCAATATGAGCGACACCTCCTGAAGAGATTAGTCATTTTAGATTTTTGGAGGATAGTGCAATGATACAGACAGCGGCCCATTCAGGAGTCTCCTCTGGTTCTATTACGTGCACAGCATACATCACCGACACGAGACCTCGGATTAAAGTCCCATCTGAAAGACTGTTAATTAGGGTCAGACGGGAGATCGAATCTCTTTAACGTGCACGATGTAAAGCACCAACAGGAGACCTCGGTTTAAAGTCCCATCTGAAACACTGTTAATATGAAACTGACAAACAGTACACATTTTGTATTTATAATATGCTTGTAATATGTAAAATAAATATTGTTATTCAGGATACACACGTTGTATTACGCATGTATGTTCACACTGTTTACATTATTTTGCTATGTCAACAAATGTCTATATACGACGGTTGTTTGTTAGCTGAAATACTCAGATTCTGTGTCAAAAATATTTGATACAAATTGTACTATATAATAGAAAATTACATTCAGTCAGATCCTCTCCTAAAGTCACATCATTTATCAAAAATCACAAAACATCTGTAATGCCCGTTATGAAAATGATTTTTTACCAACGAAAACATTTTGAACTACATTTACATTAGCGGTACCGGTAATCAATGGGACTACATTTGCCTCTTTTACAACACAGTACATTAATTTAGTCGTAACATTTAGACTTGAAAAATTACCTTTTTCTTCATTCCTCATTTGTTGCTGATAATAATATTAATATTCTTCTATCAAAGCGTTTATAAAATTAACAGAGAACACAAAAAAGTATCAATTAAAATGAATGTACTGGGGTTTACGGAGATGTCTTTCTTATATATAGGACTTGATGTAGAGAAATTGTATACCTGTTGTCTGTAATATAACCTTTTTGAGGTTTTATATTCCATTTCAACATTCCGTTCATTGTTTCACTGTGGGTAACCTAAAATATATTGTACATGTATGGATTCAATAGCAGACTGCCATACAGTGGAATATTGCTGACAAATTCATGGAAAGACGGACGCATTTTAATAGGGAGCTATGGTCTAAAATCAGCAGAAAAGATTAATAAATTGTTTCTGTTGTTCTTATTTATTATTACAATGGGAAAGATTATAAACACGAGTAGTTATTTATAGTCTATATGCCAGGGATCATTCTAGAGGGCGATATGAACGAAATAGTCGCCCTAGGGACCCTGACTTTGCCCTCTGGGCCCCACTTCTCCCTAAAAAAAGATTTTCAAACAATTTTTGTCTAGTAAGATACACTGGCCCATTATAAAGCACTCCTATTCAAATGTTGTATTTAATGGTTGTACTGTGCATTTTAACCCTATTTTGCAGAAGTATATTAAAGAACGCCATTTAAGGAAGCGATCACTCGCTTTCTCACTTCTCCCAAAAAATTCTGACCTAGAATGAACCCTGTATGCGTTATGTCAAAGTCGGTTATGTCGACAGTTATGTCGAATTCTCTGGTTTTCTCTGTCGGGTCAAAGTCCCCATTTCAGATACTAGCTCTGTTTATATCGAATGAATGACACATTCAGTGATAGTAATACCG
The DNA here is from genome assembly GCA_014843695.1 of Archivesica marissinica. NCBI lineage: Eukaryota > Metazoa > Mollusca > Bivalvia > Venerida > Vesicomyidae > Archivesica > Archivesica marissinica. The sequence continues at coordinate 45,826,838 of CM026401.1, read as the reverse complement.
CCTCGCCATTACAGAAAAATCTTCATTACGACCACCCCGTTATTAAGACCACTTTTCCTCAGTCAGGAAGTATTTATTCTGTATTTCCATGGTAACAAACCCCTATAATAGGACCACCCCGTTATTCAGTAAGTAATAAAACCATCTATTTCAGTCCTAAATGACACCAGAACTCGAGTAACAAGACCAGTTTCTGACAACTTCGCAAGTGTGATCACTATCCTCCAAAATCTAAAATGACTAATATCTTCAGGAGGTGTCGCTCATATGGGCAACCGGTAGCGACGATAAATAAACGTAAAACACACATAAGACCTCAATGAAAGTCCATTTTTAATGAAAATAAATTGTTTGTCAAATTTCAAAGAATGCTGTTTCGGAAAATATTTATTTTATAACAGTATTATGTTATATTTCGGGTTTTACGCCTGCATCAGCACCATTTCGGGCTATATCGCCGGCGGGCAGTTTACTTAACAACACCTTTCCTGGGCAGGCTCCAGCGGTTAACCAGTACTTGGGTGCACCAACCTCCGTAAGAAACTGCCAACTTTTTCATATAAATGAGACACGGCCTGAGCATGGCTCGAACCCGTGACCATCAGTGATGATAGGTTACAGTGGTATACAAGTCAGCGACCGTAACCACTCGACCACAGAGGCGGACCTGTTTCAGAAAAATATCCCACCGGAAGACAAGGTTTGCTGCTAATATGTACAATATATGAATAATGGCTGTCCGATTAACACAGTGGTTAGCGCGCTCACCTCTCACCAATGCAACCTGATTCGATCCTCAAATCGGGAAGTATGTGAGATGGTACGGTGGTCGCCAGATCGGACAGGTGGGTTTTCTCTGGGTACTCTGGTTTCCTCCCACACGAATGGCCACATTTACGCTTTCATCCGCGCCAATGAGAGTGATTATTATAAGTTGTTTGAACTTGCTTCGCAATCGTTGTAAAATAAATAAAGTTTAAACTTAATATATGAATTGCTTACATTTTGTAAATAATAATATCTAATAGGATGGGGGGGGGGGTGATATATATATCTTTGGAACAGCCCCGACTAATATTTTTTAAGAGCCCTGACATGATCTACTCATTTATAAATGTATTCATTAAAATGTATTCATTAAAATGTATTCATTAAAATATTCATGAATACACAAACATTTGGAGCTGTAATCAAATACATTATGAATATGTGTATTCATGTATTTGCATGAAAAACGTTTACATGCGAATACATGAAAATGCTGTATTCATGAATACGAATACTGATTACGAATACCCCATCCCTGGACTCAAGTGTCCTTGAGCAACGTACCTCGCACATATTGTTTATATAATACCCCATCCCTGGACTCAAGTGTCCTTGAGCAACGTACCTCGCACATATTATTTATATACTAATAGTCCAAATATTTGCCTTTAGTCACCATTACACATTATATACAAATTTATTTTAGCTCGATTGCGAAACAAGTTCTTTCAACTTATATTAATCACTCTCGAGACCTCATTCCTGATGGAATCCATCGCCATGAAGGAGAAAGAAGAGGCAACATGGAATTTAAATGCCTTGCCTAAGGGCACAATCGTAACGACTCCAGCAGGGCTCGAACTCCGGACCTTTCGCACCTGAAGCGAACGCGCATCCACTGCGCTATCACGACTTCCACACACACCCACACACTATATGACCATAGTGCAAAGAAATTAATAATTTGTGTCTTGTGTCTGTGATCTTATCAGTGTTCTGACTATTTTCAGTGTTTTCACAGGCCGTGGGAACTACGTTAGTCCTATATATAAGACCTCTACATAATTTTTTTGGGATCTGTTATTTTTCAAGTGTAACTATTTGGACTAGGAACTACGTATACTGGTATCTCCTTGTATCGCGGCACAAAACGATCATATCAATAATGTGTACAATAAAACACTTACCGTACCTCAAAATTATCTCTATCCTGCAAGTTACTCTAACATCTTGTCTTCATGTTCGCACAATCCTGTCAGTTACTCTAACATCTTGTCTTCATGTTTGCACAATCCTGTCAGTTACTCTAACATCTTGTCTTCATGTTCACACAATCCTGTCAGTTACTCTAACATCTTGTCTTCATGTTTGCACAATCCTGTCAGTTACTTTAACATCTTGTCTTCATGTTCGCACAATCCTGTCAGTTACTTTAACATCTTGTCTTCATGTTCGCACAATCCTGTCAGTTACTCTAACATCTTGTCTTCATGTTCGCACAATCCTGTCAGTTACTCTAACATCTTGTCTTCATGTTCGCACAACAGCAATTACTCTGTCTTTTTTTCCCATTTGTTTATTTTGTTATTTTCATCCTCCATGTTTGACTTCGAGTCCAAAAAACTATTTCCGGTTGTATAGCGTCATCTGGGTTTTTCCAATTATTGTCATAAATATCGATGCCCTGATAAGTGTCCTTTCACTAATGTTACTTAATAATATATTTAAAATAACAGTTTTAAACGCATAACACCATTGTTCTTAACAACTACTAACCTCTCTTTGCACACTTCTAGTTTAAGGTGTTAGGTTTTTGCACCTTTTTTTAATGACACTACCAGTGTCCTCTTTGGTGGAATTATAGTAGCTGAGGAGGCCTGGTAGCTCACTATTCTACCCCCCACGCATGGCCATAATAGTTCAATTATTGTCTGTTAGCCATTAACAGAGAAGAAGAACACATATTTTAACTTGTAACAGTTTAACAAAACAACTTTAACTGAACTGTGTACTGATTATAAGTTTATTCTTGTGGTGGGCAGTTTGGACATCTGAACACACTGTCACCTCTCAATGATGCGACATTAGTGCAGACTCTGAGGTGTGCAAAGTCCCTAGCCATGTATTGGATTTCACTTTTATATCAGCCATAACCAATATCTGCCATATACTTGATATGATTAACAAGTTCACTTTCCTCACTATCACTGAGAAGAGTATCTTTGCCCGGTTTGGCATCCACAGTAACATTACCCATTGTCCTGTCACGAAGAGTATCTTTGCCCGGTTTGGCATCCACAGTAACATTACCCCTTTGTCCTGTCATGAAGAGTATCTTTGCCCGGTTTGGCATCCACAGTAACATTACCCATTGTCCTGTCACGAAGAGTATCTTTGCCCGGTTTGTCATCCACAGTAACATTACCCATTGTCCTCTCACGAAGAGTATCTTTGCCCGGTTTGGCATCCACAGTAACATTACCCTTTGTCCTGTCACAAAGAGTATCTTTGCCCGGTTTGGCATCCACAGTAACATTACCCCTTGTCACGAAGAGTTGATTCTGGAACACTGTATCGTCTGGCAGCTTTATGCCTTGTGTCAAATGCTCTTTGAAGCTTGACTCTATCATACTGTAGACGGGGTACTTTAATCCTTGGTTCCTAGTAAAAAGACTACCATATGTAAATACCGGTCCCTAGAATTACCGAAAGACACGGAAATACCAAAAAATACCGAAAGCCACCGAAAAACAGTATTTAACAACAATATAAGAACGAAGCAGCTTGTGTTTAACTATTTATTAAGCTAAATACACATTATTGACTTAATATCTGCCATGTATAGTGATTTATTTTAATGTTCTGAGCGTATTTCGGGGATTTCATTTTCAAGGGAGACTAATCCTACTCTACCGTATACCGAAAGACACTTAAGTTCTGCATACAAAATAATAAAAAGAAAGAATTAGCGTGGCTATAGCAATTTATTAAGTTTAATATACCTGATAACTGTGAATTGACTTAATATCTGCTCTGTATAGTGATTTATTTTAATATTCTGAGAGTATTTCGGTGATTTCATTTTCAAGGGAGACTAATCCTACTCTACCGAATACCGAAAGACACTTTTACATTCTGCATTTCTGTATATATTACACAATATCGCCACCAGTCCTATACCGAAAGACACCCAAGTTCTGCATACAAAACAATAAAAATAATAAATTAGTTTGGTTATAGCTATGTGTTAAGATTAATATACCATATGCTTGTGTATTGACTTAATATTTGCCCTTTATAGTGATTTATTTTAATGTTCTGATCGTATTTCGGCGATTTTATTTTCAAGGGAGACAAATCCAAATTAAGACAAATATAAATTTATTATATTTTTTGGTATTTTGTGATTTTCTAAAAATTCAGTTAGGGTCTCAAAATTGTATGCCCATATTTGGAAACTGGTGACATCATAATATTCACATTTTGTGACATTTACTATTTCAATCCATAAACTATAGTAGCGGACGGATGTTTTGATAGTAAATGTTTTTGTGTTTTGATGGACATTTCTTTAGGGTAGGGGGGGCAAAATGACTAGCTTCGTGTAATATACGTGTATATACTAAAATTAAACTGTACTTACCATTTTGTGTTGATATTTAGTCCATTTTGTTTACAAACAAAAAAAGCCGACTTCCATCGTAAAACTGGACTATGGGAACTGACGATAGGTGGCGCTTTTTCAGACTGGTTGTCGAAATGGGAAATACCGCGTAACAAGCTATCCCGCGATACAACCAGAAGCAACTATATAAACTAGATAAAAAATGAAGTAATGTTCTTTTTGTTTTTATAATTAATAAATTAAACAACGCCTTCTATTTTAACATACAATAAACAAAAACAGAATCGATAGAAGGTACAGGGTTACTGGTGCCTAAAACATGATATTTGGTGTCTTATGGATATAATCTAAAGTTTCTGTATTTTAATTCCAGGCATTGTGACAGTTTGTGCCATGCACACGTGACGGTTTGTGCCATGCACACGTGACGGTTTGTGCCATGATGGTTTGTGCCATGCACACGTGATGGTTTGTGCCATGCACACGTGATGGTTTGTGCCATGCACACGTGATGGTTTGTGCCATGCACACATGATGGTTTGTGCCATGCACACATGACGGTTTGTGCCATGCACACATGATGGTTTGTGCCATGCACACATGACGGTTTGTGCCATGCACACATGATGGTTTGTGCCATGCACACATGATGGTTTGTGCCATGCACACGTGATGGTTTGTGCCATGATGGTTTGTGCCATGCACACATGATGGTTTGTGCCATGCACACATGATGGTTTGTGCCATGATGGTTTGTGCCATGCACACGTGATGGTTTGTGCCATGATGGTTTGTGCCATGCACACGTGATGGTTTGTGCCATGCACACATGATGGTTTGTGCCATGCACACATGATTTTGTGCCATGCACACGTGATGGTTTGTGCCATGATGGTTTGTGCCATGATGGTTTGTGCCATGCACACGTGATGGTTTGTGCCATGATGGTTTGTGCCATGCACACGTGATGGTTTGTGCCATGCACACGTGATGGTTTGTGCCATGATGGTTTGTGCCATGCACACGTGATGGTTTGTGC
>CM026401.1:45803682-45820406 GCA_014843695.1 Archivesica marissinica | reverse complement strand
CGCACACTTCGGATATATATATACTAGAGGACATAGATAACGCACACTTCGGATATATATATACTAGAGGACATAGATAACGCACACTTCGGATATATATATACTAGAGGACATAGATAACGCACACTTCGGATATATATATACTAGAGGACATAGATAACGCACACTTCGGATATATATATACTAGAGGACATAGATAACGCACACTTCGGATAGATATATATATACTAGAGGACATAGATAACGCACACTTCGGATATATATATACTAGAGGACATAGATAACGCACACTTCGGATATATATATACTAGAGGACATAGATAACGCACACTTCGGATATATATATACTAGAGGACATAGATAACGCACAATTCGGATATATATATACTAGAGGACATAGATAACGCACACTTCGGATATATATATACTAGAGGACATAGATAACGCACACTTCGGATATATATATATCTAGAGGACATAGATAACGCACACTTCGGATATATATATACTAGAGGACATAGATAACGCACACTTCGGATATATATATACTAGAGGACATAGATAACGCACACTTCGGATATATATATACTAGAGGACATAGATAACGCACACTTCGGATATATATATACTAGAGGACATAGATAACGCACACTTCGGATATATATATACTAGAGGACATAGATAACGCACACTTCGGATATATATACTAGAGGACATAGATAACGCACACTTCGGATATATATATACTAGAGGACATAGATAACGCACACTTCGGATATATATATACTAGAGGACATAGATAACGCACACTTCGGATATATATATACTAGAGGACATAGAAAACGCACACTTCGGATATATATATACTAGAGGACATAGAAAACGCACACTTCGGATATATATATACTAGAGGACATAGAAAACGCACACTTCGGATATATATATACTAGAGGACATAGATAACGCACACTTCGGATATATATATACTAGAGGACATAGATAACGCACACTTCGGATATATATATACTAGAGGACATAGAAAACGCACACTTCGGATATATATATACTAGAGGACATAGATAACGCACACTTCGGATATATATATACTAGAGGACATAGAAAACGCACACTTCGGATATATATATACTAGAGGACATAGATAACGCACACTTCGGATATATATATACTAGAGGACATAGATAACGCACACTTCGGATATATATATACTAGAGGACATAGATAACGCACACTTCGGATATATATATACTAGAGGACATAGATAACGCACACTTCGGATATATATATACTAGAGGACATAGAAAACGCACACTTCGGATATATATATACTAGAGGACATAGATAACGCACACTTCGGATATATATATACTAGAGGACATAGAAAACGCACACTTCGGATATATATATACTAGAGGACATAGATAACGCACACTTCGGATATATATACTAGAGGACATAGACGCCTTATATACTAGAGGCAAGACGCCTTTATATACTAGAGGCATAGAAACGCCCTCGGTATATATATACTAGAGGACATAGATAACGCACACTTCGGATATATATATACTAGAGGACATAGATAACGCACACTTCGGATATATATACTAGAGGACTAGAAAACGCCATCGGTTATATACTAGAGGACATAGATAACGCACACTTCGGATATATATATACTAGAGGACATAGATAACGCACACTTCGGATATATATATACTAGAGGACATAGATAACGCACACTTCGGATATATATACTAGAGGACATAGATAACGCACACTTCGGATATATATACTAGAGGACATAGATAACGCACACTTCGGATATATATACTAGAGGACATAGATAACGCACACTTCGGATATATATATACTAGAGGACATAGAAATTACGCACACTTCGGATAAGTGTGTTTTTACATGAAAAACAATAACTATATAAATACATAGTTTTAAACATTTTGGAATATTTTTAGTTGTTCAGTTTGTGTTTTGTAATAGAGATGTGATATATTTTGATGGAATCCTTCGTATTTCGTTTTCATGAAATACTAATCATATAATGTTTTATAATGTGTATAGCACTTGTGGCCCAAACCTTTTGCTGTATATATTTGGCAATAAATTATGTTTAAACTAATCATATAATGTAGGTGTGCGTTTTCTATGTCCTCTAGTATAGTTATGAGAGGTTGCTTAGAAACTGATATAATATAATAATTAGTGGCATAGATAGATATATAGATCTACCAATTCCTAATTATACTGAGTGAATGCAGATTTAAAAACAGCGTTTATTTAAGGAATACTATCAACCTGTTTTGGATGTCTGATTAGCGCAGTGGTTAGCACGCTAGCTGCTCACCAATGCAACTCGGGTTAGATCCTAGGACCGGGAAGTATGTGAGATAGTTTTCTCCGGGTACTCCGCCCCCCCCCCCACGAATGACCACATATACGCTTTCAAAATATTCCAATTGAACGCTTACTACTAATGAAGGAGTCCGGGACGCTGCCGGTATAACAAGCTGCATTGAACGCTTACTACTAATGAAGGAGTCCGGGACGCTGCCGGTATAACAAGCTGCATTGAACGCTTACTACTAATGAAGGAGTCCGGGACGCTGCCGGTATAACAAGCTGCATTGAACGCTTACTACTAATGAAGGAGTCCGGGACGCTGCCGGTATAACAAGCTGCATTGAACGCTTACTACTAATGAAGGAGTCCGGGACGCTGCCGGTATAACAAGCTGCATTGAACGCTTACTACTAATGAAGGAGTCCGGGACGCTGCCGGTATAACAAGCTGCATTGAACGCTTACTACTAATGAAGGAGTCCGGGACGCTGCCGGTATAACAAGCTGCATTGTGTCCACCCGAACAGTTTTTCGAGCTCCATAGTCCTATATCATACACAGTCGCCTCCTGGATCGTCTCTGTTTGCTGCCAGAAGGTTGTTGCGAATCCCGCCACGTGTACACACAGGGCAATGAAGACGAGCAGTAATACGACCTTCGCCCATGCTGACGCGGTTCCAAATACGTTCATTGCCCAGTCTGGTAAAATAAAATAGATTAGGCATATGGCTATCTTTATGTATATGTATGGAATCACTTCTAATGAGATTGGCAATCGTCCTGCTGCAAAGAGAATATGTTTCGAAAGTTCACCTAATTTGCATATGCGTTTCAATAGCCGGATTTTACGCATAGACATACATACAAATGAAATATCAGTTAAATTCAAGTAACCTGATTATTTTTTCCAATCATGCTAAAACATGATACTAAGCTCTTGAACCATATGCTTAGAATACAATGAACGTCCATATGGGAACGAAATATTAGGCCAACTAGATAATGTATGCCTGGTACGCAAGCATTCACGACTGTCACGTATACAGCTTCACTATGCTTGCAACTCAATTATAAACTGATCAATTATAATTATACATGTATTATTTCTTGCAGCTTATGTCTCATTTCCTACGCCAGATTTATTATTGTTATTACTAGTTCATGTTTTAATTTGTCTAGGACATCATGAGTTATCTCGTTAAATAAATATTTTATGAGTGGGTTTTCTCCGGGTTTCCTCCCACACGAATAACCACATTTACGCTTTCATCCGCGCCAACGAAAGTGATTAATATAAGTTGTTGAAGCTCGTTTCGCGATCGTTGTAAAATAAATAAATTTAAATACTTTATTATTATTGTTATTATTGTTATTATGTTTATATATTTTTATATATTAATCAACTTTAAGATTGAAGTACAATTAGCATTACCAAGGTGGATGTAGCGGACATTTTGATTTTTGTTTCGTTCAGGTTTTACGCCTTCATCAGCACCATTGTGGGCTATATCGCCGGTTGTCCATATGAGCGACGGGTAGTTTACCTAACAACACCTTTCCTGGGCAGACTCCAGTGTATAAGCAGTATTTGGTATTCTGAGTTATGTAAGGAACTGCCAACGTGTTCATATAATGAGCGGGGTTCGAACAAGTGACCACAGGTGATGATAGGTTACAGTGGTATGCAAGTCAGCGAACTTAACCACTCGACAAGTTCGACCACTCGATAGCGGCCATACTATATCGTTGGAATACAATTGCTATTTAATAATATTTTATTGCATAATATACATATACACAACAATACAAAGATTGCTACACAAATGGGTCGTGTTTTATGAACATTAGTAAATGGCCTACCCAAGTGAAATTAATAATATTAATTGATTAATTGAAACTAAAACTAAATTGGTGTAGTTATATTTCATGTATATAATAACAACTTCAAGGATGTTTTAATGAATAGATCTTAGTGCATGGATAACATTCGTGTAAATGTCCTCCCCATGTACCCACATCCCCGGGCAATGTCTGCCAAATGTAGGGTCCCGTTTCACTGACAACGCCCGGGATCGTGGTTCAACAAATATATAATTAAAAGAACAAACATGGTTACAGAGTTTTCGACACTATTAAAAGTAAACAAGTGTACCATATATTATTAGTTATTAAAACGTGTTCAACACAGCTGTAATTAATAGTTTGCTATCGTCCACGTTCAAAGTTGCACTACCAGATAATAACACATCTACATTAAGTGGATGGCAGCATCTTGTTTCATGATAAAGTACGATGCTCTCATCGTAATAGTAAAGTAAAGTGTTTGTTTATTATAGTGTCACCCCTATTTAAAGGGTCAACCATTTCTGACTTATGAGACACCTCTTTTTCATGAACATCAGTACTTCCCGAATCCTATACTTGTATGCCAGGCGACATGCTGGTAGGCAATCGGTAACCATTATTTAACTAGCTGGCGGCTCACCAACCGGCCATATCAGAACGAACCCCTGCCGAGATTCGAAATTTCGACCTCCCGCTCCGTAGGCGGACGCCTTATCCACTAGGCCACGAAGACGGTTATATGTGTGTAACATTGGAATAGAAAACATCGGCATTCTCGGCAGGATATCCACAATCACATGTTGCTCTTATATTTGGTTCCGAAATAAATAATTCGTTAAAGCGAGACTATATCGTATGGAATAGAAATAAAGATAACGTTTGTTATTTTACGTACACATAGCATGTTATACACATTGTTACATCATAATTGTAATCAGTGTGTTTGTGCAATATCACAAACAGAAAGTGAAAGTACGACTTTCCTGAATAAGTTCATTTGCATCACTCTCGTCACGCATGCGTGTTAGACATTAGTTGACATACAATTCGCCTATACTACGGTGTTATATGTATTTGATTATTTCGTTTAATTGTGCGATCAGTTTGATTTCTTTATACATAGTAACAATACATAGTCATTGGGGAGGGCAGTTTACTAATGTTGCTAGAACTTGTTGCACAACCCATTTTGCATTTTATCATATATAATGAATGTTAAGTCTATATGCACTATATATGTAACTATTTACCAGAATCTTAAACAATCGTTTGACTACTTGGGCTGAAATGTATAATGTCTATATAGAAGCACAGGCTGGTTTTCGAAAGAGCATGGGAACTATTGATAACATCTTTATATTGCATGGAATAATAAATCATATGCTAAATAACAATAGGAAACTGTATGTAGCCTTCATTGATTTTATGAAAGCCTTCGATTTTGTAGTTAGAGATATAATGTGGTACAAATTATTAAAAATAGGTGTTAGAGGTAAAATTCTTAACATTATTAAGTCCATGTATACACATGTTAAAGCGAGAGTTAAATATCAAAACATATTAAGTGATGAATTTACATGTTATTTGGGAGTTAGACAAGGCGAATGTTTATCACCTTTCCTATTCTCCATGTACTTGAATGATATTGAAGAGGATTTTATGCTACATGGTTATGATGGAGTGGATGTTGGTATGCTTAAGTTATTTTTGTTATTATATGCTGATGATATAGTAATATTTGCAGAATCTGAAAATAGTTTGCAAAAAGGTTTAGAAATATTGCATGATTATTGTCAAAAGTGGAAGTTAACTGTGAATATAAATAAAACAAAAATAATGATATTTAAGAAAGGTGGGGCAAATAGACGAAATGTTCAGTTTGCATATAATGGAGACATAATTGAAATTGTAAAGCAGTTTACTTATTTAGGAATTGTGTTTACCACAGGTGGTTCTTTTAGCTCAACACACGATGCACTAGCTGGACAAGCTTTAAAAGCTATGTCCAAATTAAAAACTTATTTAGTTAAATTTCCTAATATTTTAGTTAGTCATTCTCTTGATTTGTTTGATAAACTCATTACACCAATTCTTAGTTATGGCTGTGAAATATGGGGTTTCAATGAGATAGCTACAATTGAAAAGGTACATTTACAGTATTGTAAGCAACTGCTCGGTGTACGTGTACAGACACAAAATAGTTTTGTGTATGGAGAAACTGGTAGATGTACATTACTTATTAAAAGATTGTATGCAATTATGCGATATTGGTTTAAAGTTTTACAATGTGATGATGTTAAATATGTTAGTGTTATCTATAAAATGATGTTACATGACTTAGAATTGTATCCACACAAAAAAACTTGGGCACGAAATGTACGAAATGTATTACAGTCATTAGGTTTTAATCACGTATGGATTGTTCAAGGAGTAGGAGATACAGACCTATTTTTAGCAACTTTTAAACAACGGCTATATGATAATTATTTACAAGACTGGAATAGCCAGTTAGAAAACTCAACAAGAGCTCGTACTTATAGACTATTTTCTGATTTTTGTTTCCAACCTTATTTAGATATTATAAATGTTCGTAAATTCAGGATAGCATATACTAGATTGAGAGTATCAGCCCATAGATTAGAAATTGAATCAGGTAGATGGCATAAACCAGAAAAGATTCCGATAGATGATCGCAACTGTCAATTATGTAATAGTGTAGAAGATGAATTTCACTTTTTGCTAGAATGCCCTCTGTATCATGAAATTAGAATTCTTTATATAAAAAGATATTATTGGAAAAGACCGAACATATTAAAGTTCAAGGAGTTGCTACAAGCTACTAGTTCGTGTATTGTTAGAAACTTGTCGATGTATATATGTAAAAGCTTTGAAAAAAGAAATACTTTATACTACCATCAATAACCTATTCTTCTCACTGTGTGTCAGAGTATATGTACAAATTGTGTCACCATTGATATGTTATGTAATAATATGTTGTATGCATGTATACTGATAGGCATGATGCCTTTGTAATAATAAACTTATATATTATATATTGTAAAATAGCAAATAAAATATGATTACACATAGTCATTGAAACTTATATTCATTAAATATATATTACCAAAAAAAACATCCTTTATTAGTAAGCAATGTTTGAACTCTTGAGATAAATGTATACAACATTTAATTCTGTAAAAGCTTTTTGTGAAATCCTCGAGTTTAATTCTATGTACCATGTGTACGATATGTACATGAATATTAAACACATATTGTTCAAGCTTAAGCTCAATTATTAAGCTATCCGTCAAGCAAACACTGTTAAATAAATAAATCTTTTTTACGTTTATTAATCGTCGCTACCGGTTGCCGGGTAGTTTACCTAATAACACATTTCCTGTGCAAGCTCCAGCGGTTACAATACTTTTTCATATAAAGAGGCACGGCGGTGTGAGCGGGGCTCGAGCAGTGACCATCAGTGAGTATAGGTTACAGCGATCGTAACCACTGGACCGCGATGCTTGCGGCTTGTATTATTGTTGCGTATGATTATGATTAATATGATTAGTGTTATTGAGTTCAGAGAGATCGGTGATGTGCTATATTGTACGGTGTGGCACTGGGAAGGTGTAGTAGTTGCGAATTGCATTTCCTAATATGCTTTCTTTTTTTGGTACTTTTTTCATATTTTTGTAATCAAACATTAGTATCCTAATTGCAATGCTCTTATACTATATTCAGTCTCTTTGTTAATTACAAACTAGTATGTTGGGGCGGTCCGAAACTAATGTTTTTAAAACCTGTGGCCCAACCCTTTTGCTTCTCCATATATATATATACATACTGATACTGTTTGTACCATATATCTTATTTAATTCATCCGTAACATGTTTGTAAATTTGAGTTGTATTGTACATTGAATATAAAGAATGCAATAAATATGATTAAACCAAATTTGCTGAATTAATGACTGTACTTAACATGTAGTATTTCTTTAATTCATATGTTTTCTATGTCAGTGTATATATGTTGAGGGCCTTATTTGTATTAGCCATGTGTTATGTAAGCTCCCTCGTAAAATAAAGTCTTTATTATTATTATTATTTCCTTACGAATGAAAATAAATAGTAGACAATGAGCTGGGACACTGCGTCGCGCCTTCCCATTCCCCACCGCAACTTAATGCTTTGTTTAATTACATTCACGTACGACATTCCGTGTGTTCAACCCCCTGTGTACTTCGGTTTCTTTGCACATGAACGATCACATTTCACAGTTTGATTATGTGTTACAACGTGTTGCGTAATAGACGTCATAGAATAATAGGTTGCGTAATAGACGTCATAGAATAATAAGTTGCGTAATAGACGTCATAGAATAATAAGTTGCGTAATAGACGTCATAGAATAATAGGTTGCGTAATAGACGTCATAGAATAATAGGTTGCGTAATAGACGTCATAGAATAATAAGTTGCGTAATAGACGTCATAAAATAATAAGTTGCGTAATAGACGTCATAGAATAATAAGTTGCGTAATAGACGTCATAGACTAATAAGTAAGTTATAAGTTATATTGGAAGTCGTGACAGCGCTGTGGTAGCGCGTTCGCTTCATGTGCGAAATGCCCGGAGTCGGTAGGATTGTGCCCATAGGCAATGTACTTATATTCCACTGTTCCTCTTCTCTCCCTCATGGCGATGGATTCCATGAGGTCTCAAGGGACCAATCTAACGTTGTAAAATCTTGTTTCGTAATCGAGTTTTTAAGCTTCTGTTAGTTTATACACATTTATTTTAAGCTTCTGTTAGTTTATACACATTTATTATAAGCTTCTGTTAGTTTATACACATTTATTTTAAGCTTCTGTTAGTTTATACACATTTATTTTAAGCTTCTGTTAGTTTATACACATTTATTTTAAGCTTCTGTTAGTTTATACACATTTATTTTAAGCTTCTGTTAGTTTATACACATTTATTTTAAGCTTCTGTTAGTTTATACTATTTTAAGCTTCTGTTAGTTTATACTATTTTAAGCTTCTGTTAGTTTATACACATTTATTTTAAGCTTCTGTTAGTTTATACACATTTATTTTAAGCTTCTGTTAGTTTATACATATTTATTTTAAGCTTCTGTTAGTTTATACACATTTATTTTAAGCTTCTGTTAGTTTATACACATTTATTTTAAGCTTCTGTTAGTTTATACACATTTATTTTAAGCATCTGTTAGTTTATACACATTTATTTTAACCAAGTTCTTACAACTTATAATAATCACTCCCGAGACCTCATTCCTAGTGGAATCCATCGCCACGAGGGAGAGAGAAGAGGCAACGTGGAATATTTAAATGCCTTGCCTAAGAGCACAATCGTAACGGCTCCAGTATTTCGAACCTGAAGAGAAGGCCCATCCACTGCGCTATCACAACTTCCACAAGTTTCCTCTGTATGGTTCTCACAGAACAACATTAGTTATTAAAACATACATATAGTTATTACATGTATATACTATAGTAGTGCAATATGTTACAGATGAATGATATACATAGTCTCTTGTAACACCCGAATTGAGTGACAATGTACTGTTTAATATGTAAACTATATGTTGTATTTGTTATATACTGTACAGTGATGAGACTGAAATATAGAATAAAATATAAAACATATAATATACTCAGTATTAAGTACGATTGTGATGTACATGAGACAAATACCCCGACACACGTACATCAAAATGACACATATCAATACAATAACCTCCTGTAAAATGATATACTTACTTTATATGCCAACAGTTACTTGGTTACAGTTTCTATATCATATAATCCCAGCATTCTTAATCCTAAAATACGTGTTTATTTATATATATTTAACGGTGCCTTTTAAGCATCAATAAACTGCAGGTTTTTAATGTGCACATTATTTATTCAAAACGTGATTGATTGTATCGTTGTTGCCGCTTAATGTTTACATTAATGCCAGTATGACCAGACATAACATATAAATGTCGTCTAACATACAAATAACAACACCATTTACCTTATTAAATAATATTTTCTAAAACATCATGCTTCTTCATGACAAATCAATAAATAAATTAATAATCCATGCGAGGACATTAGGAACGAATAAAGCGCTAACGGACGGACCGCTTGCCTCTTTGCCCATTTAAATTGTCCTTTTCAAATATGTTAAGCTTAGAATATTGAGCATTTGAATAAAGGCATTTGATATAGATCTGTATACCCGTACATCTGTATTGAATTCTCAATGATGTTAGGAAAGGTAAATAAATGTGATTACTACGTTTGTATTAAATAAATGTAGTACATCATATTGGATCGAAATGTGTTTGACAATAATTTTACGACATTGCAAGAAAATGCCATCGACAATAGACAGCAGATATTAATGTCGACAATAGAATTCTTCAACAGAAAGCATTGTATGTGGACGGTAAATAGTAATTTTGCCATATTTACTTGCATCATTCTGGTGACAAATAAACGTATAATTGACCAAATTGTGAACAATATGGGTGTACTATCTCATAGAATGTCACGTAGTGCTTTAAGAGTTGTTATGTCAGTTTATATAGCATCTAGTAAATGCATGTAACTAACGAGGGACCGAGTAACTACGCATAAGGTTGCTAGCTTCAAATCACGTTTCCCTGCAGGCAGTAACGCTAACAGCTACACTGATAGTTACAACATTCAAGCTAAGTTATGATGACGCTAAAAGTTACTTGTAAACTTAACGCTAAAATGTACCAAACTTCAACGCTAAACTCACATTATGTTCAGCCCCGCTAAACGTTACACAATTTTAACACTCAAATTTTCAAATTAAAACAATAATTATTACCGATATTTGAAATGTCTTGATTATTTTTGATAATTATGTTAATTTGCACACTTCATTTGCTTCTGCTAAATGTTCCTATTCACGATATACACTTCATTTGTTCTGCTAAATGTTCATATTCACGATATACACTTCATTTGTTCTGCTAAATGGTCATATACACGATATACACTGCATTTGTTCTGCTAAATGGTCATATATACGATAAACACTTCATTTGTTCTGCTAAATGTTCATATACACGATATACACTGCATTTGTTCTGCTAAATGTTCATATTCACGATATACACTGCATTTGTTCTGCTAAATGGTCATATACACGATATACACTTCATTTGTTCTGCTAAATGGTCATATACACGATATACACTTCATTTGTTCTGCTAAATGTTCCTATACACGATATACACTGCATTTGTTCTGCTAAATGGTCATATACACGATATACACTGCATTTGTTCTGCTAAATGGTCATATACACGATATACACTTCATTTGTTCTGCTAAATGGTCATATACACGATATACACTGCATTTGTTCTGCTAAATGGTCATATACACGATATACACTGCATTTGTTCTGCTAAATGGTCATATACACGATATACACTGCATTTGTTCTGCTAAATGGTCATATACACGATATACACTTCATTTGTTCTGTTAAATGGTCATATACACGATATACACTGCATTTGTTCTGCTAAATGGTCATATACACGATATACACTTCATTTGTTCTGCTAAATGGTCATATACACGATATACACTGCATTTGCTCTGCTAAATGTTCCTATACACGATGTACACTGCATAAAATTTTGTTCTGCTAAATGGTCATATACACGATATACACTGCATTTGCTTTTAGTATTCGTCACCACCAGTAAGATATGTACGTGTACAGCAAACATTTTTGTTATTTAATTGTGGATCTTCCTTGATGCAAACATCCCAGTGTTCGTCTTATAACAGTGAGAGGAGTTCGAACCCCGCTAGAATCACACTAGTGGTGGTGTTCTTAGGCAAGCCACTTAAATAACATTTCCTCTTCTCCCTCCCTCCCTCCCTCCCTCCCTCAAAGAGCTAGCTTTCCAGAGCGATTAAATTGACATTATATGTTTCGCAATCGCACTAAAAGAAATTTTATAAACTAAACTATTTCTGATATTTATTACTCTGTGCGCGTGTGCGTGTGTGCGTGTGTGTGTATGTGTGTGTGTTCGGAGCTACAGTTGTTAGGAGAAGTGGCTAATTAGAAGAAGCTACAGTGTAAACGTCTTAATGTGACATCTATAGTTGCGTCATATGTCTGTCTATTATTATCTTTATCTTTATTTCTGTCTCATCCATGTACAATACAATACATAATACAAATAACAGTACCCATAAAATTGCACCCAGCCATTTTAAATAGAATTACATGAGACTATACAATTCATATAAAGCCACATAAATTACATACAGAAATATATACAAATTAAGACTATGTAACCACTGCTAATCGAATATTAAAAGAAGCTTAAAATGGTATTTTGGAATTAAAAAACTGAAATTAACAAAAAGGGCACTAAAGCGCAATTAATAAATGACTTAAAATAACTAACATCAGCTCTGATCAGATCAGAAGTGAACAGATTAGCAGTAGCCACCTAGGAAAAATAAAAAACAGTACTGTTATACTAAAACATGCAAGAACAGTATCTACATACATTAAAATGGCGTATTTGTAAAATATCAATATTCGTCTACGAATGAACGTAGTACATCTACTACATGCAGTTAATAGTGCACGCTATCCATGGATCGCAGCCTTCGCAGGTTCGATCCCCCGTCTGACCCTAATAAAATTAACAGTCTTTCAGATGGGACGTTAAACCGAGGTCCGTGTCGGTGCTTTACACCGTGCACGTAAAAGACCCAGAGGAGATTCTGGAATTGGCCTCTGTCTGTACCATGCACTATCCTCCAAAACTCTAAAATAACTAATCTCTTCAGGAGGCGTCGCTCATATGGGCAACCGGTAGCGACGATAAATAAAGGTAAAACACACACGTATAGAAAACTATTTTAATACGCACGATGTTCATATTTAATGACTTAATTTATGAAACACTAGTAAATTATAGTAGTTTTTGATCGAGTTTATGTTGATATCAATTTTGAATAGTATCTCTATTATATCTAAGTCGGTTCAACAACGGGTACAATGAATCCGGATCCGATGATTGGGGTTGTCAATGCATCACAATCAGTTAAGGGGCCCACATTCTTGTTTACATGACATATAGTGTGGATTTTTTGTAACTTGTATTTAATCTGAAATCTCTCTAAAAGTACATATTTTAATAACACTAGTGTAAAAGCGAACTAGGTGTTTTGGATGTGAACTACATGTACTCATATAGCAAATGTAAATGTTTGTGAACACGGAACACGCTAAGCATTGGACTCATTAATGCTACAACACGCTAAGCATTGGACTCATTAATGCTACAACACGCTAAGCATTGGACTCATTAATGCTACAACACGCTAAGCATTGGACTCATTAATGCTACAACACGCTAAGCATTGGACTCATTAATGGTACAACACGCTAAGCATTGGACTCATTAATGCTACAACACGCTAAGCATTGGACTCATTAATGGTACAACACGCTAAGCATTGGACTCATTAATGCTACAACACGCTAAGCATTGGACTCATTAATGCTACAACACGCTAAGCATTGGACTCATTAATGCTACTAAGAATGCGCTACGCCATTGTCTTTATCGTGTTGAACATTAGTTTTGGAATAGGTGAGCATTTGTTTTTGTATTATTCTTGATTCTTCTGGAGTTGTTGCCCCGATTAACCAGAGGGACGATAAGCAAACGTACATAATTATAGTTATGTAATCATATAGTCACGGGTTCGAGCCCCGCTCTCACCGTGTTTCGTTATATGAAAAACTGGGCAGTTTCTTACGGAAGCTGGTGCACCAAGTACTGGTTAACCACTGTAGCCTGCCCAGGAAAAGTGTTAAGTAAACTGCCTGTCCCTCGAATGGACAACCGGTAACGACGTTAAATAAAATAAATAAAAGAAACTATGTTAGGACACTCTGGGTTCCTCCTACATTATAACAGGAATACGCCCCCATCTGCGTTGCATGATTGTGTATCTATATATACATTGATCATGCACGCCGATGGTGGCGTCTTCCTGTTATAATATAATACATTGATCATGCACACAGATGGTGGCGTCTTCCTGTTATAATATATATACATTGATCATGCAACGCAGATGGTGGCGTATTCCTGTTATAATGGAGGAGGATATATATATATATATATTATATATATATAGATATATATTATATATATATATATATATATATATATATATACAGTCTACATCCGTTATATCAAAGTCGGTTATTTCAAATGTTCTGGTTATCTCGAAGTCAGGTCAAAGTCCCGTTTCAGACATTTTACATATAACTGACCATGTTTATATCAAATTTCGTTAGGTCAAACAGACAATGACAACTTGGAAGATAATTTATTATGGAATAAATGTAAGGCCTGTGATCTTTGAGAAACATTATCTTGGGAAATATGATTAGTATCCGTTATGTCAAACTTCGGTTATGTCGAAGTATTTTGTTCGGTCCGATGGAATTCGACATAACTGATATATCTGTATCTACGTGCGTGCGTGTGTGTGTGCGTGCGTGCGTGTGTTGTATGTTCAATTAGTATGTGTTTATGGTGATCTTCATAATACACACTCGCATAGAAAGATGCAAAACATGCCGCTCTTTGCGTTAAGCGACTGAAAAGTAATTAGTTTATACACATTAATTTTAGCTCGATTGCGAAACAAGTTCTTACTTAATTTTATATTAATCACTCTCGAGACCTCATTCCTGATGGAATCCATCGCCACGAGGGAGAGAGAAGAGGAAATGTGGATGTTGAATGCTTTGTATAAGGGCACACTCGTAACGGCTACAGCTGGACTCGAACTCCGTGCCATTCGCACCTGAAGCGAACGCGCTACTACTGCGCTATCACGACTTGGAAAGTAATTGATTACACTGGCATTAAGTTGACAGTTGGTTGATTGAAACCCTCACAGGAGAGGACGTTACATTATTGTTCACGTTTAGTATGATTATTGTAGTTGGATGTCAGTGTGATGACGCATCCAGGCCTCTGATACTGCCCGCCACGGTCTCGCCACAGTACTTCACATCTCCAGACTATCCATCCTACCCGCCGTAAGTATACCTTATTAAAGTATCGGCTAGTGTCCAGTTAGTTGGTAATCAGATTATTCAGTTCTTTGAGGATCGTTTAATAATGTTTTAAATATAATGGGTTTGTATGTGGATGCAGTTAGCAGTGAGCAGTATACTCTACCAGTGTACTATGGTGTATTCTAGTAGTATAGTGAATGCCGTGTACATGCAAATTCTGCCCACAAAATGTATATACATGAAGTCACTGAACGCGGATGAGTAGTCCAGTGGCTACTACGCTGGGGTTGCGAATCCATGGGAGCGTCGCGAGTTCGATCCCCCGTTCCATTTCTAATATGTATTTCGGATGGGATTATAAACCGAGGTCCAATGCATCGCTGTTATACCAGAGGATCAATGCATAAGATGTGGATGCGATGATGAATAAACGCCTAATGAACACGTCATATAGCTATATAGTCCATGTTATTTTCCAGAAATTCGGCTTGTGCCTGGCTTATCGAGGCTCCGGGAGACTATGACAACATCATTATCAGCATTGAGCATTTCACATCACAACACGATGATTATTTAACCATCCACGAAGGACGTACGTAAACATTCATTCACTTAGTTCATTCATAGTGTATACTATATATATATATTGTCATCGTGGTTACTAAAAATATGCCAGCGTGATAAACTAAGATTGAAGTTTATATGATGTCGTAGGTGAGGGAGAATCACGCATACTGTAGAGGTACCAGCGTGATAAACTAAGATTGAAGTTTATATGATGTCGTAGGTGAGGGAGAATCACGCATACTGTAGAGGTACCAGCGTGATAAACTAAGATTGAAGTTTATATGATGTCGTAGGTGAGGGAGAATCACGCATACTGTAGAGGTACCAGCGTGATAAACTAAGATTGAAGTTTATATGATGTCGTAGGTGAGGGAGAATCACGCATACTGTAGAGGTACCAGCGTGATAAACTAAGATTGAAGTTTATATGATGTCGTAGGTGAGGGAGAATCACGCATACTGTAGAGGTACCAGCGTGATAAACTAAGATTGAAGTTTATATGATGTCGTAGGTGAGGGAGAATCACGCATACTGTAGAGGTACCAGCGTGATAAACTAAGATTGAAGTTTATATGATGTCGTAGGTGAGGGAGAATCACGCATACTGTAGAGGTACCAGCGTGATAAACTAAGATTGAAGTTTATATGATGTCGTAGGTGAGGGAGAATCACGCATACTGTAGAGGTACCAGCGTGATAAACTAAGATTGAAGTTTATATGATGTCGTAGGTGAGGGAGAATCACGCATACTGTAGAGGTACCAGCGTGATAAACTAAGATTGAAGTTTATATGATGTCGTAGGT
>CM026401.1:45788016-45801664 GCA_014843695.1 Archivesica marissinica | reverse complement strand
TGCACTTGTTGATTGCCATAAAGGAGATAGAAGAGGCATGCACTTGTTGATTGCCATAACGGAGAGAGAAGAGGCATGCACTTGTTGAGTGCCATAAAGGAGATAGAAGAGGCATGCACTTGTTGAGTGCCATGAAGGAGATAGAAGAGGCATGCACTTGTTGAGTGCCATGAAGGAGATAGAAGAGGCATGCACTTGTGATTGCCATGAAGGAGAGAGAAGAGGCATGCACTTGTTGATGCCATGAAGGAGAGAGAAGAGGCATGCACTTGTTGATTGCCATGAAGGAGAGAGAAGAGGCATGCACTTGTTGATTGCCATGAAGGAGAGAGAAGAGGCATGCACTTGTTGAGTGCCATGAAGGAGAGAGAAGAGGCATGCACTTGTTGATTGCCATGAAGGAGAGAGAAGAGGCATGCACTTGTTGAGTGCCATGAAGGAGAGAGAAGAGGCATGCACTTGTTGATTGCCATGAAGGAGAGAGAATAGGCATGCACTTGTTGATTGCCATGAAGGAGATAGAAGAGGCATGCACTTGTTGATTGCCATGAAGGAGAGAGAAGAGGCATGCACTTGTTGAGTGCCATAAAGGAGAGAGAAGAGGCATGCACTTGTTGATTGCCATAAAGGAGAGAGAAGAGGTATGCACTTGTTGATTGCCATAAAGGAGAGAGAAGAGGCATGCACTTGTTGATTGCCATAAAGGAGATAGAAGAGGCATGCACTTGTTGATTGCCATAACGGAGAGAGAAGAGGCATGCACTTGTTGAGTGCCATAAAGGAGAGAGAAGAGGCATGCACTTGTTGAGTGCCATAAAGGAGATAGAAGAGGCATGCACTTGTTGAGTGCCATGAAGGAGAGAGAAGAGGCATGCACTTGTTAGTTTGCCATGAAGGAGATAGAAGAGGCATGCACTTGTTGATTGCCATGAAGGAGAGAGAAGAGGCATGCACTTGTTGATTGCCATGAAGGAGAGAGAAGAGGCATGCACTTGTTGTTGCCATGAAGGAGAGAGAAGAGGCATGCACTTGTTGAGTGCCATGAAGGAGAGAGAAGAGGCATGCACTTGTTGAGTGCCATGAAGGAGATAGAAGAGGCATGCACTTGTTGATTGCCATGAAGGAGATAGAAGAGGCATGCACTTGTTGAGTGCCATAAAGGAGAGAGAAGAGGCATGCACTTGTTGATTGCCATAAGAAGAAGAGGCATGCACGTTGATGCCATAAGGAGAGAGAAGAGGCATGCACTTGTTGAGTGCCATGAAGGAGATAGAAGAGGCATGCACTTGTTGAGTGCCATGAAGGAGAGAGAAGAGGCATGCACTTGTGATTGCCATGAAGGAGATAGAAGAGGCATGCACTTGTGATTGCCATAAAGGAGAGAGAAGAGGCATGCACTTGTTGAGTGCCATGAAGGAGAGAGAATAGGCATGCACTTGTTGAGTGCCATGAAGGAGAGAGAATAGGCATGCACTTGTTGAGTGCCATAAAGGAGAGAGAAGAGGCATGCACTTGTTGATTGCCATAAAGGAGAGAGAAGAGGTATGCACTTGTTGATTGCCATAAAGGAGATAGAAGAGGCATGCACTTGTTGATTGCCATAAAGGAGAGAGAAGAGGCATGCACTTGTTGAGTGCCATAAAGGAGAGAGAAGAGGCATGCACTTGTTGAGTGCCATGAAGGAGAGAGAAGAGGCATGCACTTGTTGAGTGCCATGAAGGAGAGAGAAGAGGCATGCACTTGTTGAGTGCCATGAAGGAGAGAGAATAGGCATGCACTTGTTGATTGCCATGAAGGAGAGAGAAGAGGCATGCATTTGTTGAGTGCCATAAAGGAGATAGAAGAGGCATGCACTTGTTGAGTGCCATGAAGGAGAGAGAAGAGGCATGCACTTGTTGATTGCCATGAAGAAGATAGAAGAGGCATGCACTTGTTGAGTGCCATGAAGGAGAGAGAAGAGGCATGCACTTGTTGATTGCCATGAAGGAGAGAGAAGAGGCATGCACTTGTTAGTTTGCCATGAAGGAGATAGAAGAGGCATGCACTTGTTGATTGCCATGTAGGAGATAGAAGAGGCATGCACTTGTTGATTGCCATGAAGGAGAGAGAAGAGGCATGCACTTGTTGATTGCCATAAAGGAGAGAGAAGAGGCATGCACTTGTTGAGTGCCATAAAGGAGATAGAAGAGGCATGCACTTGTTGAGTGCCATAAAGGAGATAGAAGAGGCATGCACTTGTTGATTGCCATGAAGGAGATAGAAGAGGCATGCACGTGTTAGTTTGCCATGAAGGAGAGAGAAGAGGCATGCACTTGTTGAGTGCCATAAAGGAGATAGAAGAGGCATGCACTTGTTGATTGCCATGAAGGAGAGAGAAGAGGCATGCACTTGTTAGTGCCATAAAGGAGATAGAAGAGGCATGCACTTGTTGATTGCCATGAAGGAGATAGAAGAGGCATGCACTTGTTGATTGCCATGAAGGAGAGAGAAGAGGCATGCACTTGTTAAGTGCCATAAAGGAGATAGAAGAGGCATGCACTTGTTGATTGCCATGAAGGAGATAGAAGAGGCATGCACTTGTTGATTGCCATGAAGGAGAGAGAAGAGGCATGCACTTGTTGAGTGCCATAAAGGAGATAGAAGAGGCATGCACTTGTTGATTGCCATGAAGGAGATAGAAGAGGCATGCACTTGTTGATTGCCATTGTCACAGGAAACGTGACTGCTTAGTCTGGCTTTACACTAAAATGGACGCGACAAAAATATCAAGTGCGTTAATAATAGGGTGTGTAGGGTGTGTCAAAATAGGGTGTGTCAAAATAGGGTGTGTCAAAATAGGGAATAGGGTGTGTCAAAATAGGGTGTGTCAAAATAGGGAATAGGGTGTGTCAAAATAAGACATGAGACGATATTGCAGGCTTATTGTGAGGAGATCAAGCTGACTATGTAATTAAGACACGTTTTATGCAGGCTTATCTAATACATTTGTTTACATAAACACCGACGTAAACAACGTGAATATATCTCGCATTGCTTGCACCTCATATCTTACCTAAGTAGCCGCATACAATTGCCACGATATTGGACATGACATCATTCCTATGGTCCAGGGCCAGCACCCGCACAGAACTACTGTGACCACCCAGGAAATGGCAAAACAGATACAAAACAAATTTTGACACTGAAAAAAGAAAGAAAAGCAAGTTAAACTGATCTAGGTATATAGTCCATTTCATATTCATCTTCTTTTATTTACAGTCAAACCTGTGTTAGTGGTCACCTATATTAGGCAGCCATCCTTTATTAAGCAGTCAGTTTACAGATTCTCAATGTTTTATTATACATTTGACCTTTATTAAGCAGCCACCTGTACTAAGCAGCCACTTTCTGTGATTCCCTTGGCTGGCTGCTTAAGACAGGTTTGACTGTACATACAAAGTTTACACGGGCCTGAATCAATGATTAAGGCTGTTGACTTCATTTCACACCACCCCTCACTGCTGTAGGTTCAAATCCCATCGGGGGTGTCAAATTCTTTCATATGAGGTAGCTATTCAGCTGATTTGCGGTAGGTTGGCGTTTCTAACAGGGTGTCTGTCCATTTTTGAAACATAGCTCGAAGGGCCCGGGGTCTTCCTCCACGAATAACAAGTGGGGAGTCGCAATATACCCCAATAAAATAAACAAGCAATTTGCTGAATTGATATCCCCGGCTTAGGAATACGATACGTATTCAGCGACTGTGATGAATGGTCTCCGTTTAAAATGCCGAACCTGAATTTTTACAACTTTTCACAAGACAAAAAACTGAATATCTTGTCAAATATAAGGTTATATTGTATTATAATTTGGCAAAGCATTATGTCTTGTGCCAAAATGCATTCCACACTCTGATATTTCTTTTTTTATTTAACGTTGTTACCGGTTTACCTAACAACACCTTTCCTGGGCAGGCTCCACTGGTTAACCAGTACTTGGTGCACCAACCTCCGTAAGAAACTGCCGACTTTTTCATATAAATGAGACACGGCATGAGCAAATTCTCCAGACAAGAACTTTTATACTATAATTATGTATAAATTTCAAAGGGCCATAATTCTGTAATTACCTGGGTGAAATTAAGGATCATGTTTTTATTGCCCTTTGTATATATTCCAAGTGACAGAAATCTGTTGACAATTTCAAAGGGCCATAATTCAGTAATTACTTTGCAATATATAGTACAGGGGAGATAATGCATCTACACATACAAATTTGTGGAATTTTACGATAGCAAACAAACCATGGGCTTATGCATACTTGACAATGATCTATACAGTCAAAACTGCCACCTGGAAAGAGCGGTCACCTGGAGTCAACGGCCAGTTCGAACTCCCCCCCAATGAAAATCACGCTATATTACACCTGGTATTAACGGCCACCTGGTGTCTGCGGCCAGCGATAATGGCTAGGTAAGTGATAACAGGTTTGTTGTGACATATTAAAAGGAAGCATTATATGGGTCTTACATCAAAGATAGCATTGTTTTACTCAAAATGGTAATTACATGGATCAATCAATGTTTATTGTGAAATGTCTGATCTCATCAAGAGTGATGAGAAGTTTAATACAATGATTATTGCTGCAACATTTATTGGTGTCTTATGTTGATGATGATGATGGAAAGTATGATACATAACAAAATGCAAGTGTTATTTGATGATTGGTGGCCGTCTCATATCCAGATGATCCACACCTGCATTAAATGGTCACCTGCCTTAAGCAGGCAAAATAGTCACTTCCCGTGAGTGGTTGCTTAAGACAGGTTTGACTGTACACCTACCTACAGTACCAGAAGCTATAAGTATCACAGGAAGCTGGACCGACGGCAGGCTACCCTCATTTGCCGAGTACTTGGCTATGATTTGCATAGACTCCACAATAAGTTGGAACGATGCAAGGGACATAATCACAGACAGAATCACAATGGCAATCGGCTCAAGTCTTGATCGCCCTACAAACAAGAAATAAGTACAAATTAATATACAATACAATCGCACATAACCCGGGACCAACTTGAACCCCAAATATATTGAAATGTTTATAAGCATATTTAGGTTTGCTCCCGGAAAATTAGTTATCATTTCTTTCCACGAAAATAATAATATCCTAGTTCATGTTCAGAGAAAATGTTTTATTAATTATAATAGAACATAAACATAATGAAAAATGAAATAGTAAACATTTAGCTTCAATAGTATAGAACATAGTGTAGTATATTGTGTATAACATAGTGCAGAATATAGTGTAGAACATAGTGCAGAACACAGTGCAGAACATAGTGCATAACACAGTGCAGAACATAGTGTATAAAATAGTATCGAACATAGTGTATAAAATAGTGTATAACATAGTGCAGAACATAGTGTATAACATAGTGCAGAACATAGTGTGTGCAGAACATAGTGTGTGCATAACATAGTGTATAACATAGTGCAGAACATAGTGTAGAACCTAGTGTAGAACATAGTGTATACCATAGTGCAGAACATAGTGTATAAAATAGTATAGAACATAGTGCAGCACATAGTGTAGAACATAGTGCAGAACATATTGAAACACAATAAAAGCTGTATTTATAGAGAGCACACTTGTTAACAAAAGACTTTAGTGAGAAATGACATTTCAAAAATAAGGAATTAGCTTAATTGATATCCCCTGTCCTGAGGATTTTGATTGGTTGTGTAGGAGGGATGTTGATTGGTTGTGTAGGAGGGATGTTGATTGGTTGTGTAGGCATTGATTGGTTGTGTAGGCAGGGGTGCTGATTGGTTGTGTAGGGATGTTGATTGGTTGTGTAGGTGGGATGTTGATTGGTTGTGTAGGAGGATTGATTGGTTGTGTAGGGATTTGATTGGTTGTGTAGGTGGGATGTTGATTGGTTGTGTAGGAATTGATTGGTTGTGTAGGAAATGTTGATTGGTTGTGTAGGAATTGATTGGTTGGAGGCATTGATTGGTTGTGTAGGCATTGATTGGTTGTGTAGGCATTGATTGGTTGTGTAGGAGGGATGTGATTGGTTGTGTAGGGATGTTGATTGGTTGTGTAGGCATTGATTGGTTGTGTAGGAGGATTTGATTGGTTGTGTAGGAGGGATGTTGATTGGTTGTGTAGGAGGGATTTTGATTGGTTGGAGGGATGTTGATTGGTTGTGTAGGAGGGATGTTGATTGGTTGTGTAGGAGGGATGTTGATTGGTTGTGTACGAGGGATGTTGATTGGTTGTGGGGAGGGATGTTGATGGTTGTGTAGGAGGGATTGATTGGTTGTGTAGGAGGGATTTTGATTGGTTGGAGGGATTGATTGGTTGTGTAGGAGGATGTTGATTGGTTGTGTACAGGGATGTTGATTGTTGTGTGTGTGGGATGTTGATTGGTTGGAGGGATGTTGATGGTTGTGTAGAGGGATGTGATTGGTTGTGTAGGCGGGATGTTGATTGGTTGTGTAGGTGGGATGTTGATTGGTTGTGTAGGTGGGATGTTGATTGGTTGTGTAGGTGGGATGTTGATTGGTTGTGTAGGTGGGATGTTGATTGGTTGTGTAGGAGGGATGTTGATTGGTTGTGTACGAGGGATGTTGATTGGTTGTGTAGGAGGGATGTTGATTGGTTGTGTAGGTGGGATGTTGATTGGTTGTGTAGGTGGGATGTTGATTGTTTGTGTAAGAGGGATGTTGATTGTTTGTGTCGGAGGTACGATGATTGGTTGTACATTGGAATTGCTATTGTAGCTGGACATGGCTGTTGAAGAATCCAGTGAGTTGTAGTGTTAATAGCCTGTCATGTAGCTGAGTGTTAATAGCCTGTCATGTAGCTGAGTGTTAATAGCCTGTCATGTAGCTGAGTGTTAATAGCCTGTCATGTAGCTGAGTGTTAATAGCCTGTCATGTAGCTGAGTGTTAATAGCCTGTCATGTAGCTGAGTGTTAATAGCCTGTCATGTAGCTGGGTGATAATTTTCAGTGGCACTGGATATTTGACGCCATGTTATTTGTTCATTTTTATGACAAGAGCATATGAATATGCATACAGTGCTTATTTACATAGTTATTACACCTGTGAAATACGAAAAGTATGCAATGACGTGGAAATCGTGATAGTGCAGATGCAGGCCTCGACACATTTTTAATTTCTTACTCGTCCTACTGGGCGAGTGATGCCACTGTTCCACTCGTCCAGATTGGACTATCACTCGTCCCATGTATTTTAGGAAAATTAAAAATCGTCCGAATTGCACTTTAATTTATTAATAAATGCAATTATGTGGCAGCATAAACACATTAGAATATCCTCGGTGATTTCCCATTATCATGCCTGGTAATCATTCCGAAGAACGGATATTATTTTATTTTGTTCCTTTGATTTATATTGGATATTTAGCTGAAATTTTCACTCGTCCGACTGGGCAAGCGACTTGGAATTTCTACTCGTCCAGATCGAAAAGTCACTCGTAAATACGAGCGGACGAGTGGATTTGTCGAGCCCTGAGATGTAGCGCGTTCGCAATAGAGCTAAAATAAATTTGTATAAACTAAACTGTAATGACAATATTACGGGTCTGCAGCACAAATTATGTTATAAACATGCACACCACACTGAAAGTTGAATATTTGTTATCCTGATCAAATAAATGTCGCAATAAGACAATTTCACACTGTGGAAATTTTAAAATGACGACGGATCCATCTTTTCTTTGCTTCCAATAAAGTTTAGACAGGGGAAGTAAGTCCAATCTTTGTTTCCAATAAAGGGAAGTAAGTCCTATATGATTATTCGGCTATGATGTAATGAATAGCATGCACCCTTATGGTCTAGACTTCAAGGTCTGATAACATTTTAGTTAGGCCCCATTCTGCAATATTCCGGTCGAATAAATCCTTTTTTTCAAATTATGTCCCCTTTTCTATCTGGCTAAATTACAAAATAGGTCGTATAAACCTTGTGGCCTCAACTCCCATATCAGTTCTCATCCAATGAGTAGTTGCTACCTCTGAATACTACCTAAAAGTATTATAGGTCCTGCTAAGTGGTTTCCTCTGTTTTTATCATTGTTTCCTTTGCACCACATGCTATCTATTTTCACCACTTTCTCATCTTATTAATTTATATATTTATTTATATTTCGGGTTTTACGCCTGCATCAGCACCATTTTGGGCTATATCGCCGGCGGGCAGTTTACCTAACAACACGTTTCCTGGGCAGGCTCCAGCGGTTAACCAGTACTTGGGTGCACCAACCTCCATAAGAAACTGCCAACTTTTTCATATATCTCATCTTATTAAATTACTAAATCTCGAGATATATACTATCATACATCCAATAGGTACTTCATCTGCAAAATTAACATGATTCTGATAAAATCACAGCTATCATACCGCAACATCTGGTTAGGGAACAACAGTAAAAACAAAAGGATTCCAACTAAAAAGGGTCGATAAACATTTCCGGATATCTCGGACTTTATCTGCCAAGGGAGGTAACAGAAAAGCCAGAGATATCATGAAATGAGAGTTGTTAGAATTGAAGAGCTGGTAGAAATGAAGAGTTGGTAGAAATGAATAGTTGTTAGAATTGAAGAGTTGGTAGAATTGAAGATTTGGTAGAATTGAAGAGTTGATAGAATTGAAGAGTTGTTAGACTTGAAGAGTTTGTAGAATTGAAGGTGGTAGAATTGAAGATTTGGTAGAATTGAAGAGTTGGTAGAATTGAAGAGTTGGCAGAATTGAAAGGTTTATATACGTTGGTCAAAAGTCATTATATTAATTTCAGACATTGATTCACGCAAAGAAATATAATCTTGGCCCAGAATGAATTTACAAGCTCGTCTCTGCAATCTTAATAATGTGTTGATATTTTGTTGTGTGGTGTTTCCCCATATGATACAACAATAATCAAAATGTGGTTGGATATATGCCTTGTAATAAAGTATTCTGTAGTTCAGATTCACAATATACCGTATTTTACCTAATAGCCAAATGTTAGTTGAAATCTTTTTCACAATATATTTGATATGTGAGTCCCATTTTAATGAATCCTGAATGTGTACTCCAAGCAACTTCTCTGATTTGCTGGTTTTCAATAGTATATTTTCATATTTAAGAGAGAGTGTAGGGTTAGGGAAAGCACATTTTCGCTGGGCTGTCATCATAAATAGAACTTTCGTTTTGTCTGTATTAATCTTCATTCCATTTTGGAAACACCAGTATTTCAAGTCTTCCAAAGCTTGTTGTAATCTTGTTTCCAACACTTCTTTCTTATTATGGATATCATATAATGTAGTATCATCTGCATATAAATCACTACCGGTGATTTTATTTGAAAACATTAGTGGTAAGTCATTGATAAAAAGTAAGAATAAAAGAGGTCCTAATATTGAGCACTGCGGGACTCCACAATTAACAGTTCTATTTTCAGATAAAACGTCATTTATAGAAACAGTTTGCTTTCTATCACAAAGATATGATTGAAAAAGCTTCAAAGTATTGTTGCTACATTTGTATAATGATAATTTCTTTAACAAAACAGTATGATCGACAAGATCAAAAGCTTTTTCCAATCAATTTTCCCTCATTCATTGCTCGATTCCATTTATCTATCATATAAAGTAAAGCTGATTCAGTTGAGTGGCCAGTTCGGAAACCACTTTGTGTTTTGTGAGGTAAATTGAAGTGATCCAAAAAAGTCTGCAGCGATTTATGCACGTGTCTTTCAAAAAGTTTCGACAAAGATGGTAAATTTGAAATAGGTCTATAGTTATTGACGTCATTGGTTTTTCCACTTTTGAATAATGGTTTGACTTTTGCAAATTTCCAAGCTTCAGGGAAAGTTGATGTTTTCAAACTCTTATTTATTATAACAGTTAAATGTTGTACAAGATATCAGCTGAAAGTTTTAACAGCTTTGGTCCAATATTATCGATTCCAGTTGCTTTAGAAACATTAAGTTCGGGTAATTGTTTTCTGATATTACTCTGTGTAACTTCTGGTATTTCAAACACTACATCAACAGGTACATGTTCATTAATAAAATCTTTTATATAGTCAAAGTTTAAGTGATCAGGGACTGGATCTTTGATATTAGATGCAACATTGACAAAGAATTCATTAAATATATTTGCCATTTCAACATTTTGAGAGTAATCAGATACGCATTATTACTCATAATGTCCGTCTGTCTGTCAATCTGTATGTTTGTCTGATTCACTTCTGTTATGTTTGTTAAAGTCAACTGACAATAACATGAGCGAGCGGGATTTGGAATGTCAAACATATATTGATTCATTGAAGAACACAACTCAAACAGCTTGATGTTGTGCTATAGATCTACCTGGTAAAGAATTTAAAACAATTATATACTGTAGTTGCAGTCCGTGACCGAGATTATTTTTTCTTAAACTATGACATTACATTCTTTATATATTTGCGTGATCGTTCCCATTTATTTTAGATTGATAATTATGTCATTTCATTTTAGGTAGATACACACTCTAAATGTAGACTAAAATTAAAGGAAATAATAAAAAATAATAACCTTATCGATATTTGGAGACATAAAAACAAATCTCAAGGTCAATACACTTGGCATTCTAGTACGGTACCTCCAATCTTCTGCAGATTAGACTACTTTCTTGTGTCCGAATATTTTAGTAACTTAACGCAAAGTTGTGTAATCAAACTAAGTTTTAGATCTGATCATTCAATTGTACTTTTAAAAATTAATTTTACTGATCAGAAAAGAGGACCAGGTTATTTTAAAATAAACAATAGCCTGTTATTAAACGGCGACTATCAAGCAATTATAAAAAATAGCATAAAAGAAACTCAACATTTGATGACATGATAGAGTTATTTAATTTAAATGAAAAGGATTTCTTAACCTATCATAAACTAAAACACAATATACCACAATCATACGTAAATAAAATGAACCAACGACTCCTTGCAGAAACAAGAACAGAAACGTTAATTGACAAACTAAAATTGTTTTGTATTTTGCGACAATAGACACAAAGTTAAGAAGTTTTCAATACAAATTCTTGAAGCATATTCTACCGACTAATACACATTTATTAAAATGCAAATTAGTTTCGACAAGTCTTTGTGATTTCTGTAATATGAATGTCGAAAATATTGAACATTTGTTTTGGGAATGCCCATGTGTACAACACATGTGGAAACAACTAAGCACATTTCTAAAAACAAAAAATATAGATGTGGATATAAATTTTGAAGTAATTTGTTTTGGTAAAATAAACAACTCAGTAATAAACAATACAATTAATTTCGTAATTATTCTATGTAAATCTTTTATATATAGAATGAAGTGTAGAAAAGAATTGCCACATTTTGAATGCTTTAAAAGCTATCTAAATATTAGAATTAATTTAGAACGGGAGATTGCTTTACGAACAGACAAATTAGAAAAATACAACTCCAAGTGGGTAGCGTTTATATAATCAATTAATTCCTCTATTTATATTTTTTGTGTGTAATTTGAAATTAAATAAATAAAAACGATCACCCATATGCTTTTTTTTCTTCTCACCCTTCTCTTTTTGCTTTAAAATTTATTTTTCAAACTAGGGATACTTATCCAGAAATAACCCTTTTGTGTATATACATGGAAGGCAAACGTCTTATGATATCATTTATGTTGTAACATTGTGTAAATGCTTTTTATGTACATACAAGAAAGAAATAAACGGGGTTACTCGAAAAGGGGCCTCAAAATTAAAAAAAAAAAAAAAAAAAGAATTGAAGAGTTGGTAGAATTGAAGAGAGTTGGTAGAATTGAAGAGTTGGCAGAATTGAAGAGTTGGTAGAATTGAAGAGTTGGCAGAATTGAAAGGTTGGTATATGAAGTAACCAAGCGCATATTGTCAGGACTTCATGTCTATTAGTTTCTCCAATGTTAGTAGAACATTTACATTAGTTTGTTAGGCACAACATGAACACACATCAGTGTAGTCAAAGCCATTGTAGGAGGGCATGCGTCTTCTTATAATCGCAAAGATCGCAGCCAACATAATAACTCAGCCACGGAGCCCCCCTTAGGTTGTAGCTACGTTAATTAAACTAGAATTTTCTACAACAATTAAACACAAATTCTGAAAGGTAGCACTTTAATATATGTAAAACCAAGATGCTTTGCTATATTGTTTTGGAAAGTTTCATTGTTGTAAAGATAACCATTGGATAATTAAAACTTTAAATTGAAAAATGGGACACTGATCTGCAACATGCATATACCTATAAAAAACCCTTCTCTAGTGCCATCTACTGTTTCATGTAAGCGAGTTACCTCTGTAAGCCAATGAGAGCTTGGCAAACAAGCCCCATGAAACAAGCAATAAACAATTCTGGTATAGAATGAAGCACACAACACGAGCGTATATCATGCAGAATTTACCGCCAGGATACTCGTATATGTTTCTGTTCTTCATTGCACGCGACGTCCACCAGATGATTATACCCGAGAGCAGATCCACCGCCGAGTCTACGAGACTGGAAATGATCGAGACTGAGCTCGACAGCGCAACGGCGATGCCCTTAGCTACGAGAAGAATCTGTAATCATGCAATTAATGAACATGATATATACCACAAGTTTCCCACATGCACTATCCTGGACTGACCAGTGATATATACCACATGTTTCCCACATGCACTATCCTGGACTGACCGGTTCGTTGGTTCGATGAATTTGGTAAAATTTCGTAGCAAAATGAAGTACACGTAATCAAGGTGGAGAATGACTATGGAAGGTGAATTCCCATTCATTCATTTTCTGACTGGAGTACAGCAGGGTTCATTCTAGGTCAGAATTTTTGGGAGAAGTGAGAAAGCGCATGATCGCTTCCTTAAATGGTGTTCTTTAATATACTTCACTTAAAATGCACAGTACAACCATTAAATACAATATTTGAATAGAAGGACTGCTTTATAATGGGTATCTTACTAGATACAATTTTGTTTGAAAATCGTAAAAACCAAAGAAAATGTTTGTTTTTTTTAGTTTGTTTTTTAGGGAGAAGTGGAGCCCCCAGAGGGCTAAGTCAGGGTCCCTAGGGCGACAATTTCGCCCACATCGCCCTCTAGAATGATCCCTGGTACAGTCTCCTGAAATATTTGGTATTTGGATGGTGGAAGTCGTGTTAGCGCATTCGCTTTAGGTGTGAGAGGAACGGATCTTGCGCGCAGCTGTAGCTGTTACGATTGTGCCCTTATGCAAGGCACTTAAATTCCACATGCATCTTCTCTACCCATTTTGTCAGAAAGAACAGTCCCAATATAGATATATGGGTTGATTCTTTCACACCCTTAATGCACTATACATGATTCCATTTTGTGAGAAAGAACAGTCCAAAATATAGACATATGGGTTGACACTTTCACCCCATATCCCACACTAGATGATTACATACATAGATGTTTACATAAATGCTGCACGTCCACATACATAGATGTTTACATAAATGCTGCACGTCCACATACATAGATGTTTACATAAACGCTTCATGCCCACATACATAGATGTTTACATAAATGCTGCACCTCCACATACATAGATGTTTACATAAATGCTGCACGTCCACATACATAGATGTTTACATA